>JAPMOQ010013261.1:1172399-1285690 GCA_026543055.1 Argiope trifasciata
TTTAAAAGAATAACATGTTTTTTAATCTTAAAAATGTCATCAAATTCAGTTTTTCTGTAATATGAAATTATATATTGATATATTAAACGAAATATTTAGCCAATTTTCTACATTGTTTCTTGTTCGTAGCTGATAAATAGAAAAACTTATCCAAAAGATTTTCATATATTACAAATTAGGCAGATGGCAAAAAAAATATGAACGGATAAATACTAGAAATACATTTAATTGTTCTGTTACAAAGTCCTTTCCCAGATAATTGTTAGAGATCTGACTATAATTTGAAAATTAAATTCATTCTGATTTATATGCAATATAAAATGTTTAGGTGATTTAGTAATTTGCATGCAGATGTGACTTTCCATGTTTTTGAATGCACAGTGGGCAATTACAATTTCTTCCAGTGTAAGTCAAGTTTATAATATATGAATGCTATTGATGTGAAGAAGCTTAAATGGAGTAAATAAAATAAGCTAATATTACATAATTTTTAAAAAATTTAATATAATTTAATTTTTAATTAGATAACAAAAAACAAAATTAATTAAGGCAAAAATTCCAACAAAGTTATAGAATATAAATTCACTAACAAAAAATTATATTCTCAAACCATGAAAATGAGATTACAGTCTTCCACTTGCAATATGTTAATATTTGAAACACAGTTTATCATATAAATCTAACTTTACATGACAAAGGTTTTTAAATTTTGAATATTCTTTGCTGTATATAAGAATTTCAAACACTAATCTATAATTTACACACAAATCATTCACCTCTATTTCTGTTATGTTGTTGCTGGATCATTAAAGGACAGTCATCATCATCTAATATATATTCTCTAATACCACCATTTGTTTGGAAATCAGGACCATCTGACTGACTATGATGAGAAACTATAGTCTGCACAAGACAGTACTGTACTGGATCTTCTTTGTCATATCCATATTTATTGAGTATTTCTTTCACTACATATGATGCTGTGTCTCGAGTTGATAATAGCAAAGTTTTATAAGGGACATCTTTATTTAAGGCTTCACCAAATATTCTGAGTGTTCCACCTGTAATTAAAAATAAAAATGACTCCATTAATGTGCTATTTTAAACAAAAGAAGAATTGCAAATACAATTTTAATTAAGAATAATACAAATTATCAAATCAAAATATACGAAACACAAATAAAATATCTTAAAGCTCATGGGCATAGTAATGAAACAATCAAAATGTTACAATTATTTCCTAAAACACTTTTTGAAAAGAAGTGTTTTTGAAAGGCTGCACTTTTCACATTTTATTACTGCATGCTTAATTAATCATAAAGTAAAGAATTATCTGATTATGGATAACAAATTACTCATTTTAAACAATACTGTTTTTATAAAATAAATTTAAAATTCGTATGATTCTTTCGATAACAATTTCCCAATATATTGGGGAACAAATTGACATATTGGGGGGGGGGGGACCGTCAGTACACATAGTTTTAGATATAACAAAATTTTAAAACACCAAAGTACAGAGAAAAAAATCTGAGTTTTCTTAAAACTATTTATTGTATTTATATGTAATTGTTTCAAATTGATTGGTAACTTATTGAATTTTGTATGTTAAGCAGCATACACCAAGACATAGCTTGCAATAGTGAATACAAAATTTCATAAAATGTTGTTGCTCCTCAATTATAAGTAAAATTTATAGAATAGCTTAACACCATAAAAAACAATCAAGTATGTGAGATAACTTTTGATGAGTAAATAAATTTAATAGTTTATTTGAATCAGCATTAACTGTTAATTGTCAGACTAAAAAATAAATAAAAATATAAACGATAAATTTAAAATTAAGTTTATGTAAGTTACAGTTAGGATATTAATTAAGAAATAACACTTCCTGTGATTGTATTTATAATTCGTGGTAAATGGGATTTTCATTGCTTCTAAAATTCATTACTTTTTTTACATAAAAATATTTTAATAAATATTAAATGAGAAACTAATTGCTATATTACAAAATAATTTTAACATACCAGCATCAGATCCACCTTCTTGGCAAAATTGTTGCAATTTCTTTTCAAGGATTTGTTGACGCCTGCGACGCATCACAGCTTCAGGGTTTGATATAGATCGAGTGAAACTTGTTTCTGGTAATTCTGAATACAAGCGTTCGGCAATGCCATCTTTTTTACTTTCTTCTGCAGCCTGTAATGGAACAGAAATGGCTTAATAAAGACATGAAAAAAATTTCCTTAATCATCTTTGAATCCATATTTTAATAGTTACTAAAATTTATCTACTCCTGATAAAATATGCAGATACTTAATTACACAGTTATAGCTAAAGAAAATATAAAACTCTATAACCAGTAGAAAAAGCTAAAGTTACAATTAATTTTGATGCCAAATTTTATTTCTGAATCCATGTACTGTTTCCCTTTTCCAGGAGAGGGGGGGGGGGGGTATTGATCCAAAAGACAAAAGGGTTGGACTTTTTTTAGAGCAGAATGGCCTAACACCACAATTACTTACTCATAGGGGTTGCAATGATTACTTCCAAGGGACTATCTCAATATTATGTTCATAAACTAAACCTTTTGCACCAAACAAATGTGGCTATTGAGAAGTATGAAGACAATGGAAAAAACTCCCAGTTATTTTGAAATAATTTAATGGAAGAGCATTTAAGTAATGCATAAAACCTTTTGGTTATAAAAAAAATATAAAATAATCATAAACCAAAAAACATTGCAAGCACAAGAGGAGAATGTATTAAATTAAATTAAAAGCACTACTTATAAAATTTCAACATGTAATATTTTTTTTTTAAAGTACTGAATGAAAATATATGCTACTTTTAATCGTTCACGCTTTTCCCTTTTCTTCTTCTCTTTCTTTTCTCTTTTTGAAAGTTTCCTCTTGAAGTTTTCATTATCACAAGCATCCATACTAGATATCTGTAAATAGTATTAACATAAATTAATACAAAACATAAATTTATCAAACTGTAAGGAATGAAGTAAATTTTAAATTGGCAATGATAGTTGAGTATATTATCTTGCATATCATGTTAGACAATCAATATCCCAATTCAAAAAAATTTTTTGAGAAAGTTTATGAAACTAATAATTGAAAATTTACTATAATTCTGAAAAATCATTTATTAGCTGAATGAATTATCGAGCAGTTTTTGTTTTCTTTCAAATAAAGGAGAAAAATGGGTTTAAAAAACACTGACTTTTTATTGTTTTGAGTTAGCAAACAGATTTTATTTTCACCAGATTTATTATTGAAAACAAATTATTTAGACTTGGGAAGAAACTTCACACAATTTCTTCTTAGAAGCCATAATTAGCTCATTCAAAAGTTTTATTATTATATGTATAATAACAAAAAATAATTTGGTAAAAGAAATAGACAATTAATTCTCTGAAATGAATTAGTTAACAATGCAATGTTTTGAAAAATGCTATATATTTTTTAATTATTTAAAAAGTTCTTTACTAGATCAAACAATAATGCAGTTAAAATAGGAAGACAGAAAGCAGGAAAAAGTGACTGTGGGAAAATAGTAAGGGATTATATAATTTTAAAAGGGAATCAAGATGACAATATTTTGGTTTTGTAATGCATACATGATTGCTGGGGGGAAACGACGACAAAAAAACACTATTCAACTTAAGAAATAAAAGGTCAAAGCCTATTCCTAAAAAATAATTTTCTGAATATATATAGATGGAAATTATTACAATATAATTACATGAAAATTTACATTTTCCCCTGTATCACTCTTTCTTATAGTATAATGATAATTTAAATTAGGAAAATTATACCTTTATCGCAAATAATGTCATTTAATTTTCTCAACAGTGGTAATTCTTCAGAAGTAAGGAAGTGAAAACAATTATCACTTTTTCAATTAACAATTATCACTTGCTTCAATTGCTTTTTAATCTCAATTTCCAACTTAGCTTTAGTAAGCTTTTATCACTTGTATTTTACTTTTTTTTTTTTTTTTTTTTGCTCTAATATTTATGAAATAAAAGTTTAAATGAAGGAAAATGATTTATGTTTGAGAAATTAGAATTCGCTCTAGCTTTCTAATTTGTCAACATCTATTTAAAACAGAAATTAAAACTTACGTAAGATTTTTCATCCATTCTCCTCAGCAGAAAGCGGCCTTCTCGGTCATCTTTATGCCAATCCAGTTGCACTAACAAAGGTCTTTCTTCACCTTTTAGCTTCCTCTCTTCTGCTCAAAAAAAGCATAGTATTTGTAAATATCTCTAATCATGGATATACATTTTTTAAAAACATTCATCACAATATAAAATGTAACATGTACAGAAACTAAACAGATTCTTTGAAATAAAAAAAAAGAATTTCACACAACAATAAAATTTGTTTCAATCTCATCAGTATTCATTAATTTTTTTTAAATGTAATTTTTGCAAATATTTCCACTTAAAAGTGCTTTGCATTTAAAAATTAATTTGTTCCATATTTCTGAAGATAGAATTTTGAAGTCGATTTTACATTTTCTTTTCTGATGCAATTGAGTTCTGAAATTTTTTTCATGTGAAAATTATCTATCAATTCATTTAATCAAATTGCAATTCCATAATAATGGCACAATTTTACAGTGAATGTTTTATTTTAAATGGTTTTCAAAATTTCTTAAAATTAACATTATGAATTAAAAGTTAATGACTGAATAGCAGAAAATTATTTAAAAAAATTAACAAAAGATGATTATTAGTATATTAATAAATATGCAGTTTAAGAATACTATATTTTATCAAATTTACTTATGCTGTAAAAGTCATTTATTAGGGCATATAATAGCTCATAAACAAGAAAATATACAATGAAGTGGATGTTATATAATCTTAAAATCATTTTAATATCAAATTTTAAGTTCAATACCATTAAAACAACCTGAGGGAAATTGTTAAAGTGATAATAATGAAAAAATGAATTAAGGTACTATCAAATAATTAAAAAAATTTAATTGCAGAAACATTCTTAATCACTGAAAGTATTCTCAATTAATCTGGAATTTTGTTTAATACAACTGGACATTAAAAACTAGCACCATCACATAGCATGGACATGCAAATACAGTATAATGTGCTTGCATAACAATTTACAAAACCACAAATTAAAAGTCTAAAAACACTAAGCATGATCAAATTCATAAAAATTACTGCAATTCATAAAAAATATGAATAAATTGCAATTTAAATATGAGTAAAAATATCATTAAATCTTATACCTATTCATAGAAAAAAATATTATTGGTGGAAAATGAATCTCATTTTAAAAAATCAAATTATCATGGACATAAAGATTAATAACCTCAATAAAAGTCTAAAATAAAAATTTTAAAATTAATTTACTGAATTCTGACAAATAACCAAATAAAAAAAATGTCAGCAAGCATGAGGAAATGGTCCATTTATGAAAAATACAAATACAAAATAAAATTAAAAAATTCAGTTGATTTTTTTTTATTATTATTATTCTCAGAGACGTTTTTTACAACTATATAAGGCAATTTCGAATGAAATTGTAACTGTAGAAACTCCACTTAGGTAGAAATGGAAAACTTTCAAAATGGACACATCTGTTCAAAATTAATTTAATCAATAAATATAGCTAATTATTTGATAATCTGACAATGATATATAAACTAAGTACGATTTTTTACCCTTCATAATATATATATATTTTTTTTATGAAAAAAGCTATTTTTTTTTGCCAACCTTATACAAATAAATGACATTTACACCAGCAAATCGAATTTCATATTTCACTTCATCTCTTCTATCATATATATTTTAAACCAGAGATGATCTTTTATATTATGGAACATAAATTAATCCAGTATCTGAGCATTTCATTTAACACATGTAAATAAAAAAGCAATCCCATACCTCCATTTTCATGTATTTCGTATAAGGCATATTCAGGGATAGACAACATTCTGATGTCAGGACGGAATTTTTCAATCAGAGTTTCGATGACATCAGTTGTTGTAGCTGTACTAGAAACTCTGATGCATTTAGTGGCTACCTTTTGACCAGCATCTTGAAAATAAAATCGCATAGCTCCATGGAACTCCAAATCCTACAATAGACAAAGAGAAGTTGATTTAGAGACTTCAAAATCCTAGGAAAATCACAGCAATAATGTACGATAAAATCATAATTAAATCACATTGAATGACAATTCTAAAAGTAATTAAAGCTAAGCTTTTGATGTGCTTAATCATGTCAGCTTTGAAATATTGGGCTCTTAAAAATTTCATCTACTGATTATCAGATTATTTTTTCCTACAAAAATATTCCACAACTACATCTACAAAAAAAAATCCTTTGACTCTAATTGTATAAAAAGAAAGCAGAAAATATTAGGTTATTTGGTTGCATAGTATTTTGTGACCCAAGAGTTGTTTTTGGCCATGTTGTAAAAACAATAAAACATAATTAAGAAAATTTTAAAAAATTCTGTTTATGTATTCATATGGAAACTTTTGCTAAAATATTTTTTAAATGTTATGATGTATTTTTCCATGATTTTATTCCATTCCTCCAATCGAAAAGCAAGATTTAAAAAGCAGCAAAATACAAAAAACATTTACTTAGAAAAAAATTTCAAATAGGATTTAAAAATCGAAATTCGGATTATAGGGTGTCAATAAGAATTTTTAACTAAATAAAATCGAAACAAAATTAAGTTATTATTTGTGAAAATAATAAAAAATGCGGACGAAATATTTTGATTGACACCACCTGTTTTTCAACTTTATTTTTACACACAATAATTCGAAATGTAATACATTATCTTTTTCTCATGCAGGATACACAAGCGACTGTTTATTCATACAGCTCCGTATCAGCTGCAACAATCGTTTTTTCACCGAAACTTTAACCCACCCAAGAATAATAAACAAGAACCCATCTGAAACAATGACCATGACAATGACAGAAGTTCAAGGGAACGTTATGGCTAAAGGCTCCAGCAGATCGCGCACATTAAGATCCTTATCCGTGAACACAGGATGGTAGAAGAATGGAAAGAAATTAAGAAAAATAAAAGCGTGATTCATACTGAGACTTGTCTGTCATTGTTATTGACACGAGGAGGGGTCGTGTCCAAATATAAAAAATCGGATCTGCACTCTCCCCTTTGATTTAATCGCGTTCTATATGGCGCTGAAAGTGAAGAAACACGTCTGAAGAAAAATACTGTTTCCATTGATGGTTGCTAAGTCAAAATTTTGGAATAAATTGCGAAGAACACAATTCTAGGATTTTTAAATTGATGTAAGATCAATTATGTTTAATGATATTTTCAAGAGTTTTAAAAAAGCGCCAAAGTTATATAAATTTTTAACTAATTAAAAATATCGTTTCAAAGTGCATAATTTCAATTCCTTAAATTCTTATAAATTACATCGTTCAAAATCAGACGATGTGGCATAGTGTAGCCAATTCACACAAGCACTTTTTTATTAGAACTATAACTAGTTGATAAAATAAACATACAATCGATTCGATAACCCGTTCCATATACTATTATGCTTTTTAAAATTCAATTACCATCTTCCACTCTGGATCTGAATAGATTAATCTTAGTGGACAAAATTTTGAGAATTATTAGTTTTTTTTATTAGTTGTTTGTTTAGTTTTGCTTTATTATCAAGGTCAACTGACGAAAGATGCAATAAAATATTGTTAATTGAATAAAATTATATCCAACTGCACATCAAATATTTCCAAAATGAGTGAATAAAATAATAGCAATTATTTTATATCACTTTTTAAATATAAAAATTCAAAAGAAGCGGTTCGATTGGAGCAATTAAAAAGGTTGAAAATGTTTTGGATGGGCAGAAATAAAGGAAAAATTTCCAACTGATGGATTTTTTTAAAAATCGAATACAGCGTCAGTAAGTTTTATAAAACAGAAATTAAATTGTACTGTCTTTTTGAAATGTATCATAAGAAGGTTACACGACTTTCCAACTGCTTAAATTGAAATTAAAAAGACTGTTTAGATTATTATACTGATCGAAAATTAAAAAATCATATTTTAATCTAATCTGTAAAATAATAATAATAATAATTGAAGTTTAAAATTTTGAATCGATATGTGCACGTTTGAAAAATAGTTTGTAAACTTTCAAATGTCATTAATTTATAACTTTCAGCAGAAGAAAAATGTTTAATAACTGTGTCTTTATTATACACCACGCACACTCCATATTCTGTAGGTTTTTTAACCTACTCCTTCGCTCCTACCTACGAAGAAAATAAAGTAGAACACTTTCAAAGGCAAATCTTGCAAGAAAAGGAAAATGAGCCCAACGTAATCTATTTGAATTAATTAAATTAAACCGAGAAAAAAGCTTATAGATTCGATATGTAAACAAGATTAAACTGGTGTTTGGTTTTTAGATAAGTTAAAGATAATAATAATAATAATTGATAAATTCTTGGAATAAGGGGTGAAAAATTAATAGTATGAGGGGAAGGATTTTTATGATGCAATTCTTTACACATTATATTGTTTGTGTGTGTGTGCGAAATATATTAGAGTGATTATAATTCATGCTCTAGATTAAAGGGAAAAAGTTTTAAAAAAATCCTAGCATAAATATCCAAACAATATAATGAAAATATCCATCACCATGCAAATATACATGTTAAGCTCAGTACAAAATCTTCAATGTCCCTCTTCAAACTTTTTCCACTCATTATCGCTTTTATTATAAGAAAAAAAGTTCTCAGATTAGTTATAAAAAAATATTTGAGAAATTGCATGTTTCTTCCAACCACAACACACAGTGGAATAACAAGTTCAAAACCGCTATAATGACTGACTTTTTTTTTTTTTTTTTTTTTTTTTGACAACCACGTATTTTATTATGCAATAATTGCGAAAAAGTTGCCAGCAACAACCAATTTTTAGTACACCTGTATGAATAGGGATTTTTTTGTTGTTGTTGTTGTTCACTAAACATTATAATGAAAATTTCCATCATCATGCAAAGAAAGGGTTAAATATTTGCTAGACCATTCTTAATTTTCATCGTCAATTGCTCTAGCACAGTACTAATCACAATCTGCGCAATTTTTAATCTGTTGCTTGTTACCAGACAGAAAGGCGATTTTGAAAGTTTCAATATTTCAAAAACGGATGCAACGGCGTGAAATTACTTTACACGTCATGATTCTCAACTTGAGGAACTAATGTCCAAAAGAATACACAAGATTTTCTCTTTTTAAAATAACTTTATTTTTCTTACTTAAATCCTTTATGGGGACTAAATAATTGGCCCGGCAACAAATGTTTACCCAATATTTTACAGCCTAACTTATCAACATATGCATCACACGTTCTTATCAGGAACCATACAATACTTTCTAAAAATAGTCTGATTTAATTGAATGAAAAATCAGATGCTGAAAGATACGAAAATTACTTACGTAATGTAGATATTTCACAGATAGGAATAGTGATTCAGTCAGTGATTTGCATTACATAACATTAACAATTACATTACTGAAACCATTGATTGGTGTGTTTCATAATGAGAATATTGAGTTTATTTGTACTCACAACTATGATAACCACACTTATTGAGTCCAAATTCTACACACACATGAATTTTATTGCTTGATTGATTTCTCAATTTGAGGTTAAATTAGGGCTAATTACAACTTTAAAAGTTTCTGAACTGTAGTCAGATGACGAGGGCAACAACAAAGCCAGCATCGCCTATTTCAAACTTTTACGTAATAAGTATGAAAATGGATTTAAAATGAATAATCTCTGCGAACAAAATGAATATTTAGTGGAAGGATCTCGAATCCGCAGGTTTGATTTGATGCAAGTTGGCTTCAAATGCAGCTAGCTGCTAGTTCATGACCACACATAAAAATGTTTTTTTGCCCCTTCATGGGATTTTTATCACGGAGGGGCAATATTCACGACATTTCCTTCGTATAATTAATCACTGTCCACTTTAAATATCTTTACACGATTCAATGACATAAATGATTTCCCTTGCTTTGGTACTTTAATCCTTTAAAATGCCATTTTTTTCTAGCAATGGTATATTCAAATATTTTTAGGATTGAGATATATTTAATCTATTAATTTGTCTGTATGCCATACGTGCATCTATTTATCATTTTGATAGTTAAAAGAAAAACAAACCATTCGTAACGATAATATTAAAATTACTTCGAATGCATAGATGTCAAATATTAAATGAATTTCCATTGGAGTCAAAATAAGAAAATATTCCCAAAATAGAAGGTGTCATCTTATTAGATAGTAAAGACAATACAACAATTAAGTGGTTAATTGATGATGATGTCCTTGCATACAGCCGACCACAACGCCACCACTAAACGTAGCAGTATCGACAGGATTTGTTGTGGTCCACTGCTGAAGATGATGGTGATGTCCTGTCCGTGTTACAACGGAAAGGGGGTGCAGTAGCTTCTGAGTGTAAAGATTAATGAGCACCCAAGGACAGAAGTCTAAATTCTAGCTGATATGAAGATGACACACATACGCACTCGCTAGCAAAATTTCTTTTTACAGGGGGACTTTACACACCTCACAAAGCGAATACATGGAAAAGAAACAGAACTCGAAACCAGGGCGCCCAGATCACGGACAAGGCGCACTACCCAAGACGCTAGCTGATTTATTAATTTGGTTAATAAAGAACTAGGTAACAAATGAAGACACAATTTGTGTGTGATAAAAACAGAAACATATTCTATTAGGGGAAAAAAAAATTGAGAGTATTTACATCAATCCAAATATAACTGTATATAAAAAGGGCGACGAATTTGATCGCAAATATACTTTTTTCTACCTATGGAGAAGGTTAATTAGATAAAATCAGATTTTTTTTTTAAAGTTCAGATTTGTGAAATAGTAAGGCGCACTAAAGATTTAATTATTTAATCAAAGTCGAATTCTAATATTCATACAAATTTTGGAGGGACGTCTCGATAGAGGTGTAAATTTAAAAGAGGCTCAAATTGGAGGAAGAGGGGTATGGTTATTATACTCATAGTCAAATGCTAAGCAAATAATTAAAAAAAATATTCATCAAAATACAATTTCTAGTTGTAGCACTCTCTTTTCCCCCCTACACTATGATTCACTCATTACACGCCACCCTCTGGCGAGTGCTTAGAGAGACAGTCAGTTAAGCCTCTGTTATCGTTATGTGTTGACGTGTTTTTTTTTGTCCACTCTCTGTTTGTGTCTGTGTGTAACGTAACCTTATATGTTTTAATAATAAATTATTGTTACACAAGAAGGCTTATCTTAATTAGAACCCATCAACCACCGGTCACATAGTTTTAATCTGCCTGTAATTGCTTATATGATCACGTTAATGATCTTTATTCAAATAAAAATCTGTGTTCTAATAAACTATGTTATGCTGGATGCTAATTTTAAATTCGATTTGTTTCTATAAGCATTTAACGGCCAGAAGTAAATGGAATCTTCCAATTCGAAGCAACGCCTACGCCGCGTTATTTCCCAATTAGCATACAACAAAACAAACGGTCGGTGTGAATGGTTGTTTTTCCACTGTTGCAAAGGGGCCCGTTCCAGAAGTTCTTTTGAGGAAAAGTTTCACGCCACTTAGGGGAACAAAAGGCAAACGCCAGAGTTCCGCAAAATGCACCCGAAGAAAGAATGGGACGGTAATTCGCGTTCGGCATCCGGTGGCTGGTCTCAGTGGGAAGTTCCTTCTCAAGCGTAACCAACTTAGCGGATTAGATACACTTGGCCGTTACTCGCCGACTGGTTCGCGGAACCGGTAGGGTGGATCATCGAACGGGAGATATTAAAATGCAGAAGATTCAATGGATTTTTTTCTTCCCCTGTATCGATCTATTTGAATTATGTAATGAAATGTGCATTGGTCGATAAATTTTATATTTTAGGCTTCAATGATTTTGGTTATGCTTGATTTTCAGAAATGCAATTTGTTATTTTTATTATTTGAAATATGCAATCAGATGCAGTATGAAATAGTGAACAATTAGTGATAATTAACTTCGACAACAAAGCTGAACTCCATTGTTTTTTAAACACGATAATGTTCGTTGGGTGGAGTACCAACTGTAACGTGAAATGACCGTAATGACGTCAGTGACTTACTACAACTTTTTGACATGTAATCTGATTTAACACGCATTTGTAAAAATGTTCTAAAACACTCCACAAGATCTTTATATCTAAAACTAAAGTAACCGAATTTTGCACATAGTTATTGGTTATCCAGAAAGAGTTTTCCGAAATGTTAATTAAAAATTATTAAAAATTTTAACATTTATCTCCATCTGAAGAATAATACTGTACAAACAACATTTTTTTTTGCACAATATTATTTTGTTTTGCTATTTTCTGTAATCTTTTTTTAAAGAAATGAACTAAGGATCTTCTCAGAATCGTACCTTTTTCAGTCTACCTTTGAAATAAAATTTTTTAATGATAAACCATTTTGTTTTCATAATTTTAATTAGTAAATTTATATTCACATACTTTACAAGATATTAAACACATTATTTGTGTATTTACGATCGCATCATCCATGCGAACAAGATAAAGAACAAATAAGACAATGATATCAACAATAAAGAACAAATTTTAAAAATACAGACGAATTAAAATCTAACACATTAAGATACTGCAATATTTCGGGAAAAAGGCTGGAATCTCCAACATATAAATTTTTAGTGAGAAAAATGTTTCAAACAGTTATTCAGATGTATAATTTTATTAGAAAAATGTACACCAAATATACAGTACATAATTTTTTAATATTTAAACTTTAATACTTTGATTCATGCAGTCAAAAAACTAACATTATTTAAATAAATTTATTATATGATAGCCAATAAGCAAAAATTAATTTAATTACATTAAATAAAAGCACTAAATTTACTTTTGCCTGCAAATAGGATAATAAAGGATACAGCTTTAAAATATTGATTTAAAATGGATGCATACTGTACGGTTAATTGGTATGCATATTATATATATATATATAATATTCAATAAATTAGATGAAAGATATGAATTAAAATGGTTGCATTATTATTAACTTTTTAATTCTAGTTTTTAAATTCTGCACTCCAGTTAAAAAGAAAAATATAATAGTTATTGTTTTACTAAAAATCACGCATTTAAAATTTTGTCTATGATATTTCAAAGAATCCACATATGCAGAGACTAGAAGTTCCGAAGTTACTTTTAGAGTGTTTCTGACGCAAGTTTATTCACCTTACAGGCGGCAGCTGTTCAAATATGCACTCAAACGACCTACGCACAGACTCAGATTTTAAATACTAAATCAGCCGCCATAAATTTGCATTTATTAAGATTAGTTTAGCTTTATGCAGAAATCCCTAGATATTTTGCGTCGAATTTGATTTTTGTAAAAATAACTTTTTTTAAAAGATTTACGTTATTCATCAGAGCTTATATCGTTGATATACATTATGTATGAATCATTGTAGTCGTTAAAAAAATATTTCCTCAATTACAGAAAAAAATTGCGCATATTAATATCTCTGCAGCTTGTAATAATAACTGTTAATTGATATGCTTGAATTTTCTTACTGTACGAACATGGTACAGAATCTTGGGGGGGCGGAGGCGAAATCCAATTTCAAAAAATAATGAACTGAGCTAAATAAACATAACGCAGAGGGCGTAAAATAAGTATAACCAGTTCAACATATCCAATCAATTAATTTATATTAGAAGCATTTAAATCAATAATATTAATTGATATAAAAATTGATAAAATTCGATGATTCCAAAAATGCTGAAATTCATGCTTTCGCGGAAATGTGTCATGTTTATGTCATAATATAACATTGTCTTTTTCGAGATCGATTTTATAAAATTCTCAATGGCTTAAAAGTT
Source organism: Argiope trifasciata (assembly GCA_026543055.1). Classification (NCBI taxonomy): domain Eukaryota; kingdom Metazoa; phylum Arthropoda; class Arachnida; order Araneae; family Araneidae; genus Argiope; species Argiope trifasciata. The sequence goes on from JAPMOQ010013261.1 coordinate 1,186,373, forward strand.
TTTAAATGTCTCGTCGGGCTTGAAAGGGTTAAGATAACTAGAAAAATTGGCTCATTTATATTTTTTCTTAATACGTCGTTTTTAACTTAGCCAATATTTTCAATTTGCAAAATTTCGAAAATGAAATCAAAAAATTTATATTTAACAGGGAGAACAACGAAATCTTTTAAATTTTAATTTAATATAAATTAAAAAAAAAATCATTACATAAGTTTTAAAATTTAATTTATAAACAAGCCGAAAAATTTTCAGTGAAACTCTAAACGGCCCAAACCGATATTATAAATTATCCAAACGAATTCTAAAAATTAAAAAAAAATGTTGGCAACATTAACAATAACCACAGAAAGCGTAGGATTAGTTATGTAATTATATAACTAGATGGATAAACAGTTTAAAACAATATTGCTGATTAATTATAGACGTATGAGGAAATGCCCTTCTAAACAAGAATTGAAACTTCAATGTTTCTCTTAATGTTAAATTAAAATTAAATTCATTCAATGAAAATTTAAAGAAAATGCGAATAATTCTCAAAATAATGATAAAAAAAAAACCTCACTTGTTATATTCGTATGTTTGATTTCCATGGAAATACTGAAAATGTTAAACCACAGTAGAAACGAAGAGAAAGGGGGGGGGTACTAAAAATTCTGAAATAACAATAGAATTTTGCGTAGAGGAAACTACAGCCAGAAATTTCATACCATATTCATGCGAGTCAATTTATATTACGTCATAATCATATGACATGCAAATATGCAACTAAATACCACACAGAAAGTAATTTAATATTAAGATTATTTTGCTTTACACAGAATTAACATTCTCATTCATATTTTTCAAGCATTATCGGGATGAATTTACACTTCGCGCACTTCTCACTTTCACGCGTATTAGATATACAAAGAACAATATTGTAAACCATTTTAAGCCGTGATTTTGACGAATCTACTTTCCATATATATCCGAGTCGAAAAAACACATTTTTAAGGTCACGAATTTTCATATGTGGCCACTATACATGAAACATGCTTTGAATTAGAAGAATGATATTTGGCATAAGAATTCGTATGGTAATCAAATCATGTATTTTTATCCATTCACAGGAAATATGTCTGTATTCGGCTTTCTTAAGTTTATTTTCACGATAATTACAATACAGAGAGCTAGATGGATAAAATTTGGTAAGAGTATTTAACATGTCGATACCTATCGAATTTCGAATCAAATCTGTCAAATTGCTGCCCATCTATCGGTCTGTAATTTCACGAGCAAGCAAATGCGGTTACTAAAAAACGTCACCACTTAAGGATATGAAATTCGGTATGTGATTTTGCAACTACGTTTGTAGTTCTAAGCAGAATTTTTGTTTAAATCTGTCGTGAAAATGGCATAAATTAGTACATTTATAAAATTTGGTGAGTATAAGTTATATAAGTGTATTTATTAGAAAATAAGTTGGAACATTACGGGAAATCGCTCTTACTAGTTTAGTAATAAAATGAGTTATTGCACGGTCTTTTGATTTTACAACCTTAAGTTAGAAGATAATCATTGTCTGAAAGTGAATTTTTAGTTTTCATAAACTTGTGTAATCTAAAGAAAGGAAAGGAATATTATGCTTAAAATTATATCAAGCTATGCATTGAACTTTCTGACTTAACATTTCTTACAATGTGCTGTGTTGTTTCTTATGGCATTTGCATTGGACAAGCCCGCTGTTACGAAGATAGAGATTTAAGACAATAGGGTGCGTCTCTTGTTTTAGTGGCGCCAACTAGAGACAAGAGTATGTATGACTTTGCCATTCATTTAACGCTCAGTCACTTGCATAACCCCTTTTTACATGAGAGCACATTCACACAGCTCTCAGACAGAACAGCCGGGACTCGAAAAATTTATGAAAAGAGAGGGGGGAAAAAAGAATTTCAGCAGAAATCTTTAAAAATATATTTGCATAATTAAACCTATTTTAAACCACATCAAAGGAAAAATGGTAACGTTTTTCTAGAAACAGCTCCATATTCTAACGAATATCTTAGGGATCTCTCCCTGCTATGACCTTGCATTCTTAAGATCCAAAAGCCATTCTGGAATATTCATTTTCCATTCTGGAATATTCATTCAATCATTTTCCATCAGTTCAGCTAAGACGCGTCGTTTTTTAACACTGCTGCACATCTAAAACGACATTTTTTAAGTTTAAAATCATCCCCTAATTACCCATAACGTGTCGGGTTGCGCGCGCTGGAATTATTTACGTAACGCTTACTTTTTTTTTTTTTTTTAACCAACATCCTCATTTTTTTCCCCTTTAAAAAAAATACTCTTTTTTTTTTTTTTTTTTTTTTTTGTATTGTGGCACGTGGATCCCGCCAACCGATTTCTTCAACCGATTTAAAAAAATTTCTTACAAGAACTTCTTTTCAATCAAATATCTTTATGAGGAAAAATGAATCATTAAAAAAAAACACCTTTTGTTTTCTTTGAAAGGATAATTAAATATTTTTAATTCAGATATAATGATGTAAGGTGTCTCATTGCCTTAGCGATACATTGTTATGGAGACACTGTTACCTATATAATTTTTAAAAAACAAGTTATACAGTTTAAAATAGACAATATAACAATGCTAATAATCATGAAGGATTCTGATGTAAATAATAAATAAAATAAAATAAAAACTAAAATGAATTGTATGTAACGTTACGAGAAGCAATTGCATAATGCTGAATGGGTTCTAATTTGCACTCCTGCCAATTGCTTAACGTTTATCACGTGAACATGAACTGATCTTATTGGTTCCCAAGAATATTAGTTTGAAAAGAAAATTGCTACTCAAAGATAAGCAAAGAAAAAGGGGATTCGATTAGTTGCATTAACGTCCCGTTTTAAAGTAACACTCATGCTATTTAGGGACAGACCTCGTAATTTTGAACCACGGCCAGATGACATGGACGACACATGTGTTGGTACACAGGTGTCCAAACTTGCAAACCAACGGGTAAGCATTTGGACCCGACGGACTTAACATGCACCAAACCCGTTTGCACGATCTGGGAGCGGGAGATCGCGTCCCGTATCTCAAACTCCGGTTCCGAAGTCGAGACCTTACCACCAGGTCACCATGCCCCAAGGAAATGGGGGGGGGAGGATCGAAATTAGAATTTCTACCTGAGAAACACGGTAGAAGGGTGTATACGCGTAGCACATTATATTTTCAGTTTGATATAACATATTCATCTAAGAATTGGCAGAAAATATGTCAGTTCAAGAACATGAAACTAAAAAGAAAGAAATTCGTATTTAGCGAATATATATATATATATATAATGAGCTCTGTTTTTATTATAACAGTTCAATTAAAATCTGGAAAATTTTCAAGAAATATCCAACAATATAAGCAGCCATAAAAATGATATTTATGTAAAATTTTAAAATGAAAATCATAAATAAATTACACAATTATTTAGTAAACAAACGTTGAATGAACAGAAAAAGTGAGATGCGATCCTAAATAGCACATTCACTAATTTACAAAGAAGCTATCAGTCATTGCATTTTGTATGCAAGATTATTCTTTTTGCTAACACAAAAACATTATATCGGAAAATGTTACGTGAAGCGAGTAATTAAACTTCTCAAAATGGGAATTCAGAGAAATCTGCTGTATAAGGTACCATTTTCCATCTTGAAATCCGTTTTTCTTTTGTCAGTAAATCCGTTAAATAGCTCCAAATTTTCTTTACAGACAGTAATTCTTCAATTTCCCCAAAAGTGAAAAAATTATCGAATACAATAACATATTTCAAAAAAGGATTTGATAAAATTACATTGCACGCAAAACCATTCCTTAAGAGCAATATAAAGAGAAATAATAGAAATAACATAAAATGACTAACACACACACACAATAGGAACAGTCAAATTTGAAAAAAAAAAAGTAGTAATTGTAGATGATTCAGATGAAAGCCATGAGCACCAAAACTTTTGATTCGGTCACATACGGTAATAGATGTGATTTTTGAAATAAATGATAAGAATAATACTTATCAAGTTCATTCGTGCATTAAATAACTTCCACATGCGTGCATCTACTTCACTGTAGTAAGCCATATCCATTTCTTGCTAAGTGTTTCCAAATGTTTAAGAAACAGAAGTTTCGTATAGTTTAATGTAAAAGTTATTGCTGCACAAATCCTTTATATCTAAGATCAAACTGAATCTGGCGAATCGATCCATTTGACAGTCCCGATATTTTGTGCTTCATAATATATATATATATATATATATATATATATATATATATATATCAATATTTCATATTGTATATACTTATTTGTAAATGTAGCAAACGGTATGAAAATAACAGAACATTGGTAGAAAATAACAATTGTAATAACCATTTATTTATGAATGATTTGTACACAAATACATAGATTCATAAACTATTGCTCATATTTTAAAAATTATTATTAATCATATATTCTTGCTTTTAACAATGGGCAAATTCACAATTAATAGCAGATAGCTGATCTTAGTTTGCACAACAACTTCGACTGTTGGTCCTGTGGTTAAGGAAAATAGTGGACATTTTCACGACTGGTAATTAAAATTCATTAAGATTCATCAAAATATAAATAAAACACAGATCAAATTTTTGGTTTAAATATTTTGTCCAAGTTAGAAAATTTTCAAAAAATTAATGAAACAAAAATGGTTTCGGTTTATTATTAAAATAATATCATATAACAATTTTTCGACCACGATAACATTTTTTGGTAGAAAATGAGAAGACGAATGGAAAAATTATAGTAGCACTGGTTTACATTAAACTTAAATCATTCGTCTGCTATATTTTAGTTTTCAAAAAAATCCCCCATTAAGACAGAATTCTAGTGAGATTTAAATTTAACAAAAATTTACCTACACAGCAACTGAATGGTATGAGTTGGGAGAGAATTTGCACAGGTATATCAGCAACAATAATTGAAATTTAAAATTTGTTAGTCAACTTTTTTAATTACATACATGCATTGTGACAAATTATTACTGAATTAAAGAGAATTGCTGAATTTTCTTTTTTTGTACCATCTATCAACTGGTGTTATTACAATATATTTTTAAGCATTTTTATTTTACTCGTATTAATGCTTGGCAAAAATGGAATTTGTCGATTTTTCATTCACTGCCTGAAGTGCTGGATTAATTAAAGTCTCGTACTCGATGGTTAAACATTTTAATATTTTCTGAGCTTAGTGATCAATCAATCGATTAAATGAATCAAATTTAGATTTTAAGTGACTAACGTCACTTGGTTAAGTTTTTTGAGGGGGAAAATAATTTTAAGTTCTCCAGTAATTGTAATACTGAATTACAAATTAAAATACTGAAAGGAAAAAAAAATAATAAAAAGAAAAAGCATTTTTCAGTAGATTTATGATAAATAACTTTATATATTCCACTTGTTTTTATCCTTTAAATCCAACCAATGCAATAACCAGTTGAAGATATAAAATAGGAAGGAGAGGTGAAAAACCTCATTCCAAAAACCCAAATTTTATAATAAGTTATATAACTTTTTTTTTTTCTTTTCATTCTTACCACCAACGTGGGTAGCGTTTGATATTTCATATCACGATGTTTTGACAATCAAGTAAAATAATTGTAAGATTAAGCAACTAAATGATAATATGCATTTTTTTTTTTTTTTTTTTTTTTTTTTTTTATTACTTTATAGATTGGCAACCTATTCAACATACACATATAAAATGTTAAAAATTTATTCCTAATACCATAAGTTTGGAAACACTAATAAAAACTTTTTAATTATTTTTAAAAGTATCAAATTTCTGCACGATATATTCAATAATATTCTATGTTCGAGTTCATATATTTATTAAAAGTGTTCGAAATATTTTCAACCAACCAAACATTCCAATCCAGTCTCTGGATCTCTCCCAACATATACTCTCTCATATCAGTAATTCAATTATCCAAATTATTTAACATATCTGACTACTTCATATGTATATCCAACCACCAATCAGAATTTCGAGATACTCCCTTTCCGCCCCCGGGTGGTCTCTCAAACAGAATTTCAGCTTCTAATGGCAATGATTTATTTGGAAAATGTGAAAGGTCAACAGAGTTAAAGGAATATCTTTCAGCCATTATAAAAGCCAATTAATGATTCATATTACAGAAAATATATTCGACAATCAGGTATTAATATAATGCTATTAAACAAAATATTCAACAATGCGCGAAGTTGGCTAAAATTTCCGCTCGGGTTTTTGCAGTTATGCTTTTAATAACTGAAAATTGCTATGTGGATTCTTTTTTAAATTCAAATTTAAATCAACTTACATTTTTAACCAGTTTCATATTTGAAAAAGGGAAGTTCTGTAATTGTTTTTCCGTTTTCTTCGTGGTGCGCTATTTCAAATTTTGAACACTTGTGTGTTTTCAATATCGCATTTTATTGCTTAAAAAATTAAAAAATCTTTATTTTGAGTAATTTTTGAGCTTGTAATAAAGACACTATTTGGTAAAGAATTTGGAAGACAATCGATTTCAAAGTTAAAACGTTTAAGTCCTCAAAAATATTTTTATTTTAATTTTTTTAAGTCGCATTAAATGTATTTTTTTAACATATTCATAAAATTCTTTAATTCAAAAAATTAACTCAGAATAAAAATATATTAATAGAGAAAACATTGGCTTCTTTTAAATTACAGCTAGTCACCTCCTTAATACATAACTAAGTCGTTATTTATTGATTGATTGGCTGACAAAATGTTAGCTGTTGGATGATAGAAGTTGAAGCGCGTAGCTGAAGATTGTTACTGCACTATAATGCTACGTGAAAAACAATTGTAATAAAGAATAAATCAGAACCTTATTTTTGAAGCTCGTGTGGTTTTGATACCAATTCAAAAAACAATTGGATCAAATATTGACAGCTTTGGAAGTAGAATAAAATTCTACACATTATGTTTAAAATACACACACATTTTTGAATTTCTTGATGGTCAGTCCAATTTTTCAATAGCTATATTACTCTAATTAAAAATATACTATCTTATCCAATAAAGCTTTTTGATACAAGTCAAGAAAAAAAAAATTGACGTAAATGAACAATGAAATCATTTTTTTAAAGTCGATGATGTTCTCTCTGTGCGTAAAAACAGATAACGGCAAATCTAAAATCCAAATGAAAGTAAGACGATGGAATGTGACAGATAATATGATTAGCACATCAATGAATTGTATTTTCAGCATAAATTGCATTTCAGAAGATAAGGATTGTCAAAATAACTTATCAATGAATGCAATTACATAAATTTTTCAAGATAGAATATTACAAAGAACAGGTGTTCGATAACCAGAGAGAATAGTCTCTCCTAAACTTTTCAGTACACTCTGCAATAATGGTCCCCCCTCCGCACGCACACACACCGTCTCTTTTAAACCTATGCACTCTTAGAGTAAAGCCATGGAGGCACGAGTGTTCCATTTTTATTTCAATACAACACATAAAGATATATGTGTTTCATGGCAAAGTAAAGAAAACCTAATATGAAATTGGGAAATGCACGATTTTATTTATTTATTTTTAACGACAACTGAAATCAAAGAATTACTTTTTTAAAAGAAAGATCTCAAAACAAATGTCAATCAAACAAATCATTACGTTTTAAAACGATCGCACAGAGAATATACAAATCGGTAAACATTTAATCCAGAGATGGAGTTCTAGATTTGAAAAGAATCTATATTTTTGATGTTAAACCTGCGAACAAAAATTTTATCCATCTGTTTTGTATTTATCGCATGTATCTTGTACATGGGAGCGGGATAAACAGGCTTCCTATGAATAAATTTCATTAAAAATTTGATATAAATCCACTAAAGTAAATGTCATCCGTCAAGCTCAAAGCACTTTTGAATTATCGTTGTCACAGACAAATCGACAATTGCAATTTTTTAGCGATTACAACATTTTTTTCTCTGTATACTTCGGATATGAAAAAAAGAAAAAGAGCTCGAACTAAAAGCGTTCAAAAATATTAACCAACACCATTAAGCAAAATGCCAATAATTACAAAATTAGTAGCATTGTTTGAGTTTCACTGCAGGTTAATGAAGTTAAAAGTAATTTTGCAGATGTACAAACCGTAATAAATATCAAATTCAGTCGTAATTCACAAGATAGATATTACTCTGAACCCAATCCTCAGGATGGCCTTTTGAATATCTAGTCATAACTAAGTTTTGATTTTGCATTTACTTGTAAGCAAACAGCATTATGACCGTCAAAAAGAAGAAAAAAAATCTGGGTTACGATTTTGACAAATTTACATGTTTCAAACTTTAAAAAATACATTTTTGGTATTATCTCAGTCTGCCTGTAAACACGATAACTGACCCCGCTAAAAGGGTCTCCACAAAATAATCTAGTATACTCCTTCATAAATGTGTTATTAATCATACCATCCCACAGAAAATTGTAGACCTTACACAATGCCTCTAACATAACATTGGTTATGAAATATTAACCTTTGGTGTAAAACACATTTTTACAGAATTACATTCTTGATAAGTTTTTTAGATATTAAACTTTGGCATGAAGTTAAAAGTATCCGAAAATTAAATTTGGGTTTCAGAGAAGTTTCCTCCAACTGACTGAACACAATTTTGGCACAAAACACTCACAAAATAAACAAAATCGGTTTAATATATTTAAGGTATTGCGCAAATGAATTATTTTGTCGTCATGCTTCTAAAAGTATAGATTCGATAGATGATCAACCCATGCATGAATTCGGTACCAAATTTAACAGTTATCTACAATTTAGATGTTTAATCTTAGTATAAATGTTCTAGCTCTTTCCATTATGTAGTTAACACAGTAACTTAGATTCGGACAGACATATATTCAAATTTCCAATGAATACATTTCGATCTTAATTTGACAAAAACCTACAAACTGGTGTATTTTTTTTTAAATACTAAATTTGATTCTTCTAATTCTAAACGTTTTTGAGTTGCTGTGTTCATAGATAGGCAGATAAAGATACATAATTCCAAAAAATGCATTTATCAGTCGCAGAGTAGTGTACGGAAACACAAAACACACACGCGCGTTAGATTCTGAAAATAAAAAACGGAATACTCGTGTCGTTCTCCGCCTTATCCAAGGTCCATAATTTCATGTGGAGTGGGGGGAAAAAAAGGAGAGAAAACACTTTATCTAGAGAAAATGCCAAAACGTTTCGGGGAAAGCATTCCCGTTGGTTTACTTTGGATAAAACTCACATTTGAGTTTGGATAATTTTAGAGTGTTAATGGAGAACGCAATGTTGCTATACGAAAAAGACAATCGTTACCATAATTCCCACAACTACTAAATACATCCTTTTTTAAGATTATTAACCAGAAAAATAAACTCAGAATTCACTTTCATAAAATCGAAATTTCTCATTAATTATGTAAAGTTCTCTCAGTTTAGCTGGTTACCGTGGGTCAGAAATTATTTCAGGTATTATAATTATTATTTGTCACTAGCTAGTTTATTAAATTGGAACAACTGCAGGTTTCCGATACATCTTCCTCAGATATACCTTTAATATTTAGAAGCTCGCAAAAAACATTTTAACTATTACCCTGCTATAGAAGAAATATTCCTGATATAAGCCCTTTTTTTTAATAGACAAACCGAATTTTTACAGAATACAATCAGTCACATACAACATAATTAAACATTTTGAAACTTTTTAAAAATGCGTTTTTTAAAAAGAGTTGTAGCCTTCTATCATTAGATAATAAAGATAAATAAATACAAGAAGCCAACTGAAACGAATAGCAATGAGAATTTACAGCTCCATTAATTCGTTAACAAAGTACGAAATAAAACTAAACTATTCATTGTTTATGCTTCAAAACGTTGACGGTATTCAGGTGCCATAATGTCAAACAGAATGCAAATCTTCATAAGAAAAGAAAAAAAGTCGTTACATATTTAGCGATTCTCAACATCAATCAATTAAGAAAATGCCAGTCAGCTCATATGCAAAGCAGGCAAGGTAGTCGCTGCATGAACGACTTGCATTTAAATAACTGTTACTCTACTTTAAAGTTTCGATCCTTTAAGAAATGGAAACGTCAGCTGTGACAAAAGAAAGTAGTAAATAATCCCGGATTAACTAAAAAGGAAACCCGAAAAATTCCTAAGAAGATACGTGATACAACGTAGACGGTGATTCTTATGATTATACTACAAAAAGGCTTATGGCATAGGAAGAAAATTGGATCCGTGCTCACGCCCGCAAGTCATGCGGAAAAAAGAACAAACGTGAAAGTTTCGTTCAATCAAAATGTCACTTGGAAGAAATTTCAAGAATTGCAAGTGAAAGGATTCGTCAGCAGTGGCCCTGTGCTCCCACGCGACCCACCAGCATTTAAAGGATCAATAACAACGCATTGTTGCACACGGAAGTTTGAGATCTCGTTCACTATTCCCAATGAAGTCTGCAGACACAGTGGCAACGGTCATAACAACTTCCTTGTCTTAGGGAGTTCAAAGTGATCGATTTAAAGTTTTTAAATGGGTGCTCAAGATAAGTTATGATCATGTTTAAGAATACCGGTAGCTTGAGTCCTTGTAAACGAAATAAACTTTTTAAAGACAATGCTTTAAATGCCTCAGTGTACTTGATAATATAATATATTTAGTAATATAATTGATAATAATCAAAGTTCATAAATTGCTAAATAGGATGAAATATTTTATCTCTACACAATTAATTGTTCATTTTTCCCATTTTGAACAAATCCCTTTTCAACCCTAATAAATATCCCAAATAAAAAGAAAATTTAAAAAGTTATTTCCATTCGGATTTCGACGGACGGATTCAGTTTAAATATGTTTTGCAAATTATTTTCGATTCCCCGCCCCTCATTCTTAACTATTTTCTGGGAAATTGATGAATTAATTCATATGTCATTTTGCTCAATGGGTGATGCGATATTATTGCATGTACTAAATAATATCTAACTGCAAATTGCCTTACGCTACACCTATCGCGTGCTTTGTTTTCCAATAAGAATGCGCACATGCTTCCAAAAATTATAGTGAATAGTGATATATTTGACATCTCATTGGCTAGTCCCAATACTGTTCATTTCAGGATACCGAGACTAACATTTTTGTACGCTTGCACTTAACTAAGATGTAGAAATGTAGTATGCAGAAAGATGACTGGTTATTACCCAATTCCGCGAATAATCTGAATTGACTTTATTCTTAAATGTAAAGATTTCCTTTATCTCAGCTCTCATCCCTTTTTCTGACGAAATAAACTCTTCCTGACGCTTGCGTGAAAGCACTGAAGGTTTTATAATCATAGAACAATCAGTATTTCCACGTAAATTCTATTAGAATCGTGGAAAAAATCTTAAAAAAAATAATGCCACTTTAGGAACACAACATGCAAATTCAACTTAAATTGACATAAGAACTCAACTCTGATTCGATTCGCACACGATTCAGGATTATAACAAATATTTAATCAATACAGAAAAATAGTAGAAATCAAAGAATGTTCTTAAAGAATTTTTAAGGCGGTTGATGTTTCAATTGCAGTTATAAGCCAGGGGGAAATTTGTCAAGGTGATGGCAAGATTAGTTCAAAAACACGAAATTCAAATACAAACCAATTAAAATGTCAACTATTATTTCAAACGTCTAGACGCCTAATTGCGCATAAAACTTCATGCATAAACAATATCCTCAGAAAAATTTCATCACAAAAGTTTCATGCGAGAGAAATTTAACATTAACTTTTCACTAAATGTAAATCAGCAATAAAAGGCAAAATTAGCGTGTTAAATTATCAATGTCAGCAATGAACGAATACTTGGTGTATATCCTTACACAGCACGAATATATTCATTGTATTTTTGAAGGAAATTATTGAAATTGTATATACAAATAGAGAAAAGGCTATGTAAATAAAAGCGGCAATGATAAAAGACGTTTTTTTTTTAAAAAAAAAATCTTTGAGACAATATCAGCAGACCATTTAATAAGTCTAAATCACTACCACACAATTGTAAAAACAATGTTTAATTGCTAACCTCCTTATTAAAAGAATGATTCATTTGAATAAAATATGGAGTGCTCAAAACAATAACATAAAAGGAATGAATATAGTTATCTCTCGCCAATCACTTTTTGTTCAAACCATTCTAACAACTAAAACGAATGAAAAATAAGTCGCAAATTTGACGTCTGCACTTCAAATTACAATTCTTATGTCCACAAAAGGGATGATTCATCAAGGTTTTACGTTATAAACAAACAAAAATCTATAGAGTAGCGTTGTAAAAGTGACAGTTTTACTAAAACAAATATAATTTCCGCCATTTTTAACAAAGAAATCGGGAAGGGGTGAGAACTGTTAAGACAAATCACATAAAATAGCTTCTCGCCTTACATTTACTTTGTCAGACGGTAAACAACGCCCTTTTTAAAAACCACGTCCCTATTGCACACCTTGACCGATAGAATCTAGCAGACATTGGAATGCTATTTCATACATTGTCTACTAGAGGCACTGTTCCAAATTGGGTGTTTTCCCAAACGCTGTTGTCTGTTTAGCAATTATAGAGGATTGGGTCACAACAGGAAACAATCAACATTTAATATTTTTCGTCCCATTCGATTTTCACTCGAATTATTATAAAATGATTATCGGTGAATCCGATGTTAGATAATTCAGCAGAAATTGACATACTGAAGAGTAATAGTAATGAATAGTATCGAATTAAATACAGCAAAATAAATGATAATTATTATTTTAATAAATTATCCTAATTTTATAAACAATTTAATAATATTAACAATTTAATATCATTTAAGATGAGTATAAAATCAGCAAAACTTTTTTCAAATGTTACACTCAAAAGAAACCTTCTTCCTCTGTCTTGAACAAATTCAAAAGATTTGGCATTTCACAGTTAGCTTTTCTAAAATATTAAACTTAAGAGTCAGTTTTCCGAGTAAGATCATTACACCAAATTTATAGATTTCTATCAGAGTTTGAGCAAAATCTCTTCAGAGAAAGTCTGTCTTTCCTTCTAATGTAAAACAAGTTAACACAATAACTACAAAACGAAGAGAATTAGATAGACAAATTCGTTAATACAGATTTAACATCTATAATGTAGACAGCAATCAAATTACGAGTCAAAACCAACAATTGGGTTAACTTTCTGTCTTTTCATTCTTTCAGAAACAAGTGAACAAGGTAATTCAAAAACGAAACGACTTATATCTAATTTAGTATGGGATTTTATGACTACAAGTGTAATTTTGTATCAAGTTTTAGAACAGTGGAAAAAAAAAACCCGCATTTAAATCACAAATTCAATTTTAGTTTGCATTACACGATGACACAATAGATTCGATAAAAATGCTAAATTTACGGCAAATATTAATATTTCATAACTATTGTATGTCATTGCCAAACAATGTTCTTTGGCATAACAAATATATTGGAGAAAATACGAGAAAGCTTTGGGGAAACCATTAATGCTAGTTATTTTTGTTTCTTTTGATGCATTTACTCGAAAAAATATTCTGCGTTCATAAAAGAGTATAAAGTCATTTCTACGACATGCGCCCTGTAGTGACATCTATAACATTTTTTAAATTATAATAAGTCTATGGTAGCACACGATGAATAAAAATAATTAACTTCGCAAAAATACTCTATTTTAATATAAATTTAAGCGTATCTTATGATATTTAATATAATTAAATATCATAAGATGGAAAATACATGCATCATTTCTGCAATCAATAAAGTTAAGAAATTTTGATTTAAATAAAAATAAATTTGGACATGCTCTCTTTTCTCCGGGAATATAAAGAATGACACTAAAAACATGGCATGAGCTTATATGTAAGCTCCTGAACGCTTGACTGGATCCTCCGAGGAACAAAGTGGATCTAAACAAGTAAGAAATTGCTAAGTTCTTTTTGTGTGTGTGATAATCGTATAAAAAATGTGATAAATAATAAAAATGCGTTTAACCGAATGATAAAATCATTCTGAGTTTATTATTCAGAATGACAATTTCGTTTCGCATCATATAATACGTCAAAAAAACACGCCCATTAACAAAATATGCATAAGCCAACCATATCTTGTATTGAAATTTCTCTTCAGATGATAAAAAGAAATTACATGGTGTACAGAAAAATCATGAATTGTGACTCAATTCCATTTAAAAAATAAAATAAAGGGAGAAAAAATATTTTTTTCCTCTAGGCATCTCAGAAAAATTAAAATTGCTTTAAAGAACCAATGATGGAATTGTTTTATAATGAACCATTCAATACCAATCATATTATAGAATGTATATCTTTAAAAAAATATATGAATAATCGATCTTACAAATAAAAATACAATACAAAGGAATACGTTTAGAAGACATCAAAAGCACGTGACAAATATGACAGCGCATTTTTTAAATATCTAAGAGCATATCGTTCCACATCTACATTGCATACATTAATTTTCATAAAAAAAATTTTTAAACTAATGCTGCATCAGAATTAATATTTGCATCGTTAAGCAGTTCGCTTCACAACAGACTGGATTTCGTTCTATTGGTAATTATCCGATACTGTCCATTTCAAACAGCCTAACGTGGATGATTCTCTAAAAAAGAGATACGTAGCAAGAATTGTATCGCTTTTTCACAATTCTTTTCTAGGCACTTATTCGTTTTTGCTCTATTTGTCTTAATTCGAAATTTACATGATGTTCCTACTTATTATTTAAAGATAAAGGCATATTTATTTTTTTCTTAATCTCATTCTTGTTTTGGAGAAAAAAAACTGAATGTCGCCTTTTAACAGCGCAAAGAAATTTCGTAACTGCAAAACGGAGGAGCAGAACATACAAAATTACAACACTGAAGATGAAATCCATTAAATGAAAATTTTCCAATTATACTAATTGCACTAAATCAATTTAAAGCGCCTTTTATTTTTAAAACCAAACAATAAAATTATGAATATTATTCACTGTTCTCGGGATTCTTTTAAATAAGAATTTAAATCTCAAATTTACTCATTAAAAAATAAAAGATATAACTCTCATATATAAAGATATAACTTTAAAAGATATCACCTTTTAAGTTTTACGATAACAAATTAAACAATTGAATTAACAAATATATATATAATACACTAATTAATCTAAATATAAGCATTAATTATATCAGAGAAAATATAAGAACTATCTTGAGTGCAGGTTCAAGCACTAAATGTAGTTGTATCGAAATAAATCTGAAAGTATACTTCTTTTAAAAACATCCTTATTTTAGGTTGTGAAGAGCACATTTTTTTCCAGAAAGGAAATCAGATTTCATCACTAAACTTAGAAGTGCGCCATATGGCCGGAAAGACGGGCATAAGAAAGCAAAGAACCTAGAGGAACGCGGTAGGTAAGCTAAACATCATTAAGGTTCAGTATGGGCAAGTCAGCGCTAAAGAATCTGGCACTTTCGAACTGTAAAAAGACAAGATTACGAAACTGGTAACACTTCGTTTGCGGAGCACAAAGCATCAGTAAAGTAAAGCAACAGACAAGTCAGAAGCGGAGGCTTTTGTCCAGCTTACTGAATTTCCATGAATATGTAAAAAGCCATTCTCCAATTCTGACGTTCGAGTACTGACACATTTATGCACTAGTTGCTACAATCTAGTTCTTTTATTCCAATCATAAACTTTAAAAAAAAAAGATTTGGGGGGGGGGGGGGGCATAACATACGGACGTTACGTTATAAAGTCGACCAAAAATAATTTCGCACAAATGTTCTGAGTATTTCTTAAGCATAGTTTGGAATATTAATGTTTTGCATTGATTATATCTAATGGACAATCGAAAAAATATTCAATAATAAAATTGCCTCCACCCCACCTTCTATTCTTCACATTTTTGTAGATATTTTTAATTCTGGCAATTATATCTAGCATATAAATGTATTTAATATTTTAAATGGTTATTGATACACCGATCATGTAAATAAACAAGACATTTTCCTTGGAAATAAATGGTAACACACACCAAAATTATTTTTTAATGACTTTTTTCCCTTCACTCTCTCTTTAAAAGAAATCGAATAACAGTTTCGATAAAACGCTTCTTGTAGTCAGTTATGACATGAATCGACAAATAGGATGCTAGAATCGCATAACAAATTTCATTCTATTTCAGTAACTTTATGAAGATATAGTAATTTTTTGTAAATGATACAGCACTATACTCCATGTGACTTAGCCATTTGTGTTGGCAAGAAATTCACAAATGCGCGAGTCAAATCAGTCCACAGTAACATCACAAAGTATTCGATATTTATAGAAACTAGAAAAAGACATCTTCCAGAAGAGTCAATTTTCGACATAGGACGTGTGTGCTCCGACAAGCGATCTCAGTCGACGGGTCGTTAACATCATTTTTACATCAACAGCAATTACCTGCCGACGTGTGTAGCACATCGTCAGCGATTCCGTCACTAAAGAATCTCGACGTACGCTGCACGTCTTTCCACCACAAGTAGTTAAGCGGAATACTGATGTTATATATGCTGCAATTATATAGTGAACGCATGAAACAAGAATCTGAGCAATAAAATTTGATAAAATGTTAATATTGTTTTACGCTTAATAATAAATGAATTATTATTTTTAAAAACTTTATTTTGAAATTAAGCTTATAATATTTGTTTAATCGAAAAAACGTGCTGCCTCTCTCAGCCTAGCGGCCCTAAGCAGCTGTCTATTTGGGAACCTTGAATTGCAATCATTGAATGCCTAATTGAATGTAATATCAATGGCAGACCAGACAGATGCCTAGTTTTCCTCTGAAGCAATATATTATCTACGAATACTTCAAAGAACATGTTATTGATTCTTTATAATTATGTAATAAGACAATACATACTTAAATTTTGATTTGACTTTTTTTTAAAAGGATGCGGCATATGACAAGATGGGCAATGTTACATTCTTATATTAATATACGAATAAGTATATCAATATTAATCATTTGTCTAACTTAAAAGAATTTTTTTTAAAAATAACCTATAGAATTTTTTTTAAAAAAATTAAAAAATGAAATAAAATGTCCATGTTACAGGTCAGAGCACAAGAAAAAACCCAATATCTTTTTAAGATTTGCTTTGCTTCTGAAATTTTAAATCATATATTGCGATTCTAATGAGAACCATATAATCAAACTCTCCTCTTGCAAAAAGTGATGCATAAACAAACCAAAGAGGAAAGAAATTCAATAATCAAAATTAAATTAAAAATATTTGCATTTAACTTCTTAGGAAGTTCAAAAATGTTTTTAATAATTTATATGAACCATACATGGATCTCAAGATAGCATTCTGAATCACGAAAAAGCTCCTCAGACTAAGTTTCCATTTATTGGTTAAAGCTATAAAAAAAAAATCTATAGAACGGCCTGCGAAAAGTCGTCCATTATGCGACATTTAATGGAATACCGTCGAAATAATCGACAAACTATTCAACACGGAAAAAGGGTCATGCATCCTGTTACAATAGGATGTTCTGTCCAGCGTCTATTCCAGATTTGACAGACAATTATAGCTGCCGAATGTGAAGTGATCGCCGCTGAGAAACTCACAAAGCAGCACTCTTCAAACTTTGCATATTGTGCATGTATTGTTGCAAGTAAATTTTAGAATTATGTTAATTTGATACCAAATAATATTAAAAAGAGAATCGAACGTTTAATTCGAGATAGCACGATAATTTTTATGCTTAATTCATCTATCTTTATTTCATTTATAATATCCACTCATATTACATATCAATGATTATGAGCACACACTAAAAAGTATTAAATACAGATATAACACAGATTGTTATAAATAAATTAAATAAATGAGAAGAAATATAAAATTAATTGAATATTTGTAAAAAAAATTGTTAAAATTATAAGAAAAATTTAAAAAAATTAAAATTGGTAACAGTAAAAAGTTATTTTTAAAATTTTAAAAGTAGTATAAAATTGATTTTTGTGCAATGATATGTTCCGAAATTATGGATGTAAAATATTAAAAACTGACTTTTTAATTGAAAAAAATTTATGAGCACGATACTACCCCGAAATACCCCTCTTTAATATATACCTCACCATAACTCATCAAATTTGGTAGTTCAAAACAAAACGGCCCACAATGGAATATTCCGAAAGATTTTTTAATCAGGGGAGCAGCAATTTACAGATATATCCCACCTTAAAAAATTATGCTAACAAAGTTTCATCGTTTCAAATACAGACACTAAAAAACAAGATAATTATTTGAAATACCTAAATAAAACTTGCTATTTAAGTCCTAACTGGTTTTTCATAAATATAAGTCACATTTTTTTCCACCGCACAGACAAAGTAATTAGGTCAATACTAACAATACAATGAACAGAACCTTAGAAGAAGAGCAACAGTTTCATTAAAGGAGAGGAGGTGAGACAGGTTTCCCTTCTATGACAATAGAATAACTAGGAAAATATAACGAGATGCGCACGCACACTGCAATTAAGTAATGGACGCGGAAAAGGTGTAAAATCAACTTTAAAAAAAGTCAGTTTAAACATGAGCATAATAAATTTATTTGCTTGATTTTATATCATCCTAATTGGAGTGTAGTATTTTAAGGCTTGAGAGGAGAAAGCGAAAATACGCACACATTTTTAAGAGTGAATGGTTTGATCTATGAACAGTATTGAAATGCATAATTCATGAATAAACGCCATTATTCATAATTTAATTGGCCATGTGTGCTACTTCATTCTGATGTCTTCTTTTTGAAGTAGGGTATTAACACTCCAGTTTGTGCTGCTAGTAGTTTCGCAAAGCATCAAGAATTTATGAATTAAGCATTTCATACATCTCTGCTGTTTAATAAGACTTTTGCAGTCATTTTTACATCCGATTCATCGGAAAATTGAAATGAAATTTCATTTCAATTAAATTATACAAAATTAAATTATAACTAAATTGAAAACTCTAAATGTATCATTCATTAAGAATCTTCTTGCAAGAGATTGACTTTTTCTATATATTACTGATTGCAATTAAATTTCCTATAAAATATTCGGGATAAAGGAGACATATTTGTTGAATAATAAAATTGCCGCTACTCTTACCGATGTTGCCATTTTTATTCTGTTCAAGTTTAATTTTATCGATGTGTGGTGATAAAACAGCCGTAGAATACTGATTCGAAACAGAACAAATAAAACCTAAATTGTAATCAGAGTTGCTAAGATGAAACCCACAATGATCAAAGTTAAATATAATCGTTGGAATCGTGACCATTCAGCAATATGGTTTGTTGAAGAAAGTTCAGAAGTTTAACCAAACGTGTAAATAGACTGTACTGCCCAAAATTTGAAAACGGTGTTATTTTTACAAATTACATCCATTCTTGTCGTCCAATTCTCATCTATTTAATATAATTACTCTATCTATGTAACATTCCTTAGAAGAAGGGGGGGGGAAAGAGTCGAATTTCCGACTAATCAATTATGTAGGAAGATCAAGTTGAGAAGAGCAGCCAAAGTCAATTACAAAATCTTTATTTCCTAGCTGTTTTATAAATTTGTAAAAAATACAAATTCTATTAAAGGATAACATATTAGGATAATATTAATGATTTATCATGAATAATTAGTCATGCTTTTATGTTTCATGACATCCACTAAGAATATTTATAAACACCAAATGTCTGATCCAAAAACAATATGACCAAACATTCATGGTGGGTAGTCTGGGATTATAATGGCAATATGAAAACGAATAGTTTAACATATAAAATAAAAATGATGAACTCAAAAAAATCAATTATCAACTAGTTAAAGACATGTTGAAATGAAAAATTATACAGTACAGTTTATTTAAGAGATGATCTTGGGAACGTGCAGTGTCTCTAACCGCAAAAATTCTTATATCCGGCAAAGGGGGAAGGAAAAAAAGGGATGGGGGTTGTGCAATGCGGTTTTATCTCCTTTTTATAATATTAGTGAACAGGAAAATCGCAGATTTCAAATATTCTCATCAATTAGTTAGAAAAAAGAATCAGAATAGTCAAATTCCCTCAAAACTAAAATCTTCAAAATATTTTGAACCTTAACAAAGACGGCTATATCAGTACATGCTTTTAAAAGGGGTAATAATGGTTAAAATAGTTTTCATAAAGATGTAATTTTAAATTCTCCTGTTCGCGATAATGGAAATCCTTTTTAATCTCTACTGATCATTTAAACATTTATTCGCGCTATAATAGTCGATAATTCGAATAATATTGGTCACACTTGCTGAAAACTGTCGACACTTTGCCATATAATAAATCAAAATAGTCCCGATTACAAATCATTAGTGCATCATTTTTCATAAAAAGGGATAAAATCAATTTATATTTAGAACTCGCACACTCCCTGAATCACTTACGAAGTTATAATATGGATTATACAAATCGAATCACCCCTGATTTATGCGCAAGCTGGAACAGCAATTACGACACCACATAAAACTTTCAGGCAACATTTCCCAAGCCGATCATTCCCGAGTTAACAGAACAATTATCTCCCATTGATCGACTGTTTATCTTTCATTGGATTGTGAAAAGTTATCCAATGAATTATTCAGCGAGTTCATCCTTTCACTAACTACCACACCCTTGGGCGTTTTGTCCCTTGCAAAAATCAAAAACGCCCTCAGGAATTTCGTCTGTGTAGAAATTCCAACTCGTCTCTTGTCTGTTTAGAAATCGCAGGCGAGATGCGAACTGCAACCTAGAAAAATCTGCATTTTCTGATCATTATTTGCAGGAATATTTCGGATGTTCATTTATTTATGATTTTCGCTGTTCGGCGATTTTCATCTTTAGAATAATTTTCGAATCAAATAACTACATTGCTGCTTTGCAACTCAATATGTTCGGAGTAATCATTCAGTATTCGATTCTAAGAAGCTATAACCTAATTATAATTTACAAATGCAAATTTAAGTTGTTTATTGTATATGAAATCTAATACTATAATACGAGGAATGGTTGCCAAGTCGAAAATCGCCCCAGAATTAATAAACTCCGGTAAACTTGGGGGTCTGGGGTTTCTGGCCACGAGGAATCGATTGGCGCCGGTTTTGAAGCGCTACGGTCGAGCAGTTCGGAGTTACAGATAGGATATTTTCAAACTTTATTAGTTCGCCATAATGGCTACTTAAATTTTCAAGCGGTAACGTGCTGCCATCTGTAGCCAATATGGCGAACTAATAAAGTTTTATGTTTATGCTGTTATAGGTTTATAATATGTTTCTTATGTATGTATATATGTTTGGTTTTTCTAGATAAATTTGTCAAAAATATTGAACTTCAACACACTTCAACCTTTACCTTTACTTTACCTTTGTATAGAATAGTTCCCTTTCCCAACTCTAACTTTGTTTAGAATAGTTTACAATGGTGCACTTTAACCGGTTATCTTTTCACCAATGGTTTCACAAATTTTCTTAAGGCATGTATTGTTTTGATAAATCACAATTGA
The DNA here is from genome assembly GCA_026543055.1 of Argiope trifasciata. NCBI lineage: Eukaryota > Metazoa > Arthropoda > Arachnida > Araneae > Araneidae > Argiope > Argiope trifasciata. Next base: position 1,208,034 of record JAPMOQ010013261.1, read on the forward strand.
AAATTTAAATCGTCGAGTTAGCTTCGATACTTGTTTTCTCCGAGCGGAGCTCGGTCACCCGCTGGCGCGCGCGCGCGCGCGCGCGCGTGTGTGTGTGTGTGTGTGTGTGTGTGTGTGTGTGTGCGTGCGTGCGTGCGTGCGTGCGTGCGTATATCTCTTAATATAATTTAAATCCTTATTAATTTCCCAATTTTTATCTTAATTTACCCATATTAACTTAATTCTAAAATTTTCTCTTATTTCCTGATCCTATTCCATTTTGCTTAAATCAGTAGTTCTCAAGACCGAGTAAAGAGACAAAAACCTATTATGCTAAACGAATTATGTTAAAAGTTGCCTATATTCTCATCACCTAAAACGACAAGAGTAAAGAAACCAAACAACGAGAAAAAAAAAAAAGAGTAAACGACAAGAGTAAAATATAAGATTATTAGGGTATTTCCTCACTCTTCTGTTCTTAAATCGTTTGTGAACGGACGGACGTCAGTTCGTCATCGCTTCTTATACATAAAATATATCATCTGGGATAAAACAACAGATTAAAATTTCAAATTGTCTTCTCTCTTCAGCTAGAAAATTGTTCAAAAACTTGTTTTACACATGCGCTTAAGATCTCCAGACTATTAACACATTAAAGACGGGAGTCGTAGAACTATGATTTCATCCGCGTTACCCAGCATGCTTTCGTCAAGATCCCCCGCCTTGAATGTGTTAACATTTTCACATTTTAGATCAGCCTCATTCTAAAATTCAAGTTTCTGAAATTAAATCCGTATCTGCCCACGGGCATGTAAAGCAAAACAATTAAGTCGCACGCCAGAAAAGTTAGGTTTGTAGCTTTCATATTGAAATTGGACTGAATCTGTAAAATGGAATGAGCATTTTTCTAAACAAATAATGGATTTATACACGTATTGAAGCTAAATACATAATATTTTACTGTATAAATATACGAGAAATCGAGAAGGGGGAGAAGTTGCTGATTTTCTACTATTGTAGTGGAAGGTAGATTATTATGATCTATACAGGAAGCAACAGGACTTATGTTTTCAGGAGCATTTTTTAATAATCACATTCACACACTGAACAAACACAATGACAAGACATTCAAGCGCGCAGCTTAACAGTATATCACATATTATTCTAATTACACTTTGCAATGCGCAATGCATTATGGGGTGACACATAGAATATCCTAATCAGGATCGCCATCTAATATCCAAAAGAGAAGATAAGAGTTCTGTAATTCTACATCCTCCCCCTACACCGCCTCGGCGAGGTGGTATGATTTTGAATAATTTGGCGTTCATTACTGGATGAGCAAACACAAAGACAAGACATTGGCGCGCGCAGCTTAACAGTACAATATCACATTTCATTCTAATTGCAATGCGGAATGCATTATAGGATGGCAGTTGGAATAGCCTATCAGACACTGCCACCTAATATCCAAAGGAGAAGAGATGAGTTATGTAACTGCCACGCTAGGCGAAATTTCAATAAATGTCGCATATATTTCGTAGTACAAACAAGCACTAATGTTCTTTTTCTAAAAGTCTGGGCAGGCAGGGTTGTGTACTGAAATAATCAATAAGAAATTAATTTATATAACATTATAACAACGTGACAAATGTAATTGCCCATACCATCGAGTACTTAACTGAATGTTGGCTTACGCTGCCCTATGACGCCATATTCCCCCCCCCCTTTTTTTTTTACAATCCTTACCTTACTGAACAATGCACTTCAAAACAGAATAGCCGCGATGCAATCGGCATACATCATGAGAATATTTAAAAAGAATTTCAAACTGCTACCGGCAAATGGCTGAGTTACCAATAAATTCTATAAAATGGTATTTTTCCAAGCTCAATAAAATTGATTACGAGTTCATAAAATGACACAAGAGGGCAGAAACTGTATTGCAAAAAAAAAAGTCTAATTTTACGCCTGTATGACTGTCAAATATTTAATGATGAATGGAAAATTTATCCCGACACACATCTGACAGCTAACATTGCGGGTCAGAAGAGCATGTGCTTCCAAACGGAAAATACAACACGCACTAATGGACCAGCATATGTTTCACTTGGACTATTTTTGACCCAAAATCATTTATTTCGATCAAAACTTGATAAAATGAGGTACTGATGGATGAAATATTTGTTTCTAATGTTATAAAAAAAGAAATTTACTGTAATAATAACGAGCATTAATCATAATGAAATATCAGAAATACATTTCAACATTAATATGCCGCTTTGAAATTACGTTTCTGAAAGTTTACTGAAAAGATATCTTAAAACTTGAAATAATAATCCATAAAAGAATTGAGGGGAATCTGTCAATCGACCATTTCATATACTACACTGGTATTCGTACAAAGTTTTCATAATTGGTGTTGCCACAGAAATCTGGAAAAGTAAAAATCCCTTGTTTTCTCAGTGTATATATGCAGCATAACAGCAAAAACTCGCAATAGCGCAACAAAATCCCTCCCACTCTACTTTTTATCAGTGGAAAAAGGGAAATTATCAGAAACAATATTTATATTTAAATACGGAATAGAAAAAAAATTATTTAGTAGAATTTTGAGAATAAAAATTTACATGTTAATGGAAAAACAGATATTGATGACTCACCTCATGTTCTCTTACTTAAAGTCATGCAAAATTAAGGACTGGTATGAAATAAAAATGCAAAATAATGTTTTATCTCGATACAAACTATTTGTTACTTAACAAAAAGCATTTAAAAAACAATTTCCCTTGCCTGTCTATATATTAGAGCATCAATTTCTGCAACTTTCGGAGATTTTTTCAGTCATTAGTTTCTTTTTTTTTTTTTTTTTTTTTTACAATTAAATTGCTTTGCGTTTTTTGCACTTATTTACACTTTTTTCTGCTTAACCAAAACTTCATAATACCTCGTATGTGTTAATTTTACATAATAAGGTAAATTTTAAGACCGGGATATTTAAGCCACCTCCATAAAAGTTTATGACCTCAGACACAATTCTTAAACAATTCCATCAGATCTTCAACAAGCATATCAATGTTGATACTACATGGCCACAAAGCCATGTGACAATACAAGAAATAATTTTACGATTTCCCAAAAATAAAAAAATACTTTGGATCCAAAAACCTTAGAAATCATCTAAACTATTTTTTATTACATTAATCAATCTGTTCTTTATATTAACTTTTAGATTTTTTTTCAGGTAAATTTCAAATATTGGAACTTTGCACATTCTGAACATGCAGTGGAATTTGGAATAAAGAAGTTGAAGAAAAGGAATCATTGACATATTTTCAGCTGTCTTTTTAAGTACTTTTTTTTCCGCTATGTATTTCTCTTTAAGTATTTTTTCCAAATATAGAAACACTCCGCAAAAAGGTGCCTTTGAAAAAAATCAATATTTCTAAAATTAGATGAAGTCAATGCAGAAGGGGGGAAATGGGGTGGAGTAATTAGAAAAGTTATAAGCTACTGCAGTTTAAAGTCGCGGTTAGTTTTTTTTTTATTGCAATGATTAAAGATTTTTTAAAAAAACACTAACGGCGAATAGCATTACAATTCTACGTACTTTTCTGATTCTTAAGGAATATTTCAAAATCCATTGCACTTTCCTGTTTGATAGATGAATTTCAAATCCACTGTATTTTGCCGTAATAACCCCGATAAATTTGCAAAAACTAAATCACAGCACTTCTTTTTTAAAAAAAAATTAAATAAGAAGAACTGAAAACTCAACTACCAGACCAACTACCATGACCGAACAAACACAATATTCACAATAATCCAAATTCTTAGTCATAAATCTTTTCAGATCAAAACATATCAAAAGTACAAATCAAAATAAGAATTGGATTCAATGATTAATGGATACGGTATGAGGAAGTGTTAATGATTAATGGTAAAACTACACAAATATTTGTTAGTTAAGTTTAATCAAAGCCCCGTTTTGATGTTAAATAAAAACTGTTTTAGATTAGTCCTCTTCGTTTTGATACGTAATCAAATGATGAATTAAGCCTGTATAGTTGAATTTAATTCTCGCCTTCTCTACCAAATCCTAAATTTACTTTAAAGTTTCAAATCAAATCAATTTTAGAGCATAAAAATAAATAAAATAAAACAACTAACAATTTAACTACGTTTGTCCAAGTTATTCGCAGAAATAAAAGCTATTTGAAAAATATTAAAACAATAAATAATTGATTTTCCCAAAGAAATGTTCAAAATTAAAAAATATTTTCAGAAAAGAACACAGAAAAGCATTTTAAGGTATTCACAATCATCATATAAAACGTAATCATTAATAGTTACTGTCTCATATAGCCTGTTAATGATACAAGACATCCGTCATGAAGAGGGTAATGAAACATACTAAACTAATAAAAATTCAAAAACAATGCCGAAAAAATTTTAACATTTAATTTTTTTCTCACAAGAATTGAAAAGTTTTTTTCTATTGTAAAAGAGAGTATTCCATTCCACTCAATGGCATTGCGATAGTAAACAGCACCCACCAGGCATGCAACATTAACCACAAGTGGTTTAAGATCGTGTCAACAAAGTCATTACTGGTTTTTAAGAAAGTGAAATTACTATGACACCACAATTTCACACTCATTTAACTTTAAAAAGTGGCATACAAGAATTATAGTTTATTCCCAAGGCATCGTTTAAGATTGGCGTTCGGGATATGTAGAAACCTCCTCCATAGCTCCATCACTAGATTTACTCTATTTTGAACTTAATCCTTTTTTTACTCCACACCCTAATAACATCATAAATAATTGGATTTGGATTTGAATTTCTGGCGCAAGATCCTAATATAGTGCGCCGAAACAGTGTAAAATTTCTCCATTAAGATAAAATTAGTTTTGCATAATAAAAAATGTTTTGCATAATAAAAAATGTAATTGCTTGTGTTCAAACTACTCAAATGTTAAAAAAGGGTGAAAGTTATTAAAACCAGACTAAACTTCAGGTAAAATTCCCACATCTTTAATATATAAGAAAATGTTTGGGTGATCATAAATAATTGGAAAAAGAAGCTGGGATTTAATAATCAAAAATAGATATTAAATGCCTTAAAAAGCAGCCTAATCCAGAATATCAAGAAAAAAAAAACCTAGAAACATCCAACACATGAAGACAGGAAAATATACATTAAAATCCGGATTGAAAAAAAAGTGCAACCAAGAAACATAGACTCGAGAACCAACAAGAACACCTGGCTAGTTCAAACCATCTTACCAGCCATAATCTATATTGGTAGTTTATTTACATAACAAATGTGCGTAAACAGATGATAAAATTCGGCCATCGTAAACCGCTGAAAAAAAGAGGTGGGTGCTTTCAGTTTACAAAAGAGATACTTTCAAGACGAAAGTTCTATGGTAGGGTATTTTTTGGTTGCACACGTGCAAGTTTTCTTAAATAGAAAGCAAGGAGATTATAAGCTTTGCCTAAAGGCAACTTCGTTCTTAGACACGTGGTCGCTATATATAATATTCTTGAAAGAACTGGGTCTGGATGGATGTAATTCAAAATGCAACTCAAGACGAAATGCAAATCAGAGTGAATTGGTAGCAGATTTTATCACACTGCTCCTTCGTAGAAAATTTATGATTTAAAGAATGAATTTGTTGGAATATTTTCATGGTCGAGGGAAATTTGCTATTATTTTCAACAGTTTCTGATAAAAGAGATAAATACGTTCTCTTGAGCTTGACGGTATACATTTTTCAACAATGAACAACAGATTTTTTTAAAAAAATCATTTTATTTTTCTATACATAATATTCATAAACTCATAAGACATTTATAAAACGTACAGCATTGCAATAAATAATAAAATGAAAGTGCATTCAATTATTTTCATTTGCGTGTGGGTTTGAAAAGCTCTTTTTTATACTTTTCCACAGAGTAAAAGCAATTTTTTAAATCTACATTTACTACACATTTTAAAAAGCACGTCCGTAATTAAGATAATTTAGCTATAAAATTTATGCACAGCATATGCTTATCTATCTGCACTCCATTTGAATTGATCCTAAGATGCTAGATTATATCATTTATTTTTTATTCTATAGCATGCATCATTATCAGCTGGTGTAAATCCATTACAACTGTATAAATATCAATTAATGGAAAATGGTAATTTAAAAAAATAATAATGAAATACAATCGAAAAAAAAAAATCTTTAAGAACTTTTAAGCACAAATTTTATGTAGATCATCAATAATATCATTAAAAATAAATCGGAGAGGATGCATGAAGACAAATGACAACAGAAATTCGAAAACCAATAAATATGCAACAAAATGAAAAAAGTTTTCGAAATTAGCAACAATAACTGGAAAACTTGAATATATGAGCAGATTTATGACTAGAAGATTATTTCAGGGTATTTATGTATTTTCTTACAGCAATTTTTTACTACAGAAGATATTGATTAGGAGAGGAGAGGAGAGAGATTACTATTTTAGGATTTAATAGTCTCAAATTGAAGAAGCATTACACATTAAAAAAATGCGTATAACAATTTTAATAAAATTAATAAAATTACTGAAGAATTTACCATTTTGCGATCTGAATTATGTACAAAATGTCATCACCTTGTATTAAAGATCATAGAGATAGGGGATTAGAGGCCATTCACAGATCAAATTTACCTTGGCTAGTCAAGGTTATACTTCAAGGCTTTTACCTATCAAATTTCGTAGAATTGTTGATGTCGCCCAATTGTATGAATGAAAACTACGTGCCCATATATCCTTGCTTAATGCGACAATTGTAATAACTTATAATGTTGTTTACACATCTCACACACACACCTATTGCCTAAAATATTCAGAAAACCTTACACTGAAATGAAAATATCAGGTCATATCTAATGTTAAGAGAGACTCAAGTAACTTCTACTTGAAAATAACTCCACGTGCTTGCATTAAATTGGCGCTATCTCCATACGCAGTAGAGAACAATGTTATTTTACACACAATTCTATCGTAATATGAAAATCAAACAGAATCTTAAGCCTTGAGATAAGAATTCCTCAGTATTACTCCTAAAATTTGCATAAAAATTCGCCATGACTAAAATCCCAACATTAGCACGAAATACGGTGGATAACGAAGAAAAGGTAGTGCTATAAAAGGAAATGTAGACAAATACGGAAGAACGACGAAAACAGATGGCAGGAGGAATTCTGCGTGAAGGACAGAGGTCTAATCTTTGGCATTCATTCAATTTTTACGACATCCAAGGTATGTGGTGTCATAATAATAATCATACGCCGATAATTTACTTCGCTATTGTTTCAGGTAAATTATACTAAAAAAAAACTTCTTAGCTTGAGTAATATCCATTGAAATTTTAGGTAATAAAAGAGACAAAGGGTTAAGAAAAAAGTTAAACAACACATTAGATATACTTGCAAATCTTTCTATATTCTTTCTTCTCACTTTATTTCTCCGAAATTTAAAGAAATTCTTAAGGCATATTTTTCTACTGGAAACAAACACTAAAAAAATTATTTTTTTGTAAATTAACATAAAAGCAAAAGGACAATATTTTTTTCAAGTTCAGGCATGTTTTGTAAAATAAAGATTAAATCGTTTTTCTTTTGAAAACTTCGCGTGGTCAGAGAAGCAAATAATATCAACAATATGTCTACTAAAAATTTAATAGCCTTATTTATTTTGAAGAGAGGAAAGATTGCATCTTTATTAAAGAGTAATTTTTTTAATCAACTTTGACATAAATTTAACTTGTTAATTTTGCTTCCGATTTTTTATATTATGCAGTCACTGTACCAGCGAAGTTTTTGTAAACTCATTGTTACGTTTTACGTCTTACAAGGCACAGAAAAGGATATGTCGAATTACGAAAAGTCGATTTTTAAAACAAAAGGCGAAAAATAATAATAATAAACACACATCGATTTAGGATATCAGAAATAAAATATGAGCGATTCCAAGACAATAATTTTTTTAAAAAATCTTACTACGTTAATTTCACATTAAAGTTACAGAATTATTTTGAATGCACGTAGAAGATTTCCGAAGAAGCGAAAATTTAAATTGGAAATTCTTTGCTTCTATGTAACTTAGAGGGGGGGGGGGGGAGGACTCACACCAACGCATACAAATAAAATTTAAATCAATAATTAAACTAAATTAAATCAATAATTTTATAAGTAAATAAACATAAAACTACAATAATATATTTAAGGAAACATTTGATTTAAATCATCAACAACGATGCATTTAGGCATTTCGGAGCCCTAAGTAATGCACATAATGTGATCCCCTCTATAAATAAATCAATTCTGGAGAATATTTTTTTTTCAAATTTAAGTGACTGTAGATAACTAAAATAATAAGATTCGTGAAAAATTAATCAGAAATATTAGTTCATTATTTCGTTATTTACAAATAAAATACTTTAAATATTACTAAAAAATCATAAAGAAATGAAACTTCTATGAATAAAATTAAAAATTATAACTTTACAAGATGTAATCATATGAAATATAACATAAGTCAATTTTCCTAACGAAAAGTCAATTTTCCAATTTTTTTTATAAAAAAGCAGTCAATTGTGCTTAAATGAATTTAATAATTTATGTTTTCATATAGCAGTCCAAAAATTTTTCAATTCAAAAATTTGAACATTCATTTAACCCTAATAACAAACAAAAAAGGGGGAAGTAATCTAACATAAATACCCCCCTTTTCCACATAGAAGCTTTAGGTAGCTCTTTAAACAGCTAGGTGACATCTAAAAAAATCGTAGGTGACTTCTAAAAAATATTACAACAAAAACCTGATCAAAACTTTCGAGTCGCGAAAGTTTTGGGGTAAGAGTCACTGAATATCCACATATTAAACTAACAAGACTAACGACCAAAAGGAATCGATCGGTTCCAGACTAAACAAATTTTTAATTACAATTTTAAAAAATTGCACAACTGGAATTGTCTCGCATTATAATGAATCAAATTATTTCAATTATGGAGAAAAAAAAAGAAGAAGAAACATCGATCGCTAACGATGAAATCCATCAGCTAGCTCTTTTGAATGAATAACACATTTTGGAAGATAAAAACAAATAATATCTCGAAAGATCAACGACTGCAGTGGATGCGAAAATAATCAACTTATTTATCAGTTGATACTACTTTGACAAGCATTCTAAAATTAGACTACTAGATCAATGGTTATAATTTTATTACGATATAAAAACTTGATGAGGAAGGCATATTACATTAGATACCCCGACTTATCGAAATAAAACTAAATATAGGCTAAGCAAAAAAATTGCATTTCCTTGTTGCGAATTGTCTTTCTGGAACGCAGGACAGCAGAAGCAGCAGCTTTTTTCTTTCAAAAGGACAAACTTTTTTTTTTTTGACTCATAAAGAAATAAACAACAGCGGTATGGCATCTCAAGCACAGCTCATCCCTGCTGTTTCCTGCAAACAGGTTCTGGAATCGTAAAAGCTTCTTGTAAAGCAGTAATTAGCCACTAATGAACATCGCAACCTCGGGAGATAAAAAGCTGAGCAGGTTATACTCGTGGTTGAGTTGATTTTGTTGCGGAGTTTCTTGGGAGCAGCTGGAACTCGCAAGGCTGAAGTTAGAAAAGTTCTTGCCTAACTTTCATAAAATCTGTTTTTTAAGGTATAAAATTTTCAAGATCATTTCATTCAATAATGCGACAGCAAAAGATATGTATAAGTTTCTAATTTCCAACCCCAAAAAACAGCATGGTAATTTTTAAGCATCGTATTTCCTAATTTTTTTAATTTGTTCGATCATATACCATTAACTACGAGTGCTCAAAATGAGAGTAAGTGCAAACTCAGTAATTAAGACGGTAAAAAATACTGCATATTATATATATATATATGCTCAAGTTACTAAAGTTTAAATTTTCCATTAATTCTGAGTCCATTTAACAAAAAAGTTGAAATGCTTCATCTTACTAAAACGCAATGGTGAATTCCCGACTACAGCTGCTGCTCAGAACCTATAGACTGAAAGGTGATAGCAAACAATATATATATATACATATATTATTTTCCTTGTTCCCAAATAAATTTGTGAGAATAAATTAAAAATTAAGATAATATTAATATTATATATAGTATAATTCCTTAGATTATTATAATTTAGCATTATATCTAGATCAGATCCCTTTTTTCTTAACGTTCATTTATATATCAAAACATTTACAAACACGTATTCTGCGTTAGTATCGAACATAGATGCCAAGCAATCTTAATACTTAATAACTTTTTCAAAATAAAATTAAAAAGATTAACATAAAACATTAAAATGTAAAAAAAATGAGTTAAAATCAGAAACTTAATTTACTACTTCAATACAAAATCATAAAATGTATTGCCTAATCCACAAAAATACCTAAATATGTCAAAGTGGAAATACTACCTAACAATCTGCCAAATCTGGCAGTTCAACAATATGTCAGCCTTGAATTGTTTTGTTTTTAATTCGATGCGCCAACTGAAATATAACAAACTTTTCACCACAAAAAAAAGAGGGGGGGATATATTATGTTGCAAGTATGTAATGCGGCAGCCAGCATTAAAATTATATTTTGAAACATAATAAACAAACCAATACGAGTACATAAAAAAACCTTGTAGTTGAAGGAAACCAAATTTTCTTTATGAATTGTACTTAAAGCAATGGATTGCTGGTTCAATTTCCGTAGTAAATTACCTATACTTAAGACACAATTAGCCATGGTAAACAAACTACGTAAAAAAATGAAGCTGTTCTTCGATTGTATAATTAAACTTGTACGAGGAATAAAATTGAAAAAATAAAAATCCAAAAGTGAATTATAAATGATTTCATTAAAAAATGTAAAACAAATAGAGACAAAAAATCCGTCAAACAATGATGCGTAACATCTGTGTAAACAATGCAACAGATGACAAGCATAAGATTAGCAAATGTATTTTCAGAAATATGAAGAGCATTCCAAGCATTCTCTATGCTTATTTAAATACAACTTTCTGTAATTTTTCTCAATAAATGCGTAGCACTAATTATATATACATATATTTTAATCGGATGTGCAGATCTCTTCTGATTTTTAAACTTCCACGATTTTACAATGTGATTCATAAAAGAAATCGTCTGATAATTTTCCTTTCACTTCAAATTTTTGATATTTTCTTGCGATTAACTTTGGAACTACTGATACAGAAAACGATTTTTAAATTATCCTGATATTCAAAAATTATTAATTCGAAGATGCTAATTTCACTGGCCTGCAATACTACCCCTCCCGTTTTCAAGTTCTTTAAAATTCAGTTTTATACAAGGAAAGGTCGACATTTTAATTGATTGCAATGCTTTTTCTTCGTATACGACAAAGTAAAAATGTGAACAGTGAAGCCCTTTAGATTATTTATTTTGAATAACTTTTGGAAAGCACAAGTACTGAAGGATAAACAATAAGGAATAAAAGAAGGATTAATAAAGCTTAAAAGAAATAATTTTTATGATAAGTAGCTATTTTCCGCATTTAAAAATGTTTTTTAAAACTTTTTTACGGTATTTATATTATTTTTTACTTCATTTTTTAACGATTTCTATAGACAATTTACATTAAAAAGTTGATAAACGACTAATGGGGAGAGAAAGAAGGAAAGGTTACGAAGAATCAGAGTTCGAAAATTATCCATCTCATCAACTATCTAAAAAGAAAATATAGTAGCATAAAAATCGAATGCACCTTGTCTGTTAACGACATTACGCTTGTTTTATAAAATGTCATTAACAATGGTGTAACAAAGTAGTAACCAAGCATTGTATTGTACAATTCCAAATTCCAATCTTGCCCTTCTCCATCCCTCCTCTATCAGTCATAACAAGAGCGAACGGCACCAGAAGTATGTTATTTTTCGCGTTCCATCGCATTTGAATTTAAATATATGCACTAATGTTTGACGTATATGACTTGCTATCAGACTGAAAACGGGGGCATGTGCACTATCTTTATTCGCAATTGCTATATTACTATTGTATTGCAGTGAATTGGTCTTTAATTACAAACAATTTATTTAATTGTGTAAAAACAGCGGTAGTTACAAAGAATGTTATAAAATAACTGGTAATTAGAGAGCATTTATTTTGCTCATGAGTTAGGTAAAAAAAATACTTCAATTTGGTTCTGAACACAGGTAAAAAAAAAAATACTTCAATTTGGTTCTGAACACAGGTAAAAAAAAAAAATACTTCAATTTGGTTCTGAACACACATAACATAATACAGTTACATTCCAATAGGAAGAATTGTATAATAGCTGTCATGACAAAACTTAGGAAAAATTTCTTCTCTTCATGATCTTCACCGATCATGGATCCTAGACACTAAAATCATTTTTCGTTCAAAAGTTTATTATATATCATTTTGCGCCTGTTATCTTGTAAACATAATAAGTAGAGTAATTTTATTTGGATAGTAACTGGCTGAGAAAATGTTATTAGAAATGTTAAAAATCCCAGACAAGTTCGCAAATGGTTCATCTAGCTGAAAGGGGATAGAAATTGTGGGGAGTTGGAAGTTTTCATTTCGTTAGAATTTTCTTCATATTCAAGATAGAAAAATAAATCAAACTAGCTAAATTAGTGTCTCATTAAGATGAACAACTTCTGTATTCAAAATTTTATCGGTAACCGTAATATTTTAGAAATTAAGGGCTAAAAGATTTTTTCAAGCCCTAATATTGACTACTTCTAATATCAACAATTAATGTTGCCAGATAATAACTTAGTTGTAAAGGAATCTACCCATCCTTTCTATGTTGTTTTAATTTCCATACTGATACAGACGGAAAAAGCTGTATGCGAAACTGATGCCAATCCAAAACTTCGAACAAGAATAAGCCAGGGACTAATTCAAGCAACATTCAGATATACTATTCTAGATCCGACAGCAATTGTGGATGAGAAACAAAATAATACAGCAAGTGCAAAATAAAATTTCTTCATTGGGCAATAGTGGCACTGCCGCTTCGAGAACACCAACGTTCTGTCTCAAATAACACCAGAAATTTCGGCGATCACAGGAAAAAGAACCCCAAAAGGGCCATATTTTACTTTCCACTTTTTCCACTGACAGATGCATCCGCAGAACAGGCAAGGATTCAACCATGATTCATGTCGCTAGCGAAAAGTGTACATTCCTAATGTACCACGGAGCGTGGTTACACGACCAGATCATGGCGCACTTAATGCAGCAGGTAGACTATAGCACACGCAACTTCTCTGGGGATGTAGCTGAACGTATACGAATTCATACACAAATTACACGCTCCGTTGGGAACGCAAGCAAAGTAAATGTAAAATTAAGCATCACAAAAAAATGGGCTGACGTTTAGCATTAGAAAATATCTAAAATGATCGATAGCGAACACAAATCAAATTGTTAAGATAAATCAATTGCAGCCTCTCTCTATAGACAAAAGTAAGAATGATTCACGTCAGTAAGTATAAAAATGTAAATTAAATGAACAGACAGCATTTCCCAAGAGATTTGATGGTGAGTAATACCGATAATGACTGTAGGTTGGTTACCTTCAGTAAATCCCTCGTTTCGCCTCCTACTCAATTTTGATTTCAAGAAACATTAATTTATTCTGTTTTTTTAAACGATAAAAAATACTTTATCTATGCTATTTATAACTGAAATTAGTTTTTATTCTAACGTGATCTGATTTTCTGACTTTCAATTAGAGATATTGGCTACATGAGTAAGAGGCTCAGGGTTAAAAAGATGTAATTAAACTAATTAAATAAAAATTTACGCAATTAAATTAACTCGCAGAACTCGGACATTTCCGCTTGAGTTGCAGTAAACAAGTCAGACGAGTCAGTCTCAAAAAAAAAATATTCCGGAAGAACCAAGATGATGTTTAAATTTTTACTATGAAACGGTCACTTTTTAAATTTTTTAATACAACAGATTGAGCAATTAATTGAAAAAAAAGTAACTTTAGAGGTGATTACTATCAAAATGACGTCAACCAAGGAAATGAATTCAATGCGACCATTGGTTTCATGAACTGAAATCGGCCGATGTTAATTTAGAGATTGTATTAAAGACTGCGTTGACCACGACAGTTGTCGGTATTGATGCACTCAAAGTTAGGATCACAGATAATGTGTCTAGTATAAAATAATACTGTTGGACATTACATAATTCGATGGAGAATATCAATTTAACATTCTTCAAGTTATCAAAAGTACCCATACTCAAATTCATCGATATCAGAGGCTTTATATAAACTTTATGAACATCTTAAAAATAAATGCTAAATTATGTTTTTTCTTTCTCTAATAAAAAATTTTTATAATCAGAGAAAGGCTTTGTGACCATGCTTATAAAGTCAGTATTGAGCGCAAAAAGTTGATTATTTTTCAAAACTTTACCTGAGATAGGAAAAAAAATTACATAGTTTATTCTTTTTTCTTACCGATTCCTCCATAAAGGTCATAAAAAGTTCATATTAATAGTACGATATATTGATCAAAAAAAGAAGGAAGAATTTTTTGGGATTAAACTGCTCCACGGCTTAGTATAAACACAATCATTCATATCAAGAAGACTGACAAAAAAAAAAATTAGGAATCTGAAAGAAAATTTTCTGGTAATTTTCGTGACTTTATAATTTTTCAACACCACCCACTTATAGTCTTTCTCCAAAGTTTAAACAACACTGATTCACTTAATTGCTTATTCTCCAATAAATAATGTATTTAACATGGGATGAAAAAGAATGATCAAAAAATAAAATGCCAGAAAATAAATGTAACGTGGGTGGAGTTCCTGGAAAAGATTTTAAGCCTCTAACTGATTTTGAGGTTGGATCAGTGACAATTTATCGATGCTTACTTTACATTTTTAATTAGGCATGAGCTTTTACTAAGTACTAATCGGCAGACAGATAAGGCTATTTGTTGACTTTCGAGGATCGTATATTTCAATACAAGAAAATCCTTTATGTCTTGTGATCAAAAATAATTTTATGTTTGAGTCATGTAACTAAACAAAACGATCTTCACTGGCATACATAAAAATCTTCTGAAACCATCTAAATAGCTTTTTTCGCTGACATTGTTTTATTTATTTATTTCATAACACTGATTATTTTTGCCCATTACCTTGACTAAAAAAATAATGACCAATTAAAATTCCAAATGTTACCAATTCAATGTTATTTTATCAACATAACTTATTTTTTCTAACTTCCAAAATTATAAAATTTGTTTTTTAACCCCTTAACTGTTAAGTCCGAATGCGGATCGTATATCAAATAATATTTTTCAAATTGTAAATACAACATTCATATACAGTCATTGTAATTCGATTAAGAAATTAAGTAGAATCAATCCAGGATACTCTTTCCGAACCCAAAAAATATCACATAATGGAAAAAAATTACGCAGTTAAGAGTTTAACACATTGAATGCCACGGCAATTTTCAGAAATCTCACCTAAAATGACACTAACTAATTTGAACTAATTTTTATAATTATTTTTTTTATAATTTTCTCCGTTTTTTAATAAATTTTCTGTTAATGCAAGCCAGCATTGATTTTTTGTTCTTTTTTCAGAAGCCCTCTATCGATATTAGCACTGTTATACAACGAGTTTATTTCTAGCTGTACAAAAATGACAAGTAAACACAGTACGTGATAACTCGTAGTTGGCGTCCTAGAAAAGAACGTAATCATCCCCCAGTTGGCAGTCAACGTGTTAAGATACTATAATGTATTTACACCAATATGCATTTAATATTGTCAATGGATATGGTAATAAAGATCATATGAATAAAAGCGAAAATTAAAGATACGCATTTCCCTTGGACAAAGAGTGAGCAAATTAATAATTTAAATTAGAAATTAATTAAATTTAATCTAGAAATAATATGGAAGAATATATGTGAGTCTGTATGCGCATGTCTACTTGCATTCCAAAAGCTAGATTTTAGCTAGACCTAAACCTCGAAAATTTGACACAAATACAAAAGGTGGGATTGCGCACACCAGAGCGGATTTTTAAATTTTTTTGATTGGAACGTTTTAAATAAAAAACTAATTACGATTAATCAATCGATTATCATAATAAATCATTACAATTTTCAAAAGTAATAACAGAAATTAATTTTCACATTTTAATATTTCTAAAAGATGTCTTAAATTATACTAATTTATAGTTGAGCTATTTTTCGACCACAATATTTTACTTTGTAACTAAATGTCTACCAACGTTTCAAGTTTGCTGTGCTCTCGAATTAGAGTATATTATTTGCAACTGAGGCGATTCACTGTCCTGACCTCCTAAAATCGGAATTGAGAATGAATGCAATGCTATTAGAAGAGCAAAATCAATGTTCCTTTTAATAATGGAATAAACCATATGTATATACACCGAAGAGCCATTACATTATGACCACCCTCCATCTATGAGAATGGGCTCGCCCAGGAGCAGAACCACTGCGCATGTGTGGTTGATATTGGAGAATATAAAACGGGCATGCAGTGTCTTACTAAAAATAGTGCGATTAGCGACATAATGGGTAAAGCAGCGGATTTATCAGACTTTGATAATGGTCAAATCGTTATGGCTCTGCGACTTCCAACATCAATATCAGAAACGGCGCGTTTAGTGGGCTGTTCATGTGCAGTTGTTGTGAGCACATATCAAAGGTGGTGCAGAGATGGTGAAACGGCAAGTCGCCGGCCAAAAGTGTGTCGTCCACGGCGCATTGATTCCAGAGGAGAGCGGAGATTGCTACGCATTGTTCGCCGTGACCGAAGGGCTACAACAGCCGAAATCACCACCAGCTACAACAGTGGTGACCCAGGCAGTGTTTCTCAACAAGCTGTGCAGCGTACATTGCTGCGTATGGGCCTACCTTGCAGGAGGCGGAAGCATGTTCCTACACTAACGGAATGTCATCGCCAGATGCGTCTGCTATGGGCCAAGAAACATCGGAATTGGACACCAGAGGAATGGAAGAAGGTTGCATGGTCCGACGAATCACGTTTTCTGGTCCATCATATCGACGGGCGTGTAAGAATATGCCGATTTCCAAATGAATCCCTTGCTCCTGGATGCACAGTTAGACGGAGACAAGCCGGAGGTGGGGGTATTATGGTGTGGGCAATGTTTTCATGGAGCACATTAGGAACCATAATCCCCATAGAACAATCCTTGACGTCTGGAAGGTACGTGAACATGGTTGCAAACCAGGTTCACCCATTCATGGCAACAGTGTTTCCTGCGGGGGATGGCGTGTACCAACAGGATAATGCACCATGTCATAGGGGTCGAATCGTCATGGATTGGTTCGAGGAACATTCCAGTGACTTTTAAGTCATGTCTTGGCCCCCAAACACACCTGACATTAACCCAAAAGAGAATTTGTGGTCCTACCTGGAAAACCAAATTCGTGCTGCCACGCTACCCCCTCGCAATGTGAGGGAATTGCAGGATCAGTTGGTGAGCGCTTTGTACCAGATACCTCAGACTACCTATCAGCACCTTGTGGAATCAATGCCAAGGCGGGTGCGAAGCAGTTTTGAGGGCTAAATGTGGTCCTACATGTTATTAGCAGGTGGTCATAATGTAATGGCTCTTCGGTGTATATATTTAGCATCATATCCTGTGACCGTATATTCTTCATTACAACCTAAATTCACGTTAACTTATTCTCTTAACTTATTCCTACACAATTTTCCGTTTTCCTATATATCTGATAGAGCCAATAATTATCGTATTTACATACATAAAAATATAATTGAGAGAGTATTAACCGCTAACGGATTTTAAAACCTCCGCACTTTTTAATGAATTCAATTCGTCAAAATAGGGGTGAGAGGAAAGACGAAACGAAATGTTTTCATTTAGCAATAGATGAACTCGGATTACTCGTGGACAATTACAATAATTCTCATATACGCTGGAACGAACAGTACTGTTCGTTTCAGTTATCCTGAGACGACCAATTTGACGATTCTATCTCATTAAGGAGTGTGCCACGGAAGGATGAGAGCGTTTCCGGAATTCTATATGAATCTTTGACCTTGATTTTCGCCCTATTAGATATGTTTTTGTTGAATTTTTTTTCCAAAGTGTATGTGAATATCGTGTTTATTTTATTGTAAAATGTAAAACATCCCCTCCTCTCATCGTTCCTTTCACCCCCATTCTGATAAATTAAACCCATTCTAACGTATGAGCAAAGGCGCGGAGGGTCTTAGAATCAGTTGTCAAACAATATTTCCACAGGTCTCGAAAAGATCTAAATTGCCGAGAAGTAAAAAAAAGTCAAGTTAAAATTTTTAACGAATGTAATATTTATAAATAAAGTTTTGAATCTTTAGGCTTGCATACAAGAAAAAGCAGCCATCGTTAAAAATTGAAATTAGATACAATGCTGCAGATTTCTTCCCCAACTAGTAACTGTTCCAGACTAGATTTCACCCCCCATTTCCGCTACAAATACACAAACCCACGTCTGAGGAACATCCCGCCCCTTCAGCTTGCATGTATCATTCCAAGCGAGGTGTGACGTATAGTGTTACCCCCACCCCCCATTTTTTCCATTATTTATTTCTCCGTGCCCCCCCCTCTAAAGCGGCGTTTTCCCCTTGATTTGACACTCGCCCATGCGAAGCGAATAGTTGGCGTGTTCCGCAGCAGAGAATGACAATTACTCACTTTAAAGCCAATGTTTCGGTTTATGAACAGAAGTTAGAATGGCATGGAAATAAAATGAATAGAAGAGAGAAAGAAAAAAGAAATTAATCATTTTTTAAAGCGAATTTGGATGAAAACGGATATTTGTACAAAAAAATGCAACAGCAGGAAATGAAGCAATGCTATCTAACATCGACAATCCAAATACATGATATCAGCGTACAACGGGTCATCGTCACTTTTACTCTTCCAAAACAGATAAGCGCATACTGTAATTTTATCAGAGCGATAACGACAGTAAATTTGATATGTAACACAATAATATCTCTAACGAAGGGTTGAAGAGCTGTTACAAAATTCTGTTTATCACTATTTTTCTTTTGCAGGTGCAACATTTTTTGAATTGATTTACAAGTTCCGTATACTACCGCAAGAGATAAGGTACTTCATCTTACGAAGAAGAGGTTTAATATCCCATAAGGAATTTACCGTTGAAGGAATACCGACTTCAATTAAATAGAATGACTGTTTTTTTTTTTGTTTTGTTTTGTTTTTTTCAATCTTTCAAATTTAGTTCTTGAACCTTAAAACCCGTTCGATATTTGCAACTGAGTTGATATTAACAATATACAAATTTTATTTACTTCAAAAAGTCGATATCCTAGTAATCAGATGCATATGGTTGGGAAACTTGAAAACTTTGATATATAATTCACAAGAAACGCATTTTAAAACACATGTCTGTATATTTTTATTAAATTTATTTAAAATATTGCATAATATATTTACGTCCAACTTGCAGCAACATGTGTTTTACTTTTGCACATTTTAAAATATGCGTTTTTACTTTCATACATTTACGTCCATCTTGCAACAATATGAGGGCTATAGTAGGAAAAATATCATAATTCTGAACCCTAAACAAATTGATAGTACTTTTATAAGTAGCCGATTAACAACTTATATCAGCAAGAATTTTCAATTTAGTTTATTTTCATGTTTTTATAAATAAATATAATATGCGTCTGAAATTAATTCATCTCCTATTACATTATTTGATGACAAAAATGTGAAGTACCAATATTATTAGTATATATGGTACAAATTTTAATAACTTATGCAAAAATAGTAACGTTTTTTAAAACACTTATGCTTCAATCGACATTACTCATTTGATTTTTTTTTATTGTTTCAGACGATAAAATAAAAAATAAAAAAAATGTTTATTATAACATCTTGTGCAAAGGTAATTTTCCAATAAAAATATTTTAATCCCGAAAAACGCCTGTATATCAATTGTTTCATAATAGAATGGCAACGAAATCGTCATGTATCAATGGACTGTAAAAGAACTTTTAAAAACCCAGCGAGCATTCCATCTTTCAAAATGGAAATGCTAATCAACTCATTAAACAACTCATTTCCTAAGCTGGAAAACAGTCAGCAACCTATTAATTGCAAGCCTCATTCCATACGCATCCGGCGGTTAAGACATCCTAACGAGACAGGAAAGTAAACTAACTACAACTCGAAAGCACTTCTCTCGTCATGATCAGCAACGCTCTCGAATTCTTCAAGAGAGAGAGCATCTAACGACAGGCAATAGAACAATCAGTGCGGATGACGTAAGAAGGAAACAGCTCATTCAACCTTCCATAACAGATGTTACGGCGAGGTTGAAATTCCAGAGCAACCACTATGGACGCCCAGATAAGAAGTGCAGCGGGTGCCTCGTAAACCATCTCTTTTTTTGACTTTCGGGCTTTTACGGGACGTGTCGACATGAAATACAAGCCAAGAGGAATATGGCACTTGCCTAAATCTGCTTTTATGACTTGGCACGTTCTTGAAAACCGTTGAGATTTAATGGAGATTTCCTTTGGCGTGTTGTGTCCTTATCTTTTTCAAGTGTTATTCGAGATAATGCCATGGTTAGAAATAAGTCCATTCTTTTTTTTTTTTTTTTTAGGATTTTAATTTTTGGGAAATAAAATGAAGGTCAAGGGGTAAATACAAGCAGATTTACCTGGACGAAATTTTAATTTTATCTGGTCCCATTTTTTCAGTCTACCTTTAACAAAATAACTACATTTATAAATTTCAATACGTAATAATACAGTTATAACATTTACCTTATTTATCGTTCCAGAATCATATAATTTTGGAAAGAGTTACAATACACATTAGGGTTTAGACAGCAAAGTAATTATTATATCAGAGTAACTATATGCCATTAACAATAAAAATTAGAGAAGAATTTTTCAAAAAAATATAAAAAATTAAATCAAATTAATTTTTTTCTATTAGTTAATATAGTTTTATTTACAATTTAAATGTTAGATAAAGATATTTTATTAGAAGCAAGAACAAAATCGGTATGCCTACTCACTTTTATACGATTACGATAAAAATTAAGATTTTTTTTTTTACTTCGATAAATTTAAACTTAAAAATCTGATAACATAGTTTCAGAAGCCATGAGAGGTTCATATAACAAATTCTGAACTACTTTTTGGATCTATTTACATGCAAGATCGAAAATATTTTAGACTAAGATCCTAACAAATGTCAATACCAACATTTTCTAAACTCTATACTATTTCAACAATTCAAATACGAAAATAGTAAATTAAAGGTGGGTTTAAAGTTGATGTTTACAGGTGTTTACATTCCCCCTATCAAAAATTCAACCTAAATTCCCAAAATTTATCCATTTAAAGTCAAATATCTAATTACAATTCAATCAATACCGATCTATTAGTGATAATTATTCTAATATAAGAGAAGATATAGACTACTTTTATAACCAACATTTAAATTTAAGCGAACTTAAGCAAATACAAAAAATAAATTTTAAAACAGACTTCCAGGGTTCATAATACGTTCATCCAACGGTTTTTGTCCCTACACGTGACTATTCATCCTCGCCAGCCCCCGCAGTTCGTTTCCATTTCTCTCAACCCATTTTCCGAATCTGTTGCGACACCTTGACCTTCAAGAAGCAGTACGTGACAAGATGCCCTGGTCACTCCCGTCAAAGGGAAGAGAATACACGTCCAGGTCTGGCGTCGCGACCCACCAACCAGAGAGAGACATGTCGCAGGTGCCAGACACTGATCAGATCGGTGACAAGCGTAACCAACGCAGAAGGATGTTCAAAAGGAATGTGTAAGGGGTGTGTATTCTAGGAAACATTCAGATAGCTCGCCTCGACCACAAAGTACTATAAATAGTTATCAGGTAATGCTGAAAACTTATTGTCGTTCGATTAGAATAAGATTATGGGAGCAATTGAGGAGAAGGGGGGTATTGAAGTCCAGACACCAGTCTTGGGGGCAACATTAAGATAAAACAGGGAATTCATGCGATTTTTAACATAAAAATAAGGCTCCGTCCCGAACGCCATTTACATCAGCTAAACCACTAATGACGATTGGGGGAGGGAAGCGAATAAATAGCATTATTCCTAGGATCTCGATTACTCGTACCATTACTAAAGAAGCCTCGGCCAACATCTTCATTCTAAATGGTTAACAGAAATTTAGTCGCGCTTTTTCCATTTAAGAGAAACAAAATTCGGGACGATAGCTGGGGCTGTTACCAATGACGAATTCAGAATACTGCGGCTCTTAGGTGTATAAATTATGAGATCCTGATACTAATAACCTGGCCAACTCAATCTCACATTTTTTACTTAATCAGCAAATCATTAATGTCATAAATTTACTTCTTACGATTCAAGATCGTAAAGCATCTATGTTTGTAGCCAAATTCAAGTAGACGCTCTGTATTTCTGACATATAAAATAATTAGAGTAACGAAACAAACAAAAACCAATTAGCGAAGTGTTAAAATTATTCAACTATCTTATAATTCCAAGAATTTTATTTTCTACAAATTGATTGGTAGCTAAGAAAATAATTTATTACTTCGGGTTCACTTACAGTCTAGCGGTTCTCAAAAATGGCATAGTTATAACGATATTCTCTTAACATTTAAGACAACTGTAAACGTTACGAGAGAGTCAATTTACAAAAATCTCGTTGATAGAGCGACTTGAAAATATGTATACTTTTGCCCAACTTAAGATCAGCAATAAAATATCGTTGATAAGAGTTTTGAAAGTGTATTTGCGTCCAACTGAAGATTGGCAATAAAATATCTGTCTGAAAACTACATACAGCTAATCAAAACTTTATGAATCAAATTTATGCAACCATCAAACAGGAAGGGTATAAACCCTAATTATTCCAGGAACATCAAATTTACTGTTTTCTAATTCCTATTTCAATGTGCCAGCAAACGTTAGCCCGTTTAACGTCAAATGAAAATAACAACGATGACATCAGGTATGCATAAAAAATGCCACATTATTCATGAAAAATGCAATGCAATTTTCAATATGAATAACTAAATTATTAAAACGTACTCAAGCCTTTGTTCCCAGAAACAGGAAAGTATAACTTGAAAAGGAAACAATATTTCACCTATTCGGTATCATTTCGATACTCGCATACATACAAAGCAAATTAAATAGCACTTTCTTTCAGATGAAATAAATTCCCAAGAGGTCAATGTCGAGTTACCACAAGAAAAGAACTTGCGGTCTAATGAAATATATCCATTGCTTTTTATTACAGGAAACGCCCACTCTATAAAAAGAACCACAAATGTAGACAATTAACCAACTTGATCATATAAAAAAACCGAGTTATTTATTAAATTCATCTATACTGCAGCTATAAGTTGAAGCTACTATATAAAGCCTCTTTTGAGATACGTCATTCAGATATTAAGTATAAAAATGAGCCCTCTTTATTTAGAAAGGTCAAGGTTTTGTGGCTAACATTAAACTGCACCGAACTAATTTGACATAATCGCGTTTTTGAGGGTTAACAGTAGTCCGGATGCGAGTTTTAAAATTATTGCGCACACTTTTATATTCTGGAAGAATCAACCGTTTATTTTCTTTATTTAGCTGCGCCAAGGTCCACGGTCGACGTAGAGAAAGGATGGGGAGTAAAAAGACAGTCTTTTAGATTAATTGAGCAATTGTAGCGGAGATTAAAGGTTTCATTCACATTATTTGCATGAGAAAACAAGAGCATTTAGGCGCAAAAGTACAAAAAAGAATTTAAAAAATATTTTGCGAGGACAACACTAATCCAAATATACGAGGTTCCATTCTAATTTCGAGATCATTAGTATAGGCATATACTTTCACACAGGAAAACTGTTTTAATTGGCATATATAATTATTTGATGTTTCAATCAATAAATTTACTGCTGAAAAAATTTCGAAATTTAATTGTTTATACCATTGTCCTATCAAATTAATCACATTTATTAAGATATTCTGGCCACACTAACAGCAGAAAAGCTGCACACTTTTTAAAACTCAAAAATTCAAACCAGATTTCTAGTTACAGAGCTAATTATGAAACCGAGTTGTGAAACTTTTAACATCGTTATTTTGAACAGTTTCAGTGGTCCATCTTGAGAAAATTTTCAAATCAACAATAACAATGCTCGAGGTTGCTGTTGTTTCTAGTCGAGGTGGTGTTACTGACTGCCCTCCCCCTTTTTTTAATTGTGATTTGGAATTTTCGAAACACACAATTTTAAGCCATTTTTTTTAATTAAAATATTTTTGCGTCGACAATATTTTACGAAATATAGCTAAGACCGTAAAACTGGACCAAAATTCAGTTTCCGTAATTTTTCCAATTTACTGGTTAAATGAAACATATAATAATATTCATTATATTATTTATCATTTTTTCTTGATTAAAAATTAACTATTAGTCCGTGATTAGTGATCATATGACATAACATTTCGTTAATTACCATCAACAAAACCCATTTACAAATTTTTTATCTTAGAGAGGGATACAACATTTTTAAACTGATATTAGCATTATAAAACAAAGTTTTCCTTTTTTCTCCACAAGTTTAGTAAAAATGAATAAATCCAAACACCAGAGCGATAACATATAAAATCTACATCTTTGCATAATGAAATGTAATACTTTCTGGAATTTAATTCTTTCTGGTTGGTATAATGAAATTTAATAGTAATATGAATTGGCAATATGCCGTTCATCGACAACTTTCATGTCCTCTTTTGTTCTTCTAATAAGTCATCGGGCTGTTTAAAATATATGGAGAATGGATATTTTTTTAGAAAATAGTTAATAAATAAAAATAAAAAATGAGGATCAGTTATAAAACTCCAAATGACAAATTACTTAAAATGAGAAATATTAACATTGCAAAAACAAGGAAGCTTTTCGTTATTAGTTGAAAAAATACGATGGAAAATTTCCACAGAAGTAGATTGCTTTTTATTGAACTGGGAGTGAAAACAAAAGTAAATAATCACCCTTAACCTTTTTGTAGCAGATGACAATCTACTATATTAAACTGTAATATTATCGCAGATTTTATCGAGACAATTTCAGTGACATCAAACATGACAGGAGATCTTCGAAAATGACAGGACAATTCAGATTGTATGATGAATCGGCATTACGCCATTCATCGGCAACTTTCATGTTTTCTTTTGTACACCTAATAAGTCATGGGGCTGTTTAAAATATCCATTATCCATATTATATATAACAGTTTTGAGTATTAAATAATGAAAATAAAAAATAAACATAATAAAACCACAGCTATCAGACAATTCTGGTGCCATTTTTGTAAAATTAATAATCATTAACGAGTGTAAAAATAAAATTGTTGAAAGCAAATGGTATTGTTGCATTTGTTTGCTTTCTTTTGATTCATTATTTGCATCGAAAACAGTAGTTTGTTCTGTTTACATGCATGGTTGTCATGGATACATGCTAATCGGTCCACGAGAATTAGTGATAAAATTAAAAGAAATGCAGAAAGTCGATAAGCATTGCAGTTCAATGATCTTTTAGCATATTTCTATCACAGAAGCAAACTGTAAAAAACAGCACATTCCAAATTATTACATGATGAAAAATTGGAATACTCACTAGGATATCACGATTTCTAACAAAGTTTAATAAAACAAGTGTCTTACATTTTGAAAACGTTGGTTCCAATGTCGTTACTTAGAAATTTAAAGGAGATCCTAATCTCTAGTCAGAAATGTAGAATCATAGTATATTGAATTTCGATCCGTCTGTTTTAACTGTATCAGTCATGAAGCTCTGTATGTAACAGTTTTTATATCACAGAATTTACAAAAAGAATACCAGCTAAAAAAACAAAATATTTAACAATTATTTTTTAATATATCAAAATCAAACCAAAAAATTGTCAGAAAATAAAACTGGCATTATTGAAATTATCCCCCTCCCATGGTATAATATAGTCCTTAGTACTTCAAAGATGAAATAAATGTACGCGACTAAATATTTGATGAAATAACGCAAACGAATTTCATAATACATTGAAAAATATTACAGCAAATACTGCACAAAAATTTTCGAAAAATCGAAATACAGGAAAAAGTTACATAACTAAAGTAAATAAAATTAGTTTCAATTTTTAAATAATATATAAATCACTTTCACTTCCTGCAGAAAATCGTCAAAATCTTGCATTAATTTTTATATTTAAAAATATGCACATTTCTACCTTCAAAAATTCGTCGGTGCCATAACTGGTAGCTCGGGGTGAATCAATCCGGTCTATCGAACAACAAAAAGTAATAGCACAAAAGTAAAGCACCACCCCGCAACCACTGAACGTAGCAGTATCGACAGGATTTGTTGTGGTCAACTGTTTATATGATAAAGTACCAGGTACTTCCTAGTATTTATATAATACTAGCAAGTACCCGGAACGTTGCTCCCGTAGAAGAAATAATCTTGGAAGCATCGTTTGGAATCTGAAATTGTTATCTTGTTTAATTAAGAATGATAGGAATCATGATATTTATTTTCTTATCGACAGTGAATACATTCATTGAAATTGAAGGATATATAAAGGACAAGCATAAATAGTATTTATTCTATACTAAAAACAAATATTTATTTTTATATATTAGATTTGTGTATTATTTTAGAATCATAAAGCTAAGTATTCTTTCAAAATGGTAATGAAAGAAACTATTAATTGTATCTCGTGATTCGTTTAATATTCGTTCAGTATTCTCAAGTTTGATATAAGAAAATGTAATTAAAATGTTCTTTCAAAATGGATTAAACATAGAAATATATTTATACCATAAAATATTTAATAAAGTTGAAAAGAACATTTTTTGAAAACCAAGATGCGGCAAAATTATTTGTACTATAATATTTTCGGAAAGTTTCAAACCTGTAGGATTGGTTCCCCTTAAACTTTCTTGCACACTCTCTAATAAAACTATTACCTCAGAGAAAGAATTACATTGTACTTGCGTACAATAGCTGCGAAATATTATCGTCTAGCTTGAATTTAGCATCTTTACTGAATCTCATTGGCGAGTTATTTGGTGGTTAATATCCATGGTTAATAGATGCGGTAAATAGATCTGAAAATATTTTTCATGCTTCAGATAACTGTATTATGCCTATACCATCCCGCAAGAGCAAGTAATAAGCAGTCGAAGTTTTATCGGAATTGGATAAGGGGTATGGTAGCGAATAAGAGACAAACATTCATTTTTATTTACATAGATTTATAGAAATAACAATATAAAATGAAAATTATTTACGCACATATTGACCGAAACATTAAAGATTTCAGAAAAAGAATTACAAAAGCCTAATAAATTATATAGCTTAGAGAATTTCATACAAAAATCGTGTTCAAAAATTTTTGGATTACAAAAATATCAAGTTCTAAAAGATTTTTCGGCTTCAATCTGACGAGCTTTAATGCAAGTAAATTTATGAATTAAGAAGTGATTTGGTTTTAAAAGAAAAAATAATTTAAGTTTCCATTAACAATTACTGAATATTTAGGTATAATTTTTTTTTTCTTTTGCTATTTTCTTCTTTTTTTTATAGAAATGAAACCAAAATACAAAAAATAAAATTTTCAAAATAATGGTTTAAAAACCCTCTTATAATATTGAAATACGAAAAGCACAAATGATCTAACAAAAGCAAAGTCGTACACAGCAATACGTCAGTCTCCAGAATCGAAGACCTGTTCCAATCCAAAGTAAGGCACACGGGAGAAAAAGATGATCGATTCCGCGGTTTGTCCGATCAGAGGTCAACGATCTTCCCTACAAAAACTGTCACGCAAGATAATCACACGGACAAAGGTCAAAATGAATGAAGGACATGTTCCGCAGTCGATTGCTTCCCGCTAAACTGTGAGACCAGGTAACGCAGGCTCAACGCATTCACTGATGTTCATCACTTGAGAGAAGAGAGCGTGTAATGGGCACGACGTTTAGAAAGGGTTACTGAATGACTGCGTGAATCTCGACTGCCCCACCTCTTTCTACATTATTTCCACTCCTTGGCAATACTAATAAAAAATAGTTAAATAAAAACCAGAACGTATTTATATATATATCTTTTCCGAATTGTAGTTGATATAATAGTTCAGAATAATGCCGTTACACTAAATGATTGCTTTATATTTCCGATGCACTGATTTAACACTGAATTACTATACAATTTCGTGCAAATAAAAGCATATATAATCTCTAATAAAATTTATTTCCAGCTTTAAGCACAATAAAATATTTCAATCCTGTTTGTAACCAGCTATTTAATTTATATCACAAAATGGCGAAAAAAAATCTGCATTATTTACTTTAAAATAAAATTTGTGCGAAGCTATTTGTTCCGTTCTAATATGACTTTATCAAACTTTTACATACCACGAATAAGTGACATTGATTCAACCTATATTGTCTTTCAGTAGTATAACATTTTTATTGTATACATAACATTCAATTTTTCTTGTATGGCAACATTATGTATTGATTTCGGTTTGGAATTCTAATATTTTGAATAAAACGGAAGATATTACTTCATGTATTTTGAGATCGTCGCGTCTTATGCAGATTATGATCGAACTTTATTTTCTGATATATAAGTAAAATATAATAAATTAAAAGAAAATAAAAGCTGACGCTAAACACCTAACGATACATTTTATCATTAACTTAAAGTGAGTCAACTGTTTAAATATGCTGAAAAGAAGCAGACGAAATGGATTAAAAAAGAAAGAAAACTAAGCAGACAAACGAGACAGACTTAACTACACAACCAGTAAAATTAACCTATGAACTCACAATAAGCAACGATACATCACAATCCGCGTTTAGTGTGAACAGCTGGAAACTTCAACCGACACCCACTGATGCCAATCTAAATCTAGCAAATTGTTTTCTGTTAAAAAAGCTTTTTAACTCCTTTCATTGGGCACAGCCCACGGATGGAGGAGTCCTGCATACATAAATGATCGACAACACGTGATTCATTTCATCGAAGACCTATAAAACTCCGTCATATTCTGCAGAAAGCACTGGCACACAAAGAAGTCAATACACGGAGTCTCGTTACTGAAAAGAAAGTTCGTTTCCTTTTATTGCTAAGAAATCTGACAAACAATCGAGTTCTTTTACTTTACGAAGTGGCAGCAAGCAGCAGGGGATGAATGGCATCAAGAATGAAGTGTCCACTTGACGAAATCGAAACTATTCTGAATACACGAAAAGACTTCGAGACTAGAACAACGAAGGGAGAAGGAAGGGGAGGGAGAAGGAATTCGGTTCGTGCGCTTTCGAGATTTTTTTTAAACATATGATCGTAAAAGGAAAGCGGCACCCACTTTCACGGCAAGAGGGAAGGAAAAAAAAGTCGATAAAGAAAATAAAAGGGGAGAAGGGGAGGAGAACGTCTCTTTTGGGATATCTTCTTTTTAACCACCCACTTCATATGCTGGGAAGAGAGGGAAGGCGGAGAAGCGATAACTGCACTCGGATGAAAAAGTGACGTCAATCTGTAAGTAAAAAGAGTGAAATGGTGTATGACGTCTGAAAAATCTTAACAACTTAATGGGAGGACTTAGGCTTTTTTTTTTTTTTTTTTGTATTTCCTTAATATGAGAATTTACACGGATAAATGGCGTGGGGAAAACAAATTTTATCGATTATGTAAATAAATCAACATTTGATTTGATTATTTTGTAATATAACATTTTCAAAAATTAATCTTCAAATTTGTTGAAAAAATGTACATAAGAATGTAAACAAAAAGAAATATATGGAAGGTAGAAAAAATTATGTGTTGCCCTTAAAAAAAGTTTTTCGTCTTCATCTTTTCGATTCAAACAAGTAAGCTTATACAAGCTATCTGAGTTTACAAAAAGGTGTTATTAATTAAAATTTTAGACAGTCCGATTATTTATTGATCTAACCCTATTCACAAAAGTGATGACGTCAAGAAAACTGACTTCCATAAAATATCGAATTTAATTTTACTACTTTAAATCGTTTCAAATCAGAGGGGAGGTAGTTCCCATTCAAAAAAGAAATTGAAACCGCACGAAGTTTATTGAACATGACTAAAATCTCCAAACCTTTTATTAGAACTCATAATATTACATCGAATGTCAGATCAACCATTATAGAATTCTTCAATATAATCAGTCAATTAAATTAAACAACAGCAGGATTGAATATAACTGAGATGAGAATGGTAGGGTTATAGTAATGAGAAAAAAAATGGTGCGGATATTCAAAAGTCTAGATTTATAGAATGCAAAAAAAGACGCGAAATTAATATCTGACAAGTGGAATAAAAAAAATAGACGAAAACATGATGTAGAAATCTTTTACGCTTTTTGAATGCCATTCCGTGCTTTATATATCCACACTTGAAATATCACATTCGTGGCTAATTCTACCCCCTCCCCCCTAAATGTATGCCATTATCCATAAATCTTTCTCAAATGACAAAAAAAAATCATTTTTATTTAAAGAGAGCCACAAAATCTCTATTTCAAAAAACTGACATTTCATTAGCAAAAAATCCTCACATCAAATAAACTAAACCAAAAAGATGACTTAGAAAGACGAAAATAACGTGATTAGATTTTCAGAACTAAAATCCAGCTTCAATTTCGAGCCAGCAAGTATTGACCAATTCAAAAATGTCAAAAAATAATTTGTCTGCAGTGACAAGAAAATACCTTAAAAAAATGTTTAAAGACATGATTAAGATTACAAAAAACAATATAATTTGCTTCAATAATATGTCTTAGGTTACATTTCTGAAAACTTATTGCTAAGATAAAAATAGAAGATTCCTCACAAACTTGAAGAAAAACTAATCTAAATGATATTTTAAAAGCCTGGACAGATAATGAACTATTTCATATCCATGATATCTATACATATTTTAAGCAAAAACATAAGAATTTAAAAGTTTACTTCTTTCACCTAAATGTTTTAAAATAGAATCTTATATACTAATATTCATTATTTATCTCATTAACTGAAATTCGGAGCAATATTAAACAATACAGAGTGATATTTGTACTCTCAGAAAGGGACGAAAATTTGGAATTTTCTGGTTAATCCTGAGTCATTATGCAACTTCGACGAAATGCTGAAACGAATTATATCTGGTTCTGATTCTTCTTACTATTCGTCTTACAATTGTTCAGGACTTAAAAAATAATGAAGCATGAACTAAATAATACATGCTCTTTATTTTCCATATCAGTCTTTTTAAAACAAGATTTTTAAAAAATCTAAAAGGCTTTTACTCTGTTTTCATTCAAAATATTAAATTGTAAAATAAAGCACACTTTTCTTTTTTACTTTGCCGTATACGTAGAACAAAGAAACATTGAAATCTTCAAAAAAATTGAACTCAAGACTTGGACAAATTACAAGTTTTAGATGTCTTCGAGTTCGTAAAACACATTTTTGGAAAATGTCAGTGACAGAAATAACTCAAAAACGCTTTAAGCTAGATGGATGGAATTTGGTATACAGATTTTACACAACAGATTTATTTAAATTAGGACAGATTTCTATCAATTTCAAACAAATCCATTCAAAAGAAATTAATCTGACTCCTCAAATATATGTTAACATAATTCAAAGCGAAGAGAGCTAAATAGATAAGATTAGTACACAAATTTAAAACCTATAGTGTAGACACTGCCAAATTTTGCACCAGATCCAATACGGGTTGATTTGCCCAACGGTTTATACTTTCAGATACATAAACGCGATATTTGAATACCGCGATAAGTTAAATCAAATTTAGTATGAGATTTTTTGACTGCAAATGCAGTTTTGAGACAAATCTTAGTAACAACCGTTTCAGAAAAAGGGTCAAAAATACAAATTCGATTTTCAGATACAAGCGCCAGGAATAATCATCAAAAAAGCTTGGCATGAATCAGCAAAACGCTAATTCAGGTCAAATGTTAATATTTCGTAACTGCAATAAGCCAGGGCAATGCGAGGCATTCTCTTGGGATAACGTCTTTATTTGGGAGTGCGAGAAAGTTGGGAAAAACTCACTCCCGGCGACTTTTATTTATTTACTTATTTTTGCACTGGTCATTTTACATTACGCTTTTCAACTCAATGGTATTAACAGCCCAATGGCTTGGTATGATGTTTATGTTTCTGCAGATTATATTTGTAAAAACACTGCAGTTGCAGAGAAATTTACAAAAAAATAGGAAGGCACACTGTTCTCATAAATAATAACAAAGTTTAAAAAAGAACATTTTTGAAATTTTAAATTTATCATGAGCTACGAATATGTTTTATACAATTTAACACTTTTTTCATTATTTAAATCGTATAAAACTATTATAAAACATAATGCACCCAATTTACAAATATCATACACACAAAAAAATTTTTTTAATGAATTTGTTGTCAGTACAAATTTATGGATGCATTTATAAACCATAATTTATTACCATGATCAAAAAGTTCCAAGTGAAATGAAAAGCGAAAAAAATTATAATTTTTCTTTTTCAAAAAAAGCTGCTTCATTTATTAAAAGGCAGCTTTTAGATTCCACAGCAAGTTTTTTTAAGAATTATTCTAAACTGAACTATGATTCTACCAGAACACATTTAATTTAATAATCGTTTGCGTTCTGATCAGAATGAAAAAAACTACACTTATATCCAAATCTTAAATCCAAAGTAGCTAGGAGACCCGTTAACTGGAAGCCGCATAAAAGAATTATTTATATAGATTAACAGTAATTAAGTTTCATTATAAAGCATTTTATAATCATTGAAAAAAATTTCATATATATGCTATTATTTAGATGTGTTGGTGATTGATATTCATTTCTATAAAATAAAACATTGTGGTCCAATCGATTTAACAAAACTTTATTTTATCTTTTTTTATCTTTATTTTTTTAGCCTGATCTGGCAACCTTGATGCTAATTGAATAACCTTTTATCATTTTAACTTCACTATAAAAAAATTATTTATCTTCTATAAAGGGCTGCGTCTACGTGCCAAGTTCATTTTATGTCAGCTAAACGTTTCAAGTGTTTCATTCACAGTGAATAGCTCTTGAGATCCACGGCAGTAAATGAGCGTAGGAAAAGGATCTCGTAAACATAAATATACGCTGAAAAATTCCACATGGCTCTAGAGGCAACTTGTCCAATAGGCTGAAGTGTGGCGGTTCAGGCGTCAAATACCAAAATCCTTCAGGTTCATGCATATCCGTTTAAAGTAAACAACCCGCCGGAAAATTTCGGGGAAAAAGAAACGCTGCCATTTTGGTTCGCCAATAGCTAAGACAATAAGCAGATTGTAGAGCCACGGGTGAAGAAACATTGAATCAAACCAGTTATCAGATCTGACAAGAAAAAAAACCTTTTCGGGACCTTCTATTATTATGCGACAATGCAAAGAAGTGTCATTAGATGAAACGTAGTTGTGGTTACTAAATAAGGGTTTGGTGTGTTTGCAACCTCTGTACAGAATAACCGGAAAGCTCCAAGAATATTAAACTGAAGGTGAAAGGATGTTTTATATTAAGAAGGAATTAAAAGAAAAAAATAATAACACAAACTTATTAAATTCCGTTGAAATTTTTGCTAACGATAGATACGCTAAGACCAAGTATGAAGTACGTGTTCGGACTGGTAATTGTCCAGGCCTAAAATAAATAATGAAATTCGGGTGATAATGTTAAAAAAAGGCCATTAATTTCAATAATAGAGGGTAATGTCGAGTTTTAAAGCACCACGATAGTAGCTATAAGATGAATCATGTAATTTTGAACCATGGATAGAGCGGAGGGGATGAAACTGCGTTGACACTCTCGTATCAAACTTCTACATGTATCGGCAGAAAATTTGGCAATCAATGTTAGATTTAATATACAGCATACCCAAATACATGTTAGAACTTTAATGGAAGGTTTCTAACTTATGAAACTTGGCGATGTCCCGATCTTGAAACCGAGACCTCGCCATTCGAACATATAGGCTTCAAAAGAAGTTAGAAAAGACAGATTCTGGCAGTAATTACAGTGAATCAACACTAAATCCTTAAGAAATGTAATTAATAAATATAAAGTAACCAGTTTTCTGAATTTTAATCTCCAATGTTTTGGATATTGGAAGATAAAAACAGAGTATGAAAGTACTTAATAGTAATGGCTGCAAAAGCCTTAAAGATAATAACTAAATTATAATGATTGAATTACGTCATTAGTACAGATACGGAGAAAGAAAAACTTCAAAAGATAATTTGGAATAAATCGGGGGGTGCATCTGCTTTCGATC
This sequence comes from Argiope trifasciata, assembly GCA_026543055.1. Lineage (NCBI taxonomy): Eukaryota > Metazoa > Arthropoda > Arachnida > Araneae > Araneidae > Argiope > Argiope trifasciata. The sequence continues at coordinate 1,242,519 of JAPMOQ010013261.1, forward strand.
TTTTATATTTTTTATTATATATTGTTTGCTTGTATAACTTCATAGTAAAACAAAGAAAATTGGTTAAGCATTTCGGGAAAAGGCTCAAAATTTTAAATAGCAACAATCACTTACTATATTTCATCTCACTACTTCTTTTTCCTTTTTGAGCTAAAAGTTCCCATGCATATATAAACAGATATATTAAATTTTTTTAGATGTACATGACTGAAAATCCGAGCCATATATATAATAATTTTATTACAGCCAAATGCCTACTTTAATTTACTAAGGTCGATACTTCTGAGTCATTATAACCATGTGTACAAACAGATAAATATACAGAAACGGAAAGATTTAAAAAAGATGGAAATTCGCTCATAATCTCTTTTCGATTTTTTTTAACTACAGTCCTTTCTCTCTCAGCATACTTCGTATATATATATAAACTATATGAAATATATATAAATGTATACAAATAAAAAGTGGAGTTCTTCATGTCATCTTAAATTAGCAGGAACATTTAATAACTGGGACTGACAAGACTAATAAGAATGTCTGATCAGTTAATTAAATCATTGCAGACAGTTAAATATGAAACTATTTAACTAGCAATATATTCTAATTTAACCAATGAAGTAGGAAAAAAATTTAATACAGTGTTACAAATAATTAATAAAAAATATTTTTAGTTGACTAGCATTCGTAATTAGAAAACATAAAACAGCTATTTCACTTTTTAAAAATCAATCGGTCGATTTATCTCAAATAGATTTTTTAAACCCGAAATCTGTTCGTTTTACTTTCCAAATGACGGTCTTTCAGCAAAAGATAAATATCGTGCTTAAAAAAAAATTATCACAGAAAACATACGGTTGCGCATAAATTAATGGCGTGGAAACTGCGATAGGAACGGACGATCCCACTTTAAACTGTAATTCATACGGTTTCAAACCCTCTACTATCGTACACCGAACCAAATTACTAGTGTGAAGTATCACTAGCACCCACCCATGAGAGACCAGAATAAGGCTTCTTATTTTTGAGAAGCTGGAAAGAGGATGCGAAGTGACAAAAACAAAAATGTCTGGGTTCCCTACCCTCCTGCAAAACTGATAAGGGGGATTACCTCCTACAATAAAATGTCAACGGGACACTTTTATGGCGAATCGGAGAAGAGAAACACATGGTTATGCATGAGTGGTTGGGAAGACAGCGGCTACAATCTTGGTTACGCCTGATAAATCTACGCCAACTTCAACTACTTTTTTTATGCATCCCTGTGCATCGATAAATCCCAGTCACTTGGCCTTATTATTTTTTTTTTCTACATTTTTCAGTCGAATAAGTAGCTTAAGTCGATTTTTCTCTTTGAAATTATTCGTGTATTTTATTTCAAAACCTCTTGAGAAGAAAGTGAATACTGGTTTTGGAGGAGTACGCTAATTTCTCTTCAATTTCTAAGAAAGCAATTTTCGGGTTTTTTTTTTTTTTTACACTTTTGACTAGAATATGTTGAAAATGAAAAGGAATCTCTAATCTGAAACATTGTAGCATAAAAATAATAAGTTAAAAAATAAAATCAAAAATGAAAATGATGGTCTGCGTTTTTATCCTATTTCATCGTCGTTTTTAAAGCTACATAAAATTATATTAATGCACAAAAGGATAGATACTTCATTAATTTGAAACAAAAATAGAAAACAAGTCTTGCCTGATACGTAAATCTCCAACTTTTCTTCAATTAAATTTAATCATATATTTGACGACCAACTTCATAGGCAAACTGAACATTTCAATTGCAAAGGAATGATAAAACCCTAAAACATCAGTTCCAGTAAAATGAATTTTGAAACATTTAATATAATTTAAGAAAATCTCATTCAGAAAGAAAATTAGTACCACTATAAAATACTAATTTTTATGAATTTTAAAGTGGTCCAAAAATTAGTTTTATATTTTCAGAATATATTTGGTGACAATAGGAAAAAAAAAATTTTTAACTTAAAATTTATAAAACCCTAATTAAAACTTTTAAAACTTGCCTTTTTTTAAAAATTTGAACTATACTTAAAAAATTTAAACCTTCTACATCCAACAATTCGAAATGTTTGCTTCAAATATCATACAATTTACAAATAGTAACCCAGTATTTAAAAAAAAATTAAAAAACTACACAAATTAAAATAAATTATAAATGTTTTGGGAATATAACTAGCATATCATGGTTAAAATAATAAAAACTCTTTAGTATGTCTTCCAATTCTTCATTTCACAATATAATAAAGAAATGTAACAATATGCTAATCAATGTAATTGAAGAGAATAATTCAGAAAATATTATTTGACAATTTCTAAGCATTGATATTTTTGACAAATTTCTAAGCACATTTAAAGAAAATATTATAATACATGTTTTCTTTAGAAAATCATAATTTTCTATCATCTAAAAAACAAAAAAGATAATAAATAACCTCTCTCATAAAAATTATTCATTCAATTTGAAATACTAACTACTTTGTGTCCACACCTGTTTACAGTTTATAAAAATATGAATTAACAGAAAATTCTTAACCTGGGTAATTTACTTACTCTGATTACTGTTTGAAATATTTTTGCAATATGAATTGGCCAGATCTGTTTGATATATTATGAATCATCCATCATAATCAGCAGCTAAATTGCTAATAAAGGATAAGATGTAACATTTTGTAATAGGTCCAAATCAAAGACAGATATATTTAAAATTAAAACCATATATGTCTAGCTTGTTGTTTGATGTCAAGACATTCTTTTAATAGCCTTATACAGATTAAGCATACCTGAATGATACAAAAACTAATATTCTACTGTTTAAACTTCCATGCCATATAAATAGAAGGCATCCATTTCATGACAAATTAAACAAGCACCATATTCATATCCACAGTGAAATTTTGTTGACATTAGATCTCAAACTTATACTGTTAAAACTAAAATATTGAGAGCTATGAAGGAGTTCCTAAGGAAAATAGGCAGCATACACTAGAAATACATTAATTAAATAATCATTCTTTACAAAATCCTTATCAATAAAATAAAATCCTCTCAAAACAAAATAAATAAAACTCCCTTTGCAATATAAAATTCCAAGATGTAAGGCATATTCTGCCCAAAGCAAGAAAACTACAAGAATAAAATTAAAAACTTTCTTCAGAAAGGGCCATGTATGAATTTCATTCTTTTTTAAACACTGCTCTAGCTTAAGTGAATTAGAATTCAATCCAGAAAAAAGAGAAAAGGCAGACTGCTCAAGACATCTGAAAAAGGTCATGGCCTCCTTAACAGGGAAGAAAAAGGAATTTCTTGAGTCATACTTCAATCATTAATTAGCATAATTATGCAAAGATATCTACTCTTAATGTAAGTTCCTAGTTCGTAATGCATATAAGCAATTTAAAAAGAAAAAGGTTATTACAAAGCTTAGGAATTTTACTTTTGAAAAATGAAAATTTTTTGTCACAAAATGTTAAAAGCTAAATCTCTTTTAATCAAATAAATTTCTTGAAAAAGTAGAAAAAATATTGGTAAAATTGAAAGAAATGCAAAAAGAAATAGAAGGAAAAAAAAAATCCCAATAAAAAAATACTATAAAGTACACTATTATCTAACTATTATAAATATAATGAATTTTAATCTTTTTATATAAAAAAAGAAAAATGTATGCTTTCTTTTTTTTATCATATACACTTCAGATAATATTGAAGAATTTTGGGTGAGGAAAAATTAATACACAATTTGGTAGTTATAACCAAATGATATTTTGTAGTGAATTTCTGTTGGTATACAAGTTTTAAAAACTGAATAATTCAATATAAATATGCTTTTTAAAGATTTTCAATAAAAATTATGTTCTGTTACATTTTACATTATATTATTATATTATTAATAAAATCCAAATCTTTTGCAGCTCTATACAAATATTCATACAATCTTTCAAATAAAATTTCAGAAAAAATTGAATGAAAACATCATTTTTAAAGAATTAATTAAATGTATACCAAATACTATATCTGAATATATAAAACAATATCTTTAAAAAGGCAAAGATTTAAAAATATTTTTATAGCTTCAATTTAATTCTTATAATAAAAAAGTTTGTTCTTTTTTTAGGAGTTCAGAGAGACTAAAGGCAAAGTAAAAGGTTTATTTCAATAATATATTCCATTTATAATCAAAACACCAATACTACCCGATATTATTTATGTTTTATTTTACAAAATTAGGTCAGTCTTAAAAAAATAATAAGTAGCATTAGAAAGTTTCCTACGATATTTGAAAGTATAAGAGTATTAAATTTTGAAAATTTAATACCCTCACATGTGAATTTATCAAAAAAGTTTCTTTTTACTTTCTGCTTCAATCCATCCCCAAAATTTATGAATATGTAAAGGTTAATAAAAAACACTGTATTTACGACTTTCCTATTTGAGGTTCCGAATTATCAGATAAAAAATACCTGCTGATAAACTACCAATAGGATCATAAAATTTAAGAGAAATACTTTGAAGTTTGCAGGTTGTAATTACAAACATTTTTAACAAACTGATAAATGCAAGTAAATGTAGAATGAATATGCAACAATTTAATTCATATATTAGTTCAAAGTGGAAATTACTTTTACATACATATTATTTATCAAGTTTTAAAATTTCATTCAATATCTATATTTAAAATACCAAGAAACTATTTCAATTAAAAAGAACACAACCTTTACAGTTTGTGTATAATTTTTAAATATACTGATAAGATACAATTACGATTCAATATCGTTTATTTGAATTTTCTTTATAAAATGTATACTTAAAGCACAACATTAAAGCCAATCCTGTCATTAAAAAACAGTATAATATTTATTTATTTTTGTCACTAAAGAGAATACACTGCTGCAAATTTTACCATTACTACATTATTATAGAAGTAGATCTGTTATATTCCTTATATAATACAAATGTTAAACTCCGTTAAATACATAGGCTTAACTAAATTGTGAATATATTTCTTATTTGGCTGATTTAAAAAAATTATTAGATACATAAAAAAATATTCATTTTCTTATTTAAACTGTATGGCTTTATAGCAATGAAAATAAATATACTGATGTACATTTTTTTAAATCTACTATAACGCTTCAAACCTTCTATTACATTACTAATATAATTTACACAATGGTAAACAGAAATTTTAAAGTTAACAGAGAGAAAAAGTTCAGCAAATTCTTAGAAATTTATACAAACAACAACAACAAATAAGCAGTTTGAGATTAAAAGTTTATAAGAAAGACAATTATTTGTAACCAAATTATACAAACTAGTTTCAAATATCAATCATTCCCTAACAAAAAATATGATGTATCAGTTACTCAAACAATATGAAAAATATTTAATATAAGTGTAACAGATGTTTTTCAATATCATAATTTCAAAAATTTATTTTCAAGTAATTGATACATCATTACATGAATATTTTTATCAACTTTGAACTAGGACAACATAAATATTACCATTTCCCATTTTCATTATTGTTAAAATATACTGCATAAGCATGAATAAATCAAGTTTAATAAAAATTAGGTGAAAGCAGAAATTTATATTTATAGCACTAAAAATCTTTTAAAATTATACAACTTTCATATTTTTTCACATTTATTATTTCAACCATACACACAAACTTAATTATTTAAATTATTTTATATTAAACTTTTTTAAATAATATATTAAATTCTAATATATGTAAACCATACTGCTCAAAAACTTTAATTGAGATTTTAAATATATCAAAGTATTAATATAAATCATATGAATTTTCATCAAGACAAGACCCTTTGGCAAGGAATTATGAAGTGACTGAATGATATTTCAGATTTAGAAAAACCTTATTTTATTGGTTATTATTATGATTAAATTTGAATATTTACAAAAATTAGCTGGCCAAAACAAAAGAATCCCTTAAGATGAAGGTCTGAATAAAAGAATTCTACCACACGATTCAAAACAAATCATACATTCTTCTGTAATTTTTAATAACTGAAAGCAGATAAGTTTTAAAGCTAAGTGCAACTGACACGGTACAAATCAAAAGAGCTGTCAAAGAACAAATTGCATTTCATTCGGATTAAAGTTTTATAATTCAATAAAAAAGTTGCAAATTTAAATAATTCAAGAAAGAAGTCATCAAAAAATATAAATTGCACGTGCTTGCCTCTAGCAAAATACAATATTGAAATACGCTTTTAATCAAGTTATTCAGAACGTCAAAATAAACAAGATATTCAGAACGTCAGAAGAACAACCTATCTTTCAAAAATCTTTTTTAAAACACTTCAGTTTTAGGACAATTACATTTAATGTCAATTTATCATTTGTTACATGATATCAGTTTATAAAATTTATTTGATTAATAATTACAAAAAATAAGAATTATAAAATTTTAAATGCAACGTTTTTACTAAACTAAAAACAGATTTTCTTTAGAATGAAAATATTAAATTTATAATTTTGCTATAAAATATATTCGTTGTCTTTTATTATTTTTTTCATGCGCGCCGTTCGAATAACACACCTATTCTACCTGTCTGTAGCAATAGCCTTGAGGGTGTGCTACTGCTACGCCATCTTGAATCGAACAAACGTAAATAAGAGATTCCAATTGAAGTTTTCAGTGTTAATTATGACAAAATAAATCGCTAATGTCCAAAAAAAGTATTTAATTGTTTCTTTTAAAAGAACAAAAATGCATCATACCTCATTCGGTTCCGACAGCCAAAATATATCCAATCGGTTAGCGTTCCATTGATCGATTATATTCTTCAACTTTTCTCGTTCTTGGGCTTTTCTTTCACGATCGTTGGCCATTTTGATATTTAATTCCTTTACAAAATTAGTATTAATAGGACGGCTTCAATCCAAGGCAATAGGGTAGTCTTTCACACATAGATTTATAAGGACACTTTACGTACACACGAACACAACCGAACATTACACTTATTTACGGCGCAAACATTACAACACCGAACTAGACGATTCAAAAGTAACTTGCGCATGTGCGAAAACCGCCATCTACTTTTTGACAGTCGCACTAAAAATGCGAAGAATCAACAGGTGAATTTTAGTTTTGGATTCGCAAATCGAAATTAAACTTCTGGTGAGTTCTGGACTTTTCAAGCTATTAATTGAATTAGAGAAAAATTGTAATAACTTTTGATCATTTTAATCAGTATTAAAGATGATTACCATAAGTGGATAATTAATAATTGATAGAAAACGAAATATTATTGGAAACTAATGTTTATAAAATACTTTAAATATAGAATTTTTTAAATTTACTTTAAGAAGAAAAAGAAATATTTCGATAAGTTTTCTTTTTTTACATAAAAAGTCCCTTGAACTCATAAAGTGAATAAATAACAATAAATATTTCAATTTTGGGGGAAAAATTATATACAAAAATAGATTTAAATTCGAGAAACCAAATAAAAAAATTAAAATATCAAAGTGCCCATTTTTAAAATTATTATATAAAAAATACCACACAAGAAATATATCTTCAGATGATACAAATTTATGTTTTATTTATACTTACAAGATATTTTTAGTAATATTAATCCAGTAAATAGCATACAGATTATAAAGTATCGGCATTTTATAGGTATCATAAGTTTAAAATGTTATTACTCTCAAGAAATAAATGCATCTCAATTTCTAAAAATTTCCTTCTTGATATTTTAAGCAGAATTAAACTTTAATTCATTTAGATATTTTATTAAAGTAGAGTTTTGGCATTTTATTACATCTAGATCAAGTAATGGATATGCAAAGGTTAAAATATATATTTCTTAAATTTAGTTATAATTTCTCTCTTTGTTGAATATTAATTTATTTAACTTATATTTCTTTCTTTATTTTTATACTAGCCGCCTTTGGCGACCAGCTGGTTCGCCATGAGTAATGCGTTCTAAAATTTTCAATTAAATCACATATTCATTAGCCAAAATTTAAGAAATAGTTAAAGTTAAAAGATTCAGTTATTAGTAGTTAAAGAGTCGGTAACTTTATTCGGAAAAACTTTTTGAGTTTAATGCTCTAACAATTTATCGATTATGCTTCCAAAATATTAAAAATGTTTTTTTCGGTGATGTTGCCAAAATGTTAAATATGTTTTTTAAAGAAAGCGAAAAAGGGGAAAAATTATTGAATTAATGATACAGATATTACAAACGATTATAGAAATATGCCATTAAGTCGGGATTTCAATGCATATCCTGTCTAAATTCAACCAGGTTTACTGTAAATAAAGATAATTTATGGAATTAATGATATAGATATTGCAAACGATTATAGAATCCATTGCCTTGCATTTATTTTTTTAGAAGATATCTCATTTTATATTTATGTTATTTTATCCAGTTACATGCTGAAAGTTGTATTTCTTTAGATTTGATTTGCGATGATAGTTTTTTTTATTTGAACTTCCGGCATTGTTTTATTTTATTTTATCCAGTCACTGCTCAAAAAAACATGGTTAAAATATTTCTTTAAAAATTCGTTAAAAATAGAAGCTTGAGTTATACATTAAAACACTGATGTCACAAGTTCATCTCTTTTTAATTAAAAGCTAAATATTCGTCATTTTTTAAAGCATTTATAGACTCATGCTACATACTATGCAGCTATTTACTTCATTTAGACTTTTTTATAGATGTATTTCTATTATTAAACAAAGCTGATTTATTTAATTAATAATATTGTAAAAGTCACAAAAAATTCTTTGCATTTTCTTTTTTTTAAAAAGAAAAAACATATTTCATATTTATTTCATTTCATGCAGACACGTGCTGAAAATTGCATTTTTAAATGTTTAATTTGCAATAATTATTTATTTTTTTAATTTGAGTTTTTATCTATCTGATGGCAACCTATTGATAAAAGATAATTTTTCCCCTTCCACTCGTAACGTGCTTAAATTTTATTGTTTTGTCCGAAATATATTGTTGAAAAATATAGTTCAAATACTTCTTTAAAAATTCATTACAAATTGAAGCTTAAGTTAAATGTTAAAATACTGATACTATTAGAAAGCTAATTTTTTTATCTTTAAATTGATGTTAAAATCATGTTTATCCGATAATATTTTCGGAAGTTATAGCGGAAAAACGTCGAAATTTCGCTTAAATTTTAATTAATTCAAATTCTAATTAAAAATTCGAAAAAAGGGCTCCGAGGTGCACATTCCCGACCTCCAAGGTATACATGTACCAAATTTGATAGCTGTAGGTCCAATGGTCTGGCCTGTAGAGCGCCAACACACACACACACACACACGCACACACACACACACATTGAGCTTTATTATAAGTATAGATTTTTATTTGTTTAAACACTTTTTAATTATAGTTAAATCTTGACTTTCTATCATCCTGTTGTATTTGTATGTTAGATTCCAAAATATTCAGAAAGAATATATTTCTTAAAGGAGTTGAAAGATAATAATATTATTTTCAACAGTGGAAATCCATAGAATTTTAATATAAAGCACTTAACATTAATGTCAAAATTATATGATACCCAGGGACAACTCACTCATAGAGTAAAAAAATTAATGTCGAACTTCAACGATGTCGAAGGATGAACAGGTTTCATCGTTTCTTTCTTTCTTTCTTTTTTTTTTTTTTTTTGAAAATTTTTTTTGTTTGAATAATTGAGGATGTGAAGATTTCCGCAATGATTATTTTTTTTTATTCTATTCCCAGGAAAAAGAATTATTTTCAAGTCATCTTAATTTAAACTAGATATTTATTTAAGTATATATAATATAATTTCAACAGATTCTAAAAAAAAAATATTCCAAATCAATTTAGAAGCAAATAGAGCAGACAGAAAAATCAAATCGTTTGGAGAAAAATTGCATTTTGGCAACATGCATCAGGCAGCGAAAGATAATATTGTCAGCTTTTTCTTTTCGTTTTTTGAAAGAAAAAAAAGTGTTTTGCTTTAAAGACGAGAAAGGAAATGGCTTCCCTGTTTACAAATGAAACTCTACGGGACGAGTAGATTAAGGAAGCATTATTGTATGATTTATCGCAAAAGAAAGAAAGCACATAGACTAAAGATGAAAAAAAAATCTATTTAACTAGTTTCTTCAGTTTTGAATTCGAAAATCGAAACTAACTGGAACAAATGATTTTTAAAACTTTTGTTTATTTTAACATTTAAAACATTTGTAGAATGAAACACGCACCATTAGGATTTTTCTCCCGTTTTATATTGTAAAAATAGTGAGATCTTTAAATGTGCATTTTAAACTTAATTTTTTTGCGTTGACTTTACACAGTTTATTTGACAGTATTCGTTTCAGTGGCGTAGATGAGATTTTAAATATCCAGGAAAAAAATGCCACCATCTGTACAGTGGCATATTGAGACTATAAACTTCAAAATTAATTTAAATAAAACCTTTTCTGTCTTTTTTTTTTTTTTTTTTTTTTTTTTTGCACGGGTTACGTATCAAAATTCTTCATCTCGGCTCATAGCTTTTTATGCAATCATATTTAGATAAACATAAATACAATTTAACCTCTACTTCCCCCCCCCCCCAAAAAAAAACTATTTTCAAACCCAGGTTTGTTTAAAACATCAAAATTTCTATGAAGTTAATGCCGATTTACTATTACATTTAGGAGCCAAATGATTGGCAAACTGTCTGCAGGAGTTTAAGTTTAATACAGGCAAACTTTTCCAGAGTAAAGGCTACTTCCAATTTTTCAAGGCGTTGCGGTTTACTCAGTGCCTTAGGTGGGATGAATTTAAAAAGTCTTCACTATTTATTATAACTTAATAATAAATGTGGAATATGTACTTATCTACAAGATTACAAACATAATAATAAAGCTGTCGGTGTTCCAGATGTTTCTTTTAGTATGCCCATTTCGGGTCTTAGTAACTGCGGTCACCCCCAGATGTCTTGGTGGTTCACCGGTCGATAGCGGTCGACGTAATGCCCTCCCCTGATCTTGTGGATAGGATTGTTTGGATCGCCATGATTGGTTAGTGAAGCATTTGGTGAAAGGTAAGGGGAACTGAGGATCAATTTTAGAAATATTTCGCAGTATTTCTTCGTTTCCCACTAATATGCATAGTGAAATCTGCAATTTAAGATATTTTGTTTTGTGCATTTTGATTGCCTTCTAACGTTTATTATTTAAATACTAACCCTTTTTAGTGACGAGCTTATTTGCAAAAAATGTTGGCTATTTTTAATTTCAATTAAACAACTTATACATAATATGATGTGGAAGATTTTGCCACAAAAATGAGACTATAGCGTTTTATTAGTCTTATACTTGATCTTTCTATTGTGTACATGAACTTCCTAATATAGCCCTTCATGACATCATAGTACATCACAAACATATATCTGAGTAATCAGTTTCAAATTGCACTCTGAATTTTAAGATAATATAATCTCATTTCTGAATCCTCAAGCGAATTGTGCTCAGGAAATTAGAGGTTTATTCTTGGTTGCATTTCAAACATAGAAAAAAATCAAACGATTTAATGATGAATGAATGAAAACGTTTTATAGCAGTGAAATTCATACTTGAAAATTACGCAAAACATATATATATATTGAAAATTACAACGTAACAGGAAGAAACAGCTCAATAAATGTATTAATATCACTGAAAAAAACTTAAAAAAAATTTTTTTTAAATGGTGTAAAAATTAGTTTTGTTTAATAATGTTTTCGAGAATTATTGTGGAAAAACACCAAAATCTCAACTAATTTTCGAAAATAATATTAGGAAAAAATTTTGTGAGATGAATATTATCACTCTTTAAAGTATATCTTATACCAAATGCGACAGCTCTTGGCCTAACGATGAAGTCGGCAGAGTCAAAAAGCATGCACATATCTTCATTCATCATGAGTAGAATTAGATATTAAGATATAAATTTTGTTTCATAAATTTCATAAATATAAATACAATATAATCCTATACAATTTCCATTTCTTATTTTTAACAATAAATTTATACAGTATTAGATCTATACAATTAATTTGCATCTGTTTTTTCCACTTTATATTTCTACTTATATTAGCCTCCCTTATCTAACCAACTTATTCTATCTCTCTTTATTGGTTTCCCTGGTTGTTAAATTATTAATTCAGGAAGGTAAAAGTATTTATAATTTCTTGTTTGATGCCTGGTAGGAATGAAAAGTAGGAAACTAATATAAATGTATGTAAAAAGAATTGACTTTCTGGATAAGGCATTTCAAAAATCAATATTTTAGACTGAATTCAGCCGGTTAGAAAATACTGAAAAATTTCTGCATCATCAAAAACCAAACAGAACAAAGTGAAAGAATGTATAGCATAATGCTATGGAAAAATTGCACAAAATCACGTTAGAGAACCCAAATTTTCAAAAATAGCATCAAGAAAAACATAAAAAAATATGCTTAAGCCAGTGGAAGAGTCGCTCCAATACTTTCTATGGGGAACGGGGGAGATACTATCATTATTACATCATATTAATGGTAGCAACTCTAAGTCCCACTCTTTCATTAAGTTCTGGACCCTCAGCTATTCTAATGCTCAGATTTAGGTTTTCAGAGTTTCCCAAATAAGCGCTTTGTGTTCTTACTACACTGATCGAAAAAAAATCCCAACACCAAGAAAAAACTATTGTACAGTAATGAAATTTTAGGAGTACATTTGTCTAGGTAACATATTTAATTGATTAAAGTTTCAAGATCACAGGTAGAGCCATTGGCGAGAAGAGCCATTTCAAATGTGAAATGTCGGTACATTAGTAACCGGTGTAACCGACAGAATTTTGAATGCAAGCATGCAAACGTGCATGCATTGTGTCGTACAGGTGTCGGATATCAGTTTGTGGGATGGAGTTCCATGCCTGTTGCACCTGGGCGGTCAATGCAGGGACAGTTAATGCTGGTTGTGGATGACGCTGGAGTTGTTGTCCAATGATGTCCCATACGTGCTCGATTGGAGAAAGATCTGGTGATCTAGCTGGCCAAGGCAACATGTCGACACTCTGTAGAGCATGTTGGGTTACAACAGCGGTATGAGGGTGAGCGCTATCCTGTTGGAAAACACCCCCTTGAATGCTGTTCATGAATGGCAGCACAACAGGTTGTATCACTAGACTGACATACAAATTTGCAGTCAGGGTGTGTGGGATAACCACGAGAGTGCTCCTGCTCTCATACGAAATTGCTCCCCAAACCATAACTCCAGGAGTAGCCCTGTGTGTCTAGGCCGCAGACAAGTCACTAGCAGGCGTTCAACTGGCCTCCTTCTAACCAACAAACGGCTATCACTGCGACCAAGGCAGAACCGGCTTTTATCAGAAAATACAACAGATCTCCACTCCATCCTCCAATGAGCTCTAGCTTGACACCATTCACGTCGCAAACGGCAGTGGTTTGGAGTCGGTGGAATGCACTGTACAGGCCGTCTGGCTCGGAGCTGTCCTTGAAGTAACCGATTTGTAAAAGTTTGTTGTGTCACTGTGGTGCCAACTGCAGCTCGAGTTTCAGCTGCAGACGCAGTACGATTAGCCGCAACCATACGCCAAATACGACGGTCTTCCCTCCCAGTAGTACCCCGTGGCCACCCGGAACCTGGTCTTCTTGGGGCAGTGCCTTCCCTTGACCACTGCCGCCAATTCTCATGCACAGTGGATACATTCCTGCCAAGTCTTTCAGCAATATCGCGGAAAGAAAACCCACCTTCTCGTAGCCTTACAACATGACCTCGTTCAAAATCAGTGAGCTGTTGATAATGGCTTCTTCGTCTTCTCAGAGGCATCCTTGACTAACATTAACCCCTCTACGTCAAATCTCAACTGTAAATAATGACCACGAACCTTGCAGCTCTTATTTAAAGCAAACCTCATTTATATGTTCATAGTGTAGCTACTAGGGCCGCACTTACGCGCCTAGCTCGGAATTTGAATCGACGTCATCTTTCAGATGTATAAACACGCCTACCAAATTTCGTTCATCTAGCACAGCTCCTTCCTAGTGTTGGGATTTTTTTTCCATCAGTGTATGTGAAGAAAACCAAATGCATATAGTGTATAAGTCATATTACTGACCTCCGATCCGCCATGAAGGCACACAGATAAACCACGAAACTGAATGACCGGGACTCTGCAACAGCAACATTTGAGGGAACTGTGGTTGAGTTCTAATGGATATCACCAACCATGGTATAGCCCTCCCCTAATGAAGTAAGTCCCGTCATCGATGGGAGGAGCCAGATTCCCCGCCTATTATTGTGCCAACGAGTTGGCGAGATCCAATCACCATATCAGAAGCATCTCATCCTCAATTATGAGGTCCCCCCCAAGGGACTTGGATATAGTGTACAACAAAGGGAAACCAAAAGTAGTGAGAAAAACCGAATACACATGTTCAGCATCTTATTTTTTTAAAAATTGAAACCAAATCTTAATGCAGCTTTACAGTAATTACCAACTACAATTAATTATTATTGTACTAATCACAGTTAGTAATGAGACCTCATAGCAAATTCCAATTTGCGTTTTAAGGTAACCGACTACGTTCGGGGAAATTTTTTTTAGAATTGAATTTTTAAAAAACTATTTATGATTTTTAGATGTACTGTCAATTATAAACACTACAAATACAAACAACATTATTTGAAAAGATGATATACTTTGAGAAATAGGAAAATTTGTGGTAAATTTTTAAAAAAATTTAACCAAAACGGTCAACAATCTACACAAATCTGTAATGCAACAATTCTATTTTTCTTTGTACACAAGTAATCGAATATAATGATGAATGAAATGAACCAAAATCTAAGAAAAATCTTGAGATGCAAAAAAGTTATTGGTAAAAATATACGCACATATGCATTTTTTCCATAAATTCACAATTCAAATTTTCTAAAAACAACTACAAATGAAAAAAGGAATTCGCCAACAATAAAAATTTTGGTTCATTTCATTATCCACATCATTTAAAACACACGCTGCTATTTTTATGTAAATACCTCTATTATTTTTTGAGGTATAACGATAATGGTGAAGAATGTTTATGAAAATTAAAATTGAAGACAATTTTTAGCTAAAAAATATGTGATCTACTAAAAATATGTGAAAAATATGTGATATGTGATGTGTGAGAAAAGTCTGAACTACCAGAAACAACAATTTTTAAAAACTGGCCAATGTGGTTTATAAACAGTGTTTTTAACGAAGTCGGATACCTTAAGTAATCGGTTTACATGCATGAAAATACACAAATGTGAATTAAATTATGTTTTACGTGCATCAAACAAGTAACCCTTCAAAAAATTTGGTTCAAAACTTTTTAAATTGTGTGCTAAATTTCATTTATGTAAGTTGTATTTTTGAGTTATCGACTTTGAAAGTGCGCGAAAGTACAAATGAACGGACGGTCATGCCTTTGATATTTAATACAACATTTGATAAATACTACATTACAGATGCTAAAGTTGTGAGCAAAATTTTATTTGCCTAGGGCTATCAATTTTTGGGATGTAACATTTACATGCATTCGAAAGTATATAAATAGATGCAATAAAAGTTCTTAACTCTGAAGGATTATGCATAAAATCTGATACAATTATATTCTTCAATGTATTATGATATATGAATGTATTATGATACTGTCAAAATTAAATTCAAATTTTCAATTTGTTAACTGCAGGTAAAGCAAAATGCATTTCTTCTACTTTATGACGAATAAAAAAGCTCAATTTAACGATGTTTCGAAAAAAAAATTCAAAATACGAAATTCATCAAATGAACTAACACTTTTTCAGTGAAATATCAAACTGTGGGTAACTGAAAATAGAAGTGATTATAATAATTTCACCCACACACCTCCAAAAAAAAAAAAACACCAGTAATAGTTCTAAATAATAATAATTTCTCAAAATAATTTCTGATAATTTCTCAAAACTTTCTCTCTTACTCTTCAATAAACTTCTTCACCATGGCACTGGTGAACAGCAGTTACGAAATTTTCATTGATTTTAATTTAATTTTTAAATAAATCAAGTAGCAAATATTAACAAAATAAGGCAGTAAAATACTTAACTGTGGATCATTTTTGTAGAAAGCTCGTTTCCGTTAATCCCATGATTAAAAAAGGGGACAACTGCAGTCTTGAAGTAATTTTAAACGCAAAAAAAATTAATAAAATCTAAGATCTCAAATTACAAGTTATCATGTGAGAATATTGCTGTTTTTTAAGTTATTATTTATCATTAACCAGTATAAACCGGTTTGAAACAATCACGAAACTTCTCTATTCTAATAAATTTTTTAAAAATTTTCATTTTCAATTTTTCTAACTGGCAAACAAAGTTTTGGAGCTCGACCGATTTTCAAATAAAACAAAAAGATCGTTTTTATAAATAAAAATCGGTTAGTGGCTTAAATTAATTGAGATAATTCGTAAGAATTCAGAGAATGAATAATTTGGAAATCAAGTTGTAACATTTAGTTGGAGATAAATCGCTAAATGTGACAACCTCCTGCATTATTTTCTAATAACCCTAGACTGAAAAATGATGCCTCAAGAGCGATAAATGGTTAATTTGTTGCCTATGCATTTTGATGCTTCAAAAACCCACATACCGAAACAATGTCATGTTCTCACATGATAAAAAAAAAATGAGAAATCCTTGCTTAATATAATGTAAATGATATTCAATAACCATAACGGGCATTTTTTTAAATAATGAAACGCTACATTTTTTTAAAACTATAAAATAATATAAAACTTGTAAATAATAACTATTTAAACTAAGACTACTGATAATGCATCAGATACGGCTGCTAGAATATTGCACTAAAATTAATTCAACCACATTTGATTTTATCTATACTTATAATAAAGCTCAATGTGTGTGCGTGTGTGTTGGCGCTCTACAGGCCAGACCGTTGGATCTACAGCTACCAAATTTGGTACATGTATACCTTGGAGGTCCGGAATGTGCACCTCTGAGCCCTTTTTCCGAATTTTTAATTAGAATTTGAATTAATTAAAATTTAAGAGAAATTTCGACGTTTTTCCGCTATAACTTCCGAAAATATTATTGCACAAACATGATTTTTATTTCAATTTAAAGATAAAAAAATTAGCTTTCTAATGGTATTAGTTTTTTTAAATTTATAATGTAAACTTCTATTTTTAATGAATTTTTAAAGAAATATTTTAACCATGTTTTTATCACGTGACTGGATAAAATAAAAGAATGCCGGAAGTTCAAAAAAAATTACCATCGCAAAATAAATCTACAGAAATAGTACTTTCAGTACGTGACTGGATAAAATAAAAGAAGTATAAAATGTGATATTTTCTTTGAAAAATAAATGCAGAGCAAAGGTTTCTACAATCGTTTGCAATATCTATATCATTAACTCAATAAATCTTCTTTATTTACGGTAAACCTGATTGAATTTTGACAGGATATGCATTGAAATCACGACTTAATGGCATATTTATGTAATCGTTTGCAATATCTGTATCATTAATTTAATACTTTTTTTCCCTTTTTCGCTTTCTTTAAAAAAACATATTTAATATTTTGGCAACATAATCGAATTTTTTTTTAATAATTTGGAAGCATAACCGATGGTTAAAACTGACTGATTTATAAAATTAAAGAATATTATTAGGAAAAGGTGTACTTTTAGAAGTTTCCGTCCATCATCTTAAAGAAGGGTCAGTCAATGCCCGGAATTGCTTCAAGGCTAATGAATATGTGATTTAATTGAAAATTTTAGAACGCTTTACTCATGGCGAACCAGCTGGTCGCCAAAGGCGGCTAGTTATGAATAAGTTCGATTCAACCGTTCACATATTATTAATTGAAAGTACAAAATATTCTCAAACAGCCTTCTAAATTTGGGTACCAGCATTCTGAGACATCCACTTTTCGAGGATTCTATCTCATTAAGAAGAAAGACACGGAAGGATGAGCGCATTTCCGGAATTTTTCTTCATTCTTTGACCTTGCTTTTCGCCTTATTAGATACTTTTTTTACGTTCTAGGTGAATATCTTGTCAATTCCAATTATTTTAATTCAGTTCGCTAGTAATCCCAGTTTATTTTATTGTTAAATGTAAACATCCCCTCCTTTCTTGTTTCCTCTCACCCCTATTTTTATGAATGACACCCATCCTAACGCATGCGGAAAAGCGCTGAGGGTTTTAGAATCCGTTGTCAGACAATACTTAACTGCAGGTCACATTCTCGAAAGTTTGTTCCTGTAAATCACATATTAAAAAAAATGAAAAGTACAACTGCTATCTTGTAGTAATTTTAAATAAATAAACTTAATTTTAATAAATAGAAAAAAACGAGAAAGTCTTTTTTAACACAATGTAAATAATATTTAATAACCAGATCGGACATTTTTTTAATAACTCTAAATTTCTTTTAGAATTATAAACAATATAAAACTTCCAAATTATTTAAGGTAAGATTATCGATAATGCACCTGATAAGACTACTAGAATAATGCACCAAAATTAATTCAACCGCAATTCATTTTAATTCAAAAACGTTCGTTTGCACGACGAACGTATTGTTAACCGAAAGTACAAAATATTGCAAAAAATTCTCAAAAGATCTCCTAATGCTGTGGATATCTCCTTTTCTGATTTAACAATAATGCGGCCCTCCCACTTCTAAAATACTTTGTCTCTGTATAGTCATACCACTGATTCTTCGACTCACTCGAAGGCACAGAGACAATGAATGACCAAACCGATACAGCAACAACACTGGCGGGAATTGTGGTTGAATCCTAACGGTCTAACGGTCATCACTGACCACGGTACAACTATTCCCTGAGGCAGTACGTCCCGTCATCGATGGGAGGAATCAAATTCCCACATCTTCATTTACCCTCCAAGGAAACGAGAACCAATTACCATGCCAGAAGCTTTTTTTTCTGATTTCGACGGAAGATTCATCTTAATATAATTATTAATAATATTATAATCATCAATATAATTATTAACATTGCAAACGAGAAATTAGTAAAAGTAAAAACGAGAAAGAGAAACTATGCGCATTAATTCTTAAGGTAGCTTACCAATTGTTAACTCTTCAAAAAATAATAACCTTTTTTTCACGTGCTTTTATTTAGCTTAACTTGTTTTAGTTTTGCAAATATGAAATTTCATAACCAATTTTTTTACTATCTTATATGTTAGAGTCCAGAATTTAAGTAATAATTAAGACTTGAATTCAGTTATGAATAAAGATGATAATGCAACAATTTAACCCCTTCCAAGTCTGTAATGTTATTTGACATCACCAAAATAATACTATACTTTAAATTTTTGCTGAAGATGAGTTTGTTTTAGGCCCTAAATGGCGACATGACTCAGATAGAAATAAAAAATGAATAAATAAATATAATTCATAATATAAATTAATAATTTAAAAACAAAGAACTTGTTCAATTATTATTTTTATTTTCTCACTCATATTAATTTGAGCTGTTAGGGTTTATAATTGTCAAAAGATATTTTGAAATTGCATTTTTACAATTTATACTATTAGTTTATACACTCTGTCTACATAAATAACTTGCTCAAATTTTCAATCGTTAATAAAAAACTTTTTATTCATCCACTCAAGTTCAAATGCATTTTTTTTTTTTACTTGTACTGGATGCAATTTCTATTTGATAGCCTAAGTCGCCAAATCCGTCGCTAAGTTTGTCGTCAAGCTTTGAGATTACTGGCTAGAACCCGATCATAAATCATATAAGATAATAAGTAATATATTAGAAAATAAGTAGGATTCATAGTAAAAAAGTAGTAAACTCATCACACTAATATTCGACTACGGTATTGGTGGACGTGCTCTGACTTGGATTAATGACTTCTTGAGGAGGAGAAAAATAAGGGTGCGATACAACGGTTGTCTATCCAAATGTACGAACATCTTTGCTGGAGTGCCACAAGGCTCTGTTTTGAGCCCTCTACTTTTCCTACTTTATGTAAACGACATACACCCCAACCTTGAAAATGGAACTAAAGTAGCCTGTTACGCCGATGATATTGCGATATGGCACACGGACAAAAACATTGACAGGTCAGAAAAGGCGCTACAGAAGTCCCTCAATGGAATTGTCAAATGGACGCAGGATCTAAAGCTAAAAATTAATGTTGAAAAAACAAATTTTAGCGTCTTCTCAATAGACAGAAAGCACAGAGGAGTTTTTGATCCTAACTTAAATATCGAAGGAAAACGTATTGTAAAAGCATCCAATCTCAAATATCTAGGAATTATTCTGGATGCCGAATTGAGATTCACTGAGCATGTGAAGACAGTCTCTGAAAGAGCCCTAAAAAATTGAAAATTATCAGGAGTCTCTGCGGCACTGACTGGGGAGCTTCTGTCAAAACTCTAAAGAACATATATACTTCACTTATTAGACGCATTATGGAATATTCTTCCTCAATATGGGCTCATGCTTCTGATACGGCCTTAAATAAGTTAGAAAGCATTCAAGCGAGAGCTGCAAAGATAATAACAGGAGCAGTTTCATCTACCAATAATGGAAAAATAATTAGGGTGTGTGGACTAGAAAGTCTACAAAATAGAAGAAAAGTAAATATGATTAAATTTACGAACAAGTTAGTCTCCCTCCTGAACATATTTCCCGCATTGCCTTTAAAGAGTGGAATAATAAGTCAAGACTGAAACGATCTTCACCCATGCAATATGACAGAGATATCAGGGCAAGTGTTGGCCTGGAACACAACAAATGGGCAATTGCTCAAGAACCCATCTCTTTCAAAAAGCTTCCAATGAACACCAGCGTTCACATTGACCTTTCGGAGCCATGCAACAAAAATGAACAAAAGGACATCAAAAAGGGACTCAATGCAATAGAACAATTTCCAAAAAGAGACTTTGTACATGCATACACGGATGGCTCCTCTGTCAAAACCATCACCAACGGGGGTGCCGGAGTGTTTTTAACTACTTCGGATGGTGACTCTCACCAGGGCAAATATGGTGCCGGGAACGTTGCCTCTAACTTCACCTGTGAGCTGAGGGCAATTCTGGTGGCGCTTGATATCTATAAGGCCCTTCCCGCTTCCAAGCAGGCAAAAGGCCTAGTAATCTTTTGTGACTCAAAGGCTGCCCTCCAAGCAATTCTAAAAGGACATTCTTATTACACCCAAGAAATCATCTCTTGTCTTCAAGATCTTCAGATTTTTAACAAGACATGTGACCTCCAGTGGATTCCAGCACACGTTGATATAGAAGAAAATGAAACTGCGGATAGATTGGCCAAGGAGGGCAGAGACCTCAATTCTGGCTGCTCTGATGTTTCTCTTCAAGATGCGAATGCAGTGGCCAGATATAGACTTAGAGAAAAATCCATTCAGGCCAAACATCTTCTCTCTGAAATAACTGCGAACAGATCTACTATTAAAACCATAACTAGGCGGAGAATCGGACACCACAGGGGTATGAAGATCGATGGAGAGGGCATGAAGATCTATAGAAGCTGTGATCATTGTCCTGATACACAGCTTACGCCTACTCACATCTACGAGTGCCCGGCTATGAGCGCCAGCCTGAGAAAGATTGGTGTACTGCCAACTATGATAGATCCGTATGGAGACAACATCAAGCAAGTCGCAGAAGAAATTTTCAAAATTCATGGACATATTTAGTTTCGACTCTCATGGACACGACAAAAAAAAAGTAGGAAATGATTTTTTTTAATTTAAAAGAAAAACAGAAGGGTGCAGGTGTTGTCCTAATACAAAACCCGTTTTATTCGTATAAAATAAGTTGTTCTGATAAAAAAAATTTAAAAAAACATAAAATATTAACAATTACTTCTATTCTAGAATAATTTTAAAATAATTTTTGACACTTTTAGAGGATGGTACAAAATTTGGATGAAAAAAGTAGATGATTAATCAGAACTGAAGAATGCTATAAATGTGTAAGAATTATGACATTTGTTGCTAGAACAAAACTGTCATTAATACGAACAAGAACAATAAATATTTATACATGTATCAAGAATCAGAAAATTTATTCTAAATATTTAAATAATCTTTTTCTAAGAAGTAATTAAGAGAACAGTTTCATGAAAAATAATAGGCCAATGTGAAGAAATGAATGGAATTTTTTTATCACCATATTATTATTATTATATCGTCTATGTGAAAAGAAAATAATATTTTACATTTTTCAGTAGTCAGATAAATTCTACAGAAAGATTCCAAAGTGTTTCGACAAACTTTAAAACAAGTTAGGCCAAAATATGTAAAATAGGAATGCATAAATATTTGCTAGAAGGCATTATTTAGTCTATTGTAAAGTGAACAGCATGAGAAATCCTTAAAAGAATTCTAAGGTAAAAAAAAAAAAAAATGAATGGAATCGCGCAGTACTGCTGACTTGGTATTCATTATATTCAGAAGAGATCTGTTGGTTTTTATAATGGAATAGTAAATAATAATAATAATAATAATCTATGTCAGCTTTTTAAACTATTCTTTCAGATTAATCCTTTTTCAGTCAAATTATTATGTACAAATAATCAGCATCTAGCATCAGAAAACTAGATTACAATACAATTTACAACAATTTAATAATAGAATTCGATATTTTCTATTTTAAGTGATAACAGGCCAGAATATAACCCTCCACCCAATTGTAAACTTATATGCAAAATTTTTTTTTTTTGGCATACTCCAAAATTGTGCCATTTGGAGAGTGTTTTAATAATTGGCGATGAGATTATTTATAATCATAAGTCTAACCAATGTATTGCGCTTTACAGAGAACTTAGGAGTCAATTCAGGAACTTTCGTTGTTCGTTATACCAGAGTCAAATGTCGTCTGAATACGGTGGTCAGGCATCATATGTTATCAATTCAAGACGAACTATTGAAAATTACAAGACAGTGTGTTCGAAACTGATTGCAGGAAACTTATGCCAAAAGAAATAAGCTAACAGAGACATTTCACAGAGTTTATTCGAATGACTTCATGTTCATGAAGCATGGTTTACTCCTGCCATTATAGATAGAAAGATTTTGTGCCTCTTTTTTCAAGAGACCTCACTGTAAAAAAATGCAAGAACAGAAATCTAGGGAATACAATACATATTTTTGCTGCCAAAGAGATTAATTTATTTAGTTTTAAGATACCACAAAAATAAGTATAGCGGAATTTAATTTTAAAAATAAATATGAATCTTAAAAGAATACTATATACATGTTCAATTTTGAATTCGGAGCATTAAACAATTAACAGATATCTTTCCTTTTTTTTTTTTTTTTTTTGAAGAACACGATAGCCGTATTTTTTAAAGATCGAACAAAAGTTTGTAAAAAAAGACATAAATAAACTTTCATCTTTATAATTTCTATGGAACCTCTGAGAGAAAGTCGATACTTTCCAAGCAACCAAAACTTATCTTGTTGAAAATAACCGAATTAAATGATTTAGAATAATCAGGAAGGTGAAATGAGAAAAGGGGGGAGAAAAATTCGAAAATAAAGGAGAAAAAAAAGGGACTTAGTACTTCAATGATCGACAATATATCGATTGTTAGATTGCCGAGTTCAATTATGAAGTTGAAAAGTTTATTTTAGAATAATTTAACACGTAAAAATGAAAAATCAAGTCATTTGCAAATCATATTAGAAAAGAACACATTAATAACTTTCCAACATTAAAAATATCACTTGTATTAATTTATTTTTGATTCTTCATCGACTTCCAGTGTGAACACATGAATTTTCTGCTTTTATAATTCTGTCTAAATTTGACTACTTTTGATATCGACTTATCCTTATAAATTATGCAATATTTTTAAATCATCTTGAGTATATTAGACAGAAATGAGCTACAGCAATCATTATTCTATTTCTGTTCTTAATAACAACTCAGTTTGACAGCATTTGAAAGACATGATTGATTTTTCTCATTTGAATGATATAAATATCCATTCAAACTCGTCTTTGGGACAAAGAGAATTCCATCAAAATTTACAAATTTGCAAATTTTTAAATATAGATAATAATAATAAATATAAATTGTTATCACTAAATAATATAAATTGTATTATATGATAATATAAGTTATGATATAATAATTGATAGTATAAATTATTATCACTAAATAATATAAATTGTATTATATGATAATATAAGTTATGATATAATAATTGATAGTATAAATTATTATCACTAAAGATATCGAGTTATAAGTTACGACTAAATTACTTTAAAATCTATAGACTTTTCTAAATACATTACAACTATGATGAAGATTATTTGATTGATAGCATAGATAAAAATCATAATCTCCATAAATGGAATATTTACATTTATAAAAATAATTCTTAAAAATATTACATCTTACCAATTAATTATTAAACATAAAAACACACTATTTTAAAATTCAAATTTTGATATCATATTTTTAGAAAAGGAAACTACAATAATCATAAACCAATTTAAATTTCTGAATAATAAAAAATAAATATGACATTTTTTTTTCCTTTACCAGAATTTGGAAAGGAACCGAAATTAATTTACTAAGAAGTATCAAATCGTCCTGCAAAATCATAAATAATCAAAAATAATATATATTTTGATTTTTGTTAAAAATAATGAAATTCATTCTTAAATATTAGGAAATATATATAAATTTAATAAATAGGAATTTTTTTATGAAAACTTTATTATTTGAAAATTTTATTTCATTTCAATAACTTTTGTGACAAAATATCTAGTAAAAACTATTAATTGTTTTTATACCAGTTATTATCAACAAAAATGACGAATCATTCGATAATTAGTAAGTTTTTTCTATTCATCAAAAGTTGTTGTTCATTTAGAAATCAAACCAAGCGATTTTCCTTGTAAATATCAGACGATATTTTTCAGAATATTTTCTATCCTATTTTATGTTTTAACAAAGCATTTTGAGCAATAACTTATTACATACGTGCATAAAAATATTTCTCTTTTCAACAGTTTATTGCAATAAAAGGGTTTAATGCTTGCACTTAAATTTTAAGAACAATCTTATTTGCATACTTACTTCCGCTGTGGGGAAGCTGCATGTTGCTTGTTCGAAGGAGAATACGTAATGGCGCCTATTAAAACAATAAGCGCTTTCAGTTATCAAATTCAGCTTCGAAGATGAAGGAAAGTGTCATCTGTTGGTTAAATTTAAAAATGAAAACTGTCTTGCTGTGTAGAAGAACATTACCCACTGTCAAATGTGTAATTAAATTTGTATTGCTTTATAGA
Organism: Argiope trifasciata; assembly: GCA_026543055.1. Lineage (NCBI taxonomy): Eukaryota > Metazoa > Arthropoda > Arachnida > Araneae > Araneidae > Argiope > Argiope trifasciata. The sequence continues at coordinate 1,267,882 of JAPMOQ010013261.1, forward strand.
ATAACTCTTGAAAAAGTACGCAATAAATTTATAAACATTACATTTTTCTGTAAGTAATCTTGATCACGAAGAATTAAATTATTTTTAAACAAAGTAATCTATAACTGATCATAAATTTTGGTAATTCTATTAATTCTAACGTCTTTAAATTATTAATTTTATAAATTTTAAAATCTTCTTGTGGAACTCAGGTTTTTTTAAAAATTATTTTATTTCAGTAGCTTTGAAAATGGTTTTGAAGTTTTTTTCACTATGAAGGGAATTAAAAAATGTTTTTTGAAGTTTGAATCCTTCTTCAATTTCTGTTTTACTTTCCACATCATTTCTTAAAAATGTTCTTTTTATGTTAAAACATATTTTAAAGTATTTTAGGCGGTGGTTTCTGCCGTTAGAATTTGATCAAACACTAAAAGTTTTTCAAGTTAGTTGAATCAATTTCGAATATATGTGTTCGATGAAAACATTTTATTGACGTATTTATTGTAATAGAAATACTTGGGCGACGTTCTCTGTGTAATGATTAAAATAAATTTGCGGAAACGTAATCAAATCATAAAGTAGCAATGATTTTTCATTTTAGCTTTTGTTGACATCGTAAGTGAACCAGAAAACGATAAAATTTAAGTCAAGGAATGGGAAATAAAATGTTCAAAAAGAGAAAAAAGCAATAAATTAGAAATTTTACAGTTGTTGTCGTGTCCGTGTTTTTCACGGAAAGGGGGGCAGTAGCTTCTGAGGATAAATACCCCTGAGCACCCAGAGGGCAGAAGTTCGACTTCTAGCTCACACACACGACACAACCCATTTTAGGGGGTGGTCGAATTCATTTATACACTCAGTCATCCATCAGCAAGTAGGAATTTAGATCCAAATCAGAGACCGACTCATCCTTGATACAGTATCCCCAGAGGTATCGTTTTGTTATGGGAACTTGGAGGACTTTGCAGTCTCGACATATTTAACGTGCCCCAACTGCCATTAGCCAACACGGCGGTCTTTGGCCAAGACGAGGACAGATCCCGCGACCTTTCGGTTACGAGACTGACGCTCTACCAACCAGGCTACCGCGGCCTTGAAAGTTTACAGTAAATAACATAATAAGAATTTAAAGTAAGAAATTAAGTTACCAATGTCATGCTGTTTGGAACATTAATTCGCCTCCTTGCCAGTCAAGATTTAAAAGACATTTAAAACACTAAGCCGATAATAGTCTACTGAACAGGAATATTCTTGCATGTTGTTATTCACATTGGATCTGCAAAGAAAAATTTTAAACTCCTCAAAAAAAGAGTTGATTAAAAATTAATATAAAAAGATTATTTTGAATTTTCTTGTTTTTTATTAGGAATAAATGTTCCAATTACTATCGCAAGAAAAAGAAGAAAAATTAAAATATCAGGTATAGGATTTTTAGTTTCGATCCTAAGTTCTCCATAAAAGTGAATAATTTTTTTAAACTTCACAAAATTTAGTAAACGGCGTTATACTTAAAAACCAATTTTGTTACAGGAGAATTGTGTGTTCTTTCCAATAAAGCATCGAATATTTTCTGTGATCATCAGAAGCAATAAATAATTACAAGCAGATAAGTAAGAAAAATCCGTCAAAACATGGAAAAAGAAGTACATTTTTATATTACTTTGCATGAGATATTTTTTTCCTATGGCTGTAAAAGTAATGGATTCTTCTTAGTAATGCACCAAGATAATCACTTCTATATATATAATTATAGATACAGCGGTAGATTTTTATTGGTATTTCCTTGGTTATGTATTTCTTTCTTGTCGATTCAAGCATTCTTTTCTTGACACATTATTTTTGATATATTATGTTCAAGTGTTACCCGTTAAGTGCGCCTTTCCAATTTAAATTATGCCCATTGCACATCTTGTATGTGCTGCTTATGCGGTATTACATCGCAGAAAGTAATTAACCAAATTACAATTAAATTATATACACAGTTACGTTTATCATGTGAACATACCCATGAATTAGTTATTTTCTTATCATACAAATCTCCAAGCAAATAAAAAAAAATACCGATTTCCCAGTCCCCAAATGTAGAAATCCATTAAAAAACATTCTTTTATTTTTTCAACAAATACTGTATATGTTAGACAATGATCCGAACTTTTGAGTCAGTCTTTGGGTTTTTTCCACTTCCAATCCATGATCTCATGTAAACAAAACTGAAAGATTCGAATCCGACTTTTCAAAGTTTAGTGATTTGTTGTTGGCGGCACTTATTATGCAAATTACGCATACTTAACTAGTATAAATACGTGTGGAATTAAAATCTGTGGGTTTTGATGTTAGAATGAGGCTCGGATGATATAAGACCATGCGGTTGGCTTGCCTTTTAGGAATTTTTAAGATGAATCGCTGCGTTTTTAGATTGAATGGTCGAATTCGAATCTGTTAAAGTTTATTCACAGTATGTGGTAATATTAATTTATTTTGATCTTTATTTTGAGATTTAACGTATTATTTCTTTTCTTTTTGCTCTAAGAATGAGCCTGTTGACTTTTACTTAAATAAATATGAACTTTTATGAAAACTGCTTTTATCATTCTTCCTCGACAATAAATTCCACTGCACAGCTTTGCTAATTTCGGATTAATTTTTCCGGAAATCTAACAGTATAGCATATGAAAAACTTCTGTAAAGACTTCGAGATAATAAATTAAATCATTATTTTTTATTAATTAAAAAGCATTTTTTTCCTTTACTATATTCATGTTGTACCAGTTCATGAAATGGCGATGTCCATGATTAGCTTAGTAAACGGGATTATAATGGTAGTCAAAATGTATAGAAAAGATATAAATTCGAAGGAAATTCTATCCATTTGTATTGTAAAATGCTCATGCTCAATACTTTAAAAATTGCGTTGAAGTTTCCTGTTGCACAAAAAATTACTCATCACTTCATCACTTTCTTTTAACATTCGCTGAAGACTAAAATTCACTGCTGAAAATAGTGATCTATAAATGTGGTTCATGTTATGAATACATTCTTAAGAAGCTGTTCAACGTAATTCAATTAAACGTAAATTCTATATCAGTCTTGAAAAAAATAAATAATTACTAATATAAAAACAATATTCAGTATTTTTAAAAAAAATCTTTTGCTACAATATACACCAAACGGGTTTGAAACTAAGAGATTTTTAATTTGTTAAACGAAAAGGATTTTTTATTATTATTTGAGTTAAGAACATAGTTGTAATAATAAAGATTTTCCGATTTATGTTTACTGTTTATACTTCATATAAAACAATCTTTTTTTGCTTTAAAATTAAATAAGTAATTTAAAAGATGTTTATTATTTGGAATTCCATCCGATGACAAAAGTAAATATACTTCTATTTTTTATTTACAAAGTTTATAACACATAGCTTTCAACTACTAATTTGATATTTATAAACCGTAACATTTTCGAAAAATATTTGTTGAGTTATTAGCACTTCAAATTTTGATTATAAATATTGCAATAAGGTTTTAACTCTTTCGCTCTTTTCTCCTATCCGCAAAATCTTTTCCCCTGTTTTTCGCCACATTAAAACAAACAAAAATAAAAAACCCAAACAAATTAACATTTGCAAAGAATTTTGAACGTTTAAAAGTTTTAAATTACAGAAGAACGCTTGAAGCGTGTTATGGCAGCCCTGCAGAAATTTACCGTGAATGCACTAGATATGTTACGGACGACAAAGAGGTTAATGAAGAGGTTTTTATTATTATAAAGGTAAAAATTTCATTTTGTATAACGCTGGATGTATCACTTAGTATGAAATAGGTAAGAAAACAAATGCTTGTAAAAATTATAAATATTACATACATTTGTTTACTGGTTTGTCATTAAATTTGCATTCTTCACAAGAAAATTTATTTTATTTCTATTCTGTTTGTAAAAAGCCTTTGTTAGTTTAAAGTGCATTATACATTCTGTTCTTACACACTTTATATAATAAAGTTTCCAAAAAAAAATTGATATGTTTTTATCAACTGGACGAATATATAGCTTCTACGAGGTGCATATTGAAATTATGAATTACAATCTCATGTTTCATAAAATGAAACAGTTAAAGAGATAAAACAATTTACCAGAATTGTATTTTGCGCGAAAAAGAACAATGTAAAAAGAAAGTACAGACTCACGTCAAAGATAATAGAATTATTACTCTGTTAAGAGGACTACTAATTTCACGAATGTTCTGTTTTGCATATACATTGCCAAAATTATCCGATAAGCACAGCAAGTGGGTGTTCCGAAAGGGAAGTTTCTTGGCAATCCGGTTGTTCTAAGATGTGTCATGTTGTGTTAGACAAAGAACTAATTTTTGTTTTCTTGTATGTAGTATGTCTTTGAATACAAAATATTCAGATAAAAAGTATTGTAACAATCAAAAAATTCGAACCATATTTTGATCGTGGACATAAAATAGTGCGGACAATCTTTGATAGACCGATTAAGAACTGAATGCAATGCGTGTCGAAGATGTTAAGTTAACATAATTTCAGACATCTGGTTGGAATGCCGTTTATTAAATTCATTATTTGTACTGCTTTTGTCAATTAAAACGACAAGGTAAAAAGTGAATAAGATATCGACAAGATGATAGTCTCATTTTGATGAGAATTTTTGATCTGACGATTACGAATCCAATGCGTTGAATGACGTTAAATCTGTAGATTTTCAGATATTCTTTGCATTCATTTGATTGAGGTGTCGTTAATTTATTTTTTTATTTGCACTCTGTTTGCTAATATATCCAACAAGTGAATAAGATGTCGCAATCTGCCGGTAATATTTAGGCTGCCGACTATGAACTAAATGTGATGAATTACGAAGATTTCAGATGTCGTTCAAATTCATTGTCAACATTTGAATCAAATTCATTTGATTTAAATGTGGTTCATCAAGCTTTTAATTTGCACTGCTTTTCGCAATATAGCCGAAAAGATAACATATATATGAGACATATCTCATTTTGCCAAAAAACTTTAATCTGTCGACAAAGAATGTAATGGAAAAGATATCGGTGATCTAAATTCTCAGTCATTTGGTTTAAATGTTAATAATGTTCAATCCACATATTATTTATACTATATTTAGCAGAATAATTAATAAGCTGGTAAATGAATAAGAGATCATAATTTTCCCAACTGACCTTTGTCCACGGCCAGGATTTTATCATAAACTAACTGGTACCTAGCGCGTTGCTGCCACCGAAAAAAAAAGTTTGAAATTTAAAATAGCTTTCTTTTTTAATTAGTTATGATAGGAAGAATAATATTTATTTTCTTGTCGTCAATGAATACATTAATTGAATTGAATTAATTTTTAAGTTTAAATAGTTGTACTATGCTTATAACCACACTGTAGATGTAAGCAATTTGCTGACTGAGCTTCATTGCAATCGGATGAACGATTTAGCAAGGCATAAGGTAGCAAGGCAAACATTCATTTTTATGCATTTATATAGATTATGGAAAAAAATTGTTTTCATCGTGCACTTTGATTAATTGCCAGGGAAATAATTAGAGAAATTGAAGCTTTTATATTATTCCTGAATAGGACAGTTAGATGAATTATTTTTCATAATTCATTATTCAAATTCAAGTTTTAAAATTAATTTTCATCTTATTCATCTAATTATTACTTCTTTGGTAACGAACTGCTAAATTTATTTTGTTCATTTCACTGTGAGAATTGCCTGACTAAAATCTAGTTAATTGTTAAATACATGTTAAAAACACATTTTTTTCTTTTGACATTCTGGTTCATATGCATATTAAGAAGAGTCACTTTGCTGTAGCCAAAAAATGTAAATTCATCTATACTTATAATAAAGTTCAATGTGTGTGTTGACGCGGGCCGCGGTGGCCCGGTGGTAAAGTCTCGGCTTCGGAACCGGAGGGTTTCAGGTTCGAGACTCGATTCCACCGAAGATCCGTCGTGTGAGGGGGTCTCTTGCACGTTAAATCTGTCAGGCCAAAGTCCTCCCGCTGGTGTGGTGTGGTGTGGAGAGGGGGGTGCCACTTCAGTTGTCGTCCTCGTCATCTGACCGTGGTTCAAAATTACGAGGTCCGTCCCAAAATAGCCCTCGTGTTGCTTTAAACGGGACGTTAATATAACTGAACTGAACTGAACTGAACTGTGTGTTGACGCTCTGCAGGCCAGACCGTGGACCTACAGCTACCAAATTTGGTAAATGTATACCTTGGCGATCGGGAATGTGCATCTCCGAGCCCGTTTTTCGAATTTTTAATTAGAATTTGAATTCATTAAAATTTAAGCGAAATTTCGACGTTTTTCCGCTATAACTTCCGAAAATATTATCGCACAAACATGATTTTTACATCAATTCAAAGATTAAAAAATGAGCTTTCTAATGGTATCAGTGTTTTAATGTATAACTTAACGAATTTTAACGAATTTTTAAAGAAATATTTTAAACATGTTTTTTTAGCACGTGACCGGATAAAATAAAAGAAAACAATGACGGAAGTTCAAATGAAAAAAAAAAAAAAAAAAAAGAAAACTATCATCGGAAATCAAATCTAAAGAAATGCAACTTTTAGCACGTGACTGGATAAAATAAAAGAAAGATAGAATGTGATATTTTCTAAAAAAATAAATGCAAAGCAAAGGATTCTACAATCATTTGCAATATCTATATCATTAATTCAGTGGGCGCCAAAGGCGGCTAGTTATAAATAAATGGAATAAGCAAATTGTATAAATGTAAATAAAAGTTATTTACAAATAAAATATTTGTCTTTTGCAATCGAATCAGTCAGGCTCGTGTACTTATTACATAAAAGAAATATTACAACTGATAACAAAAAAATAAATATATGTGGTATGACGGCTTTTTAGCTATATTAAAAGAGTTTATCCAAGCATGTACTAAAGTTGTTATATAAATTACTCCCTAATTATTCAGATTCTGCATTCATTATTGTAATCGAATATTGTATTGTTTTTATTTCATTTGCTTTCAATTATTATTAGCGTGTGGTGGAATGTAGATTACTATGATCTGTACAGGAAGCAACATGACTTATATTTTCAGAAATATTTCGTTAATAATCACATTCACACACGAACAAATACAAAGACATAACAAAACATTCACGCGCGCAGCTTCACAGTACAGTATCACATCTCATTCTGATTACACTCGCAATGCGCAATGCATTATGGGATGACAATGGGATAGCTAATCAGGCATCGCCATCTAGTATCCAAAAGAAAAGATAAGAGTTAAGTAACTGCTACAAGCGGTAAAATATATAAACTTCAAGTGCTCTTAAATTTTTACTAGACTTTGAATTAAAATGTCTTGATAAAAGGATGATTAAAATAGTTATTCATAGAATATTCATACATAACCCATTAATCTTTGACATACGAATTTACTTAATTTCCTAATTAGATTATATATTTTATTTGAGACACTTAAAATTATTTTAATTCCTAGAAAAAAATGGCAATTGAAGTAATGATGTGTTTTTAAGTGATTTTTGCAGCGCTTTCACTAAATTGCAACTTTACAATTAAAAATTACGTTATTCGATATGTGATTCAGACTCGTCATTGTATACGAAGGGGTTAAGAAAAACCAATGCATGCGATTTAAGGGATACAACTCCCTTTTTGAAAGAATATTAACTTCGAATTAAAAAAAAAAAGGTACCACAAGAACTCATGCCGCAAAATGAAAACAGTGGAATTTATATTCAAGATCTAATTGTTTTTTAACAAAACGAATTTTTTAAGCCTAAATATATACTGAAAAATAAATACATGGGGTATTTAACGTTTAAGCAGCTAATTTTTCATAAGAATATTTTTCAGATCTTACATAAAATAGTAAGTTTTTATATATATTTATAAAATATCATCACAAACTTTCGTCAAAAACAACATCATTTTATCTTTTCCGCTTTCTATCTTGTTCGTGTCCATACTATTGTAAATTTTTTAGTACGCGCACTTATGCTCTTTGTTTCTTAACATATCTTAATTCCTGCTCGTTGTTACAATCCTTACTTGACAAATACTTTAGATAGGGGACTAGGCAGAAAAAATTGATCTTCGACGAAAATGTCGAATATTATTTATTTATTACTTTGGATAACTAAAAAAGTTTCTTTTGAAAGTTCTGTTCCCCAACATTCATTTTATATAGATTATGATATAAAATAGTAATAACATGTGTTTGTTTCTTTTGCATGACACGTCATTCTGTCGCTAGCTATGTTTCTATCTATATATTGAAATCTAGTATAGAATATAACCATATTTTTTCTAAAATTAGATTTCAGAAAAATTAAATCTCTAGAGTCTTATGAAGAAATAGACTCAAATGTCGACAATTTTTTGATGGTCAATAAAAGAAACTGGGAACATTTTTTTTAATAAATATCTTTGTAAAGTTTTAAGAGTGAAAAAAAAGATCAACATCTAAATAAAAAAAGAAGCTAAGTGATGATTTTCTTTAATTAAATATATAATTAATTATTGTGAGTTATTTTGAAGCCTAATTAAAGATATTGTGCTTGCCCCCCCTGTCGGATTTTTCTTCCCGCCCCGTCAGCAAATCTTTACCATTACCTCTGTTAGTTACTAGATTAAGGTTTCTGACTAAGTTCTGAAAAAGGGTTTTTATTTTTTTAATACACTGCTTGATAATTGCTAAGGAACAGTAACGTTTTTCGGAATAATTAAGCTTAGACAATGATTGAAGAAATGAAATTAAGTACATATTTAGTAGGGAAAATATGCATTTATTTTAGTTCAAAATAGGATATAATTAGGGAGTGAATTAAATAGAGGGTCTTATTCAGAATAGAATAGGAAAAGGGTGCAGATATCGATACATCGCAGAATTAAAAGCTTAAAAATAAAAAAGTTGCTCCTTGGATGGTTTCCAAAAAGCCCCACAAAAATTGATCAGGTCAGAATGCTGCAGACATGAGTACCTTAGTAAGATGTGAGATGACCACGGACACTAATACCCACTTTGCACCTTTTCTCTATGCTCTCCATTAAACTATCAAGCGGTTCTTGTCCCATTCCTAACTCTAGGCGATTTTGAGATCTTGCACTGTTGGGGAGGGATGGTTCTTAGTGAAACACGTCTGCTAAGAGCATTCCAAGCATGTTCAATCTGAATAAGGTCAGGAGATTAAGCAAGTCATTGCATACGGACAACAGTTTCACTTTGCAGTGTGTCCGATACTTCAACACTTCTGTGTGGGCCCACGTTATTGTCCTTAAACAAAACGTCTATATCTATAGTACCCCTAAAAAGAAGAACATGATCCAGAATAACCTCTCTGCAATACCGTTACGATGTAACACTTACTCTTTAAAAGCTGTGGAGCGTGTTCTACCATGTGCCTGATGCCTACCCACACCATCACGCCTGAGCTGTACCGATCACATTCACCAACAAACTTTTGCGCATAACGTGTTCCACGCTCTCACCACAGTAATTGGTGTCCAGAATCACTTGCCACACTGAAACGAAATTCGTTTGAAAACTTGATGCTAGACCAGTTTTGGATATCCCAAACAACATGTTCCTTACATCAGCGTAATCTCACTCGAGGATGGCGTGATTGAAGCGAGAGGCAGGGAACAGGCTTCTGTGCATACAAACCAATTTGATTTAATCACCGTGAGATGGTTATTATAGAAACATGTGTACCGGAGTGATTACAAGGTTCGCAGCTAGCTGGCCAAGAGAAATTTCTGTTCCTCTTTGCCACGAGTGCAACATAGTGATCCTCTAAAGGTGTGGTGTTCCTACCATGACTCCCGGCGTTTTTTGCAAAGTATTTTCACTTTCTTTAATCGCGATATGACACTCTTTGAAACACCCATTGCAGCAGTTATAGTGGTGACACTTTGACCTGCTTCCAGTTGTCCAACTGCTTGTCCACGATCGTAGCTACTCAAATGATGTCTTGTTGAAATTTTGCTCTTAATTACTGCAAGAACAAAATAGAATTTCAGAGAAAAATCTTTTATAACATCCTGCACTACTATGGGTCAAACATCAGGCAGCCTGAATTTTCGTATGAATCATTAGTTTGCGTGCAGTCTTCTGTACTGATAATAAGTCCTGGTAAATCACGCTCTTTCATTTATTTACTTTTAATACTTTTATTGATCAGCTGTTTGAGATGCAGTTTCATAAATTACTTGTTCCTTGGACATTGTAAATTAATGTATTTGTAGGTTTATATATTTTATATATTTGAAGGTTTTTCTATTAATATAGAATTAAAATGATGAATAAAAGTGAAATTATTGAAATATATACGTAGCTTTTGATGAGAAAGCCTATTTTAATGTAAATGTTAGCATTTACTTACAAAAACTAGTATTGTTCTAGAGAAAAAAATTGTTTCTGCTTAGTGCAAATAAACTCATCAGACTTAGAGAGTAAATAACTATTATAAAATAATTAGATTGAAATATATATATTTTTGTCTAATAAATGAAATTTTAGAATTTTTTAACATTATTTACATTAAATTCGCGTCTAGAGCATTCAACATAAAATCTATCATTCATTACATTCAGTATAACATAATGAGCATTAATTAGAAATTTTACTACGATATCTTGTTTATTTTTCGAGATATGATGACACTCTCGCAGTAGAGTTGTGAAAAAAAAAAAAAAACTCCTCGTTTTTCAGAAAATGTATTTAAAGTGTTTAGGTGCTTATAAATAAGCATCACTTAATGTCGATAGTTTTTCTATAATTTGGCTTCAAATTGACATTGAACCAAAATAAAGATACCACTGAAAAGAGAAACGTATCTATTTTTTGAAACAGCTAAAAGATTGAAAAGCGATTTTTTTATTAAAGAAAAAATTAGCGTTAAATTTAAGTCTAGGCTCCACCTGATATGACATGGGCATTAAGGTAGAACGCAAATGGTCTTAATTTTTTTAAAAAGATTCTTGTTTGGTAATAGTGGGTAAAAGTAGCCTTTTAGGATAAAAAACAACATTAAAAAATTTGGTAAAAGAATTAAAAAATATAAGGGAGGCCAAAAAACCTTAAAATTTTAAAAAAAAAAAAAAAAAAAAAGGAAAATACGGAAATTTTTAAAAAGGTATTTAAAACTTTTTCTTAAATTGGCAATAGAAGTGAAAAAGTAGTGTTAGATTCAAAAAGAATTTTTAAAAATTTTAGTTGCAACGTAACAGTATTTCAAGATGTCGAAAAGAGCATAAAGTTTGTACAAAAAAATTGAAAAATTATAAACTTTGATAAAATATTTTTAGGAGTTTTTCTTTAATTTAGTGTTGCAAAAGAAGATTTTAAATACATTTATAAGCATTACAATTGGAAAAAAAATTATTAATTACAAAGAATAATGTTTAAAAAGAAATATTTTTGTGTCCAATTTCGCGTTTTTTACTTCCTTAGTTGTTACAGTTGCAAAAAAATGTTTGTTACTACTTCATAGACACATTAAACAGTTTTTTCTTTTTTTCTAAAAATTGCATTTTGGCCAATTGACTTGTGAGTCAACTTTTGCTCTTATGCACCCTTCTCTTGCCATTGAACAACAGACCTTTTGAACCGATTTAGCCAACAGTCTCACAGAACTTTCCATTGCATGCATGTGGCAAGGAAGCTGGGGAAAGTCAACACAGAGTCCTCTATACTATTTGAATCAACATCAGATGACTTCTGTATAAAGTTTTGATTTAATATTAAACCGCACTGGCTTTTGATAGTTTTATCGCTTCTTGTCTATTTGATGGATCTGGTTGCCTCTCTACGTAAAAAACACTGTTGTTCTTCAGCTTCGTCATTGTTGCCAATAATCATTTTTAATGCGTTCTTGATTAAACTTAACTATGTAGTTCTTTATTCTTCCATGCTTTCTTGCTCAAAATGTTTTTGGTAGCAATATCAATATTACTTATAAAAGTTTTCCCGGTAGAGCATAGACCTTTAGAACCTTTTATTTCATAACTGGGAATTTTTTAATACAAATCAGCAGTATTAAGTAAATATTACTTCTTCTCTAAATTCTATGAGGTTGAAACTAAATTTATCTGAACATTTTCTGTTTTAGACTTTAATAAATTCCTATATTCAGCAAGCTTTTATCATTTGTGAAATTCTTTTGTTAGAATCAACGGGAATAGAAGCCCTTGGCCATGTTTGTTCTATTAGGGGTACTAAAGTGTTACATATGTCGCTTACAGAAGGATCCTTTCCTGAAGCAATTTTAAGGTTATGTGTAATAGTTTAATATAACAGTAGCACTAGATTCATCAGTAGTGTGTTCATCTTCCAGCTAATCTCTAAATTTCCCCCAAAATAGAGCACTCCGATATTTTTCTAGTCTTCATTAATTTAGACTAAGACATTTTTACTCACAGCAAAACACACAAGCACAAATAAATCAAATGGTTAATTTGTTGCAAAATAGACTGAGGGGAGACGCCAACACAACTGAACTCAGCAAAGCCACTGATTTTAAACCAGCTCTGTCCTTGTCATCGGACACAGATAAATTTTCGCCTTACCTCAATAACAATTCAGTGTTATACCAGTGCAATAGTAAAACTGTTTTTATATTTTTTGAAAGCTTTTTATTTCATAACCAAAATAAACAAAAATCCTTAAAAAATTCAAAAAGTGTGTGTTTATGAAATTTTAAAGTCCTTCCGGCACTCAAGATGTACTCTTATTTTTTCAAAATAATTTTTATTTATCTTATCTATACCAACAGGTAACTTTTCCACGCTATTACAAATTATAAATCAAAAGTTGGTTATTTCGTAAAAAATCTTCAAAATGTAACAAAATTTCAATTTTATGAAATTTTAACTTCCTTATGGCATCTCAAGACCTATTCCAATATTTTTCATATTTATAATTTATTTTATCTACACCAAAAGGCAACTTTTCTGCACTATTGCAAATTGAAATTCAAAAATTAATTTTTTCGTTCCACTCTAATCGGCATGTAACGCAACCTGAAACAAACATTAAAAAATATATTTAGAAATCATCAAAAATAACTACAAAACAATTTGTAATGCCCATTTCAGAAATATTTAGACTAATAAAAAGATAAAAATAATGAATGTTCATAGACAAAATAATTCATATGTGCAGAGCACAGATACGGCTGTGTTGCGCATACGCGAATCGTGATCGGAAACTAATTAAAATCTCTACCATAAAACTTCTTATATATAAATATATATATATATATATTCGGTTGTGTTCCTTTTTGCTTAGCTTATTTTGTTAATTAATTTAGATTCATTTGTATTTTAGTTGTAGCTGCATTTGCGCTCACTAAATACAATGATTGATTTAAAAACAAAAACTTTTTTAATTCTTAAACTTGTTTGAATCAGTAAAGATTTTTAGTTTTTTAGTTTCGATTCTGGTTTTGGTTTCGTTTCCGTGGTTAGTGCCGTTTCTGTTTCGTTTACTTAATTCTATTAATTATAGTAATTTGGATTTGTTTCATTAATTGGTTCTTTTTCTTTTGTGAACTTTTAGCGTTTAATTCCGAATTGAGTTTTAATTTCGATTTCGACCTGGTTGATTTCGTTTTGATTTTTGTTGACCAGGAAATGAGTTTTGATTGTTTTTTTAATATATATATATATATGATTTTGATATACTAAAACCGTCCTCAATAAATGCCCTACAAAATGGTACAAATATCTCCAAAATCAATTTAGTATTTCTCGAGTTTTTCTGTTTTAAACTTATAGATGCTTTCAGGATACTTCATTTTATCTTAGGTACAGATAATAGTAAAGGGTTCCTTTTGGTACATTACAAAAAAATTTTTCTATCGGAACAGTTTCCAACTCTTTTATGTCCGTTTCTACTTCCTAATAGAAGACGTGAATCAGAATCCATTGTCTGGAGCGGTCACTAATATGATGGGAAGGTCTTTCTAGTAATTGAAAAATTCAGTTTCCTTTTGAACTCTTTCATGGAGAAAGGTTTTTTTTTCTTTTTTTTTTCCCATCACGTACACCGCAAAGAAAATTAACTCACTTCCTGACTTCAACAAAAAGCAATTTCACTGATTTGATTCTTTTAAGAGCTTTCAATATGAACTCTGACAATGGGAAAGAGAAGCTTCCTGCTTTTATAATGCTCTTTAGTGAAGAACATAATTCTCTTTTCCATCACTATGTCGATTTAGATATTGTAGTATTACTATTTAGAAGCACACATATATATATATTTAACCCAGATAAGCCTACTGTCCTATATTTAGGACAGTAGAAATAAAAAAAAATATCAGAATACCCTCTTTATCTAAGATTATTTAGTCTTATGATTTGCAGTAAGAAACGTGTCAGCTTTATTAGAAAAAATAAAAAGACAGTTATTTTAACAGTTAGTTTAACTTTTTTCAAAATTTTCAGAAAATTTTAGTTTCAGGCTTATCTGGGTTAATGTAATAATTGGAATTTCTATATTTGTATTTCAAATTTCAGTGTTTATTATTGTAAGATTACAAAACAAATATTATTTCAGCTGTTAGAAAAAGGGAAATAACGGCGCTTAAAATTCTGATTCTAATATTCATATAAAATTTCATTTAGTTTAAAGAGCAATAAAGTTCACATAAATTTAAGAAAAAATGGAGAACAGATGGCGCCACCTTTACAAAATCAAATTTCAGTTGAGTTGCTGAATTAATTGATAAATGAGAGCTGGAAAATTATTTAAATATTATTTTGTCATTGTGATCCAATAATTATACAAAATTTCTGAGTTTTAGTAAACGACTATGGTTAATTATATTTTTTCCGACGTGGGGAATAAGCAACCTTTCTCTAATTAGTTATAAATAATTATTTGTAATAATGAACAATTTATATTACGTTGGAAAGTAAACAATTCCAACGAAACGACAAGAAATAATCTCTGTTAATAATAAAAATGAATGCATGTTTGTGCATTGGCTCTCGATAGATCAGACCATTTGATCTAGGGCTATTAAATTTGGTACATATATATTTTAGAGGAGGAAAACGTGCACTTCGGATAAATTTTTCAGTGGAAAATTATATTAAACAAAATTAAGCTGAGATGTACAATAGTTCAACAGTTCACCATATTTCCGTAGATATTATCAAAAACTGATTTTATATCGTTTTAAAATTTTAAAAATGTCTTCTCAATGATATCATTGTAAAGGTAATGTAATTTTTTTGCTGAATTTCTGCAATTTTTTAATTTGTTTGCTTAATTTCCAAAAATAGATAAGATTGAAACAACAATAGACCGCATAGAACCAACTAGTAGTCCAAAGTGATTATTAGCAATTACAAATATAATCTCATATGGTTTCGTCTAAATGAGATTAGAAGTAAATTAGTGTATTATTTAACTCTCATAATAAAAATAATTCAGTGAAATGCATGCTAACTAATTGAAAGCTGTATGAAATGAAATAAATAAAATATTAAATAATATTCCAAAATTAAATTGAATTGTTCGCCAGAACGTAAAAGTAGCAATTGGATATATCATTATAGTTTTTTGGTGAAGTAAATAAATATTTAGTTAAAATAAAGTTACTTCTCAAGAAGAACCAGATTATCAGCATCATTTTTTTTTTAATTTAAAAACACTTTGAAGAATAATATTTCTTTTGATAAATTTCTATGTGTAAATATATTTTTTCAGAATCGGTTTATATTTTCTAATTTTTTACTAACCAAAACTCTTACAATTCATTTAAAGGTAAGGATTAGAATGAGCAATATGGAGAAATATTCATATGCTTCCAAATTTATGCAAATATCTTTAACATTCCAAATGTTAAAAAAAATCTAAAAATAAGGCAACATTTAAAAATATTTAGAATGAAAACATAAAGTACAAAAATAAAACAGTTTCAACGAGAATTTCAAAACATGATAGTTTAACATTTAGTAAAGGCAAACATATTAGGGGTGGGGGGCGAATGCAGTATTATGCAAAGGCACAAAACTGTACTTGTAGTCAAATCATCCCATACCAAGCTAGCTTGTTTAAGTCACTTCATTTTTGAATTATTGTATTTATATGCTTCTGAAAGTACAGAACAGACAGTGAGCCCGTAGTTGGATTTGGCTCAAAAGTTGATAGATGTCTACAGTACAGATGTTAAATTTGCATACCGAAATTTATCTATCAGGCCCTCTTCAAAGTGTAATTATAGTGTTAACGCATATTTGAACAACTGGAATAACGAACTTCATCTAATCAAATCTGCAAATTTGATAATTTAAATCGTTTAGCTTTGTGGGTTTTTTTCTTCTTCTTTTTTTTACATACAGATAGGAAGGCATTTTTTTAAATGTGTTTTTCAAACTTAAAGGTATAATTCTGAAAATTCGTTAAAACCTCGAGTTCGTATTTTTCGACGCTTATTGTACTTTCTTTACACTAGATGTAGGAGAAATTAAAAAACGTATTGAGATACATGAAATTTAATTTATAGTCTTTTATGTTATAGTCGTTTCTTTATAGAGCCAAATTTTTATATTGCTATAAAATTTTGAGCAAAATCAATTCACTGGAAGTCAGTCTGTCTGCTTCCCCGAGAGCCAGTAAGTATGCATAAGGTTAGATATAAAAAATTTATTACAAAGATTAAACATCTAAAATGTAGATCAATATCAAATTTTGATTTCAAAAATATTCGAGCAGCCGTTCTTCTTATAGACAGATTTTTCTCAAATTTGATAGAAATCTGGTGTAAATACCGTATTTCAACCCTCTACCTCTAAGCGTTTTTGAGTTATACACAGGCAAACGGACATTTTTCAAAAATTCGTTTTTCTAACTCGGGGAGACTATGAAAAGTAGAGATGTGTCAAAATCTGGAGTTCGAATTTTATGAAGATTACGTCACTTTCTCGAATATGAGAAAGTAAATTGAGATTACACCGCCCCCAAATAAAAAAAATAAAGAGTTCCTCCTCCACGTTTGAACATTACACATCAAGGCATAATATTCGTGTATAGTAGACACTTGAAAAAAAATATTTATTTTGTTAGCCCACCAAACTTATTGCCAGGGTCGATTTTTTCTCTATCTCCTCCTTCTCACCCTTAGAATAAGACGGCGCCATGATTAAATTTTTGGTAGTTTAACTATATTAACGTCCCATTTTAAAGCAGCACTTCAGCTATTTTGGGACAATCTCAACGCCCGAATTGGCACCACCTCTCCAAATTTCCACACCAGAGGGAGAACGTTTGATCATGACGAATTTAAGGCGCACTAAACCCACTTGCATGATGGTTCTTCAGGTCCCGCACCTGAAACCCTCCAGTTACGAAACCGAGATATTTACTAATTATGCTTTGATTATACTTTATGGAATATTAACTTCATCCTCTTCAACCATTTGAACCTCCTTCACTTTTTCTATTTACTGCAGCCTCTTTTATTTTATTTCCATGTTTTTTTTTTTTTCAGCTGCCTTTAGCTTGTTTTGTTAGTGCATATGCATAGGAAAGTTTTGTTTGAATAGCAAGTTTTTTAAAAGCTATTTAAATTCTACTTTTAAAATTTTTAATTATAAGCTTTTTACTAGTGTAATTCCACTTTTGGCACACACCTAATCATCATCATGTAGCAACTGTGGTCAGTGGTGGTGCTTAAATGAAGAATTTCCAAACCTCGGTGCCTTTAGATATTTTTTATTAACAATAACAATAAAGTTTTACGTTCAGGGTAAATTCCATTACCACTGAGGTCCATGCCTGTCATGTATG
>JAPMOQ010013261.1:1313562-1341233 GCA_026543055.1 Argiope trifasciata
ATTAGATTTGTGTATACTTTTTTGAATTGTAAAGCTTGGTGTTTTTTCAGAATGGCAATGAAAGAAATAATTTATTGTATCTCGTGATTCGTTTAATATTCGTTCAGAATTCTCAAATATAATTTTAGAAAATGGGATTAAAATATTTCCTTTTAAGGCTCATTAAACATAGAAAATGTATTTGTACCATAAAATCGTTAATTCAGTTGAAATTTTTTTTTTTTTTTTTTTGAAAATTAAGATAGTGCAAAATTTTTTGTATTATAATATTTTTTCAAGTTACTGTGATAAACTCTAAAATTTAATTAAAATTTAAAACCTCCAGGATTGGTCACTCCAAAATTTTTTCGCATAATCTGTAATAAATTTGTTACTTCTGAGAACGACTTATTTGGCATTTGTATACAATAGCTATACAATATTAACCCTTAACTTGGCTTCGGCATTTCTACTGAATCTATTGTGTCTCAGCTAGTTACTTGGAGACTAATCCTTGGTAAATAGATGCAGTTGAGATCTGAATTTTTATTTTTTATTTTGGATAATAACCATCTAATAGATGTAAATAATAAGTTGACCAAGTTTCATCGCAATCGGATGAATGGTTTAGGAAGGCATAAGTGACATACAGACAAATATTCATTTTTATTTATGTAGATTTAAAAAAAAAACATCAAAACAATTATAAAATTTTTTGAAGGAAATCTATTTATTCTTTTATAAAGTTTGCCTGAGTTGCGTGTCAGACTGCTACCAAAGGAAAAGAAAATTGAACTTAAAAATTTAAATACACAAACAAAATAAAAGCCTGATATTTTCGCCAAGAATGGTTGTGATCTTCCGCTAAACAATTTAAAAACAATCAAAATTCAATTCTCTCCCTCAGAAATCCAGGGCTGCTGTGACCCGGTGGTAAGATCTCGGCTTCGGAACCGGACGGTTTCCGGTTCGAGACTCGATTCCACCGAAAAATTGTCGTATAAGGGGGTTTCTTGCAATTTAAATATGTCAGGCCAAATGTCCTCCCACTGGTGTGATGTGGCTTGGGGAGAGAGGTGCCAGCTCAGGCGTCGTCCTCGTCATCTAACAATGGTTCAAAATTACGAGGTCCGTCCCAAAATACCCCTAGTGTTGCTTTACAACGGGACGTTAATATAACTAAACAAAACCCTAAGAAATTCACTCCTTACCTAGACAGCAATTGTTCTCTGTATGACGTATTCCACCGATTCGTTACTGGTATACTGCCAATAGTCCTGATCTGTATCTGTCATGCAGTCAGGGCCAGCCATCTGGGGGGTGCTATGTACCTGGGCCCCTAGACTGAGAGAGGGGTCACTGTGAGTAAGAATTAAGACAGTGTGGTAAACAATAATAATGTTACACATACTAAAAGTCTACAATCTTGTTTTTATGTAACTGGCTGAGCGTCGACTGACGCCGTTATTAGGCAAAGATCGCAGCGATATCTATAAAAATTGAGGAAAAGCTCATTTATGAAAAGGAAATCCGCTTCAGACATGTTAAGACAGAGTGGCGTGCCTGGTGCACAGAAGGCGAGGATTAGGCTGGGTTCAAATGGACTAATAAATTTTCAGCTATCTACTTTTGTCTATATCTAATGTAATATTTTGTACAATCCTTTACATTGCCAGTTACTAAATATAATAGATGCTGAACCCTCTTTTGACAAATTAAAATTAAATAAGGGATTATCTTCGGTCAAGCGTATGGATATAATGCTTAAACGCTCTTGCTATATTAAGTATCGAAAAAGGAATTTGAAAAATTGTAATTTTATTGGAGTAATTAATAGCAAAAACAAAATCACGCATCATTAAATAAATAAAAAAAGTTCGTGTTTTTTTTTTTTGTTTTTTTTATTTTGTGAAAACTTTAGGGTCCCAAATGGTTTTTTGCAGCCGGGGCCCTTCATAGAGAAGACCGGCTTTGCATGCAGTGACCCCCGGCCTCTTTAACCGGCTATTGTGAGGTTTAGAAATGGCCATCTAAAATGTTTGAGATTTTTGATTAGGCAGAGGACTTTTAGTCCTTGTTCCTGTTCCCTCTGTGCCAGTCCTGCCCACCTTCTTATTTGTCCTGGAACCTCCTGGTGGCACCTGTAGGATGATCAGGATCTGATGTATGGGGATCTTTCCCGTCGGGGCCTTTTGAACCTGGTGTAGGCTTTCCTACACTAGAGGGTTAAGTAACAACAAATGAAAGCCCAAGAATAATGGTCTTAAATTTAAGCAGAACTGGATTGAAATTTAAATCAATTCGAGCAAGAGATTCTTATAAATGAAATGAAAGCACAACATTAGATTACCATGAAATTAATGTAGGAATAGATGGGGCAAAATACCCATTCAACCTCATTTAGATCAGTGTCTAGGGTCACTGATTAAAGAAAAGAAGCTTTGAAATAAAAACAATAAATTTATTTACAGTAAAGAATATTTAAAAGAAAAGACATTTACAATTAGGACAGGACAGGCTATTTACAATAGAGTTAAAAGTAGAATATTTAGATGAACCAAGGACTGAAGTCTAATTAACCCCTTGAGGACCAGCGCGCCGGAAATAAAACTCAGTCACGGGACCGAACGCTCTGAAACGGAGCGTCACCACCGGCCCGCGCATTTTAAGCAGTTAAGCCTAATTTTACAAAAAAATTCGTATAAAATCAGCATTTTAATAAAAAGATTCCAAATTTATATCCCATCACATATTATAATCCACAAAATTATATTCCCATCACATATCCCAAAACTTCTACGAAACACACACATAAAAAAACGCCGCCCAAACCGAACACCATTCATAAATATTTTACTCTCATCCCTTGCAATAATCCGCTGAATATACTCCCCCATATTCTCCTAACAAAAAAAAAAGCAATAAACAAGTCACTTATCTGTCAAAATATAATCACAGCGCGCAATAAATCCCAGCCCTTTAAAGGGCCGTGATTCTCGCTTTGTTTACATCAATAAATATATCAAATACAGAAGCATAGAACAGAAACTAATGCCCGTTCATGAAGGTCAAATACCATATGAGTCGACCGTTGTGAAAACCATTGCCGTTTACCTCCATCTAGTAGCATTTAAAAATTCAAATAAAACGTTCCGATTTCCGATTACGCATACGCGACGCTGGTCTCTCCGTATCAATCGGAGCTCTTCGCGTGGAAGCGACGCTGGGCTGATAAGAGTGGAATCGCTGCGTCGCGTCCACGAGACCTTGGTCGCGAAGGGGGTTTAAACGTCCCATGGTAAAACTGTGTGCCACCGTTGCGTATTAAATACCCATGATATCGAAACGTGTGACCCGCTCTCTCCCTGTCTGCCGAGCGAATGTTCACAGCTCGCTTTTCTAAAACTTGACGTCAGGTGTCTTAGACTTTGGATTTACGGTGTTCAGTAGAACTACGCCATGATGTTTAAAACCTATGGTTCCATCTATTACAATAAAATAAAACTATATGTGGAATAGTAATGACCGCTAATTAAATCTCTACATTAATGCTTTAAAAATGTATCAATGTTCTCTAAAATTTCGAGGTTCCTAAAAGAATCACTTTATCAGCATGTAAGCATTAATTTCACACTTTGAAAGAATGTTCGAGAATAATGAATAGATACTGAATTGTTTTTGAGATCAGAAATCATTTTCTATTTGGAATTTTCAATACTCATTCGTAGCAGATGAATAGTCAGATAGACAGAAATAACATCTGTGGGAGTTTCTCCCAGGAATTTTCTCACAAAATCTTTGATAAGAGCAGGAAGTTCTTTCCTTTTAGCATACGAATTTTAGGTAAGGCCTGGAGCAACACGAAAGTTCAGAATTTTATTTTCAGAGTATTGCACGAAAATTCTTTGTGCTTCGCAACATAGGAGAAAAAAAATAGAGCATATATTTTAAAAGTATTTTTATTAGCTGATTAAAGGTATAATGTTTCGTAGAAGTACAATTTTAATAACAAAATCTCATACTGAAGTTTATTTTTCGAAATCATTATGATGTTTTTCGAACTATTTCATTTACATGCATGTGAACGCACAGATCGACAATTTGTTGACATATGTCACTCAAATTTGGACTCATAGCTACAATTTTAATTATAAAATTGCATTTTTTTTACAAATTTTATTCATTTGTTTATACGCTATCAAGTTTGTATGCATACGAATTTATAGACAGTCAATTTTAAGACCGATTTGGTTGAAAATTTGGATCTGATCTATACTTTATATTTCTAAAACAAGATATAAAATTTTATCTATTTAGTCTATTCATTTTTGTAGTTACCATGTTCACTTACTAATGGGTAAGCAGATTTCCAGTGAATGTTTTCAACCAAAATTTTATAGAAATCTATTTAAAATTACATATCAAATTTCATCAGTCTAGCTCAAAGAGCTTCTGAATTATAGTATTTAAAGACAGGCAGACAGATACTTTTAAGACAGATTATTTTTAGAATGGGGAAGGTCTGAAACATGGAGTTTGTCTAAATATTGAAATCGATTTTTTTAATAAATTCAATATTTTCTCTTCATATATAAAAAATAGGTATTTTTTTATATAAGAAAGTATACAAGTATATAAGAAAAAATATTTTATAAGCAAGAAAGCCAATATTTTATATACAAGAAAGTAAAACAATATATAAAAAAATAAATATTTTTTATTCAAGAAAGTAAAAAAAGTTTACAAGATACAAAATATTTTGTAAACAAGAAAATAAAAAAGTGTATAGTAAAATTAATATTTTGTAAACAAGAAAGTAAATATTTGTTAATCAAAAAAAAAAAAAAAATAGGAAAACGGCATAATAAAGTAAATATTTTTTAAACAAGAAAGTAAAAAAGTATATATAAAATAAATATTTTATAAACAAGAAAATAAATATTTTGTAAATGAAGAACATATTTTATAACTAAGAAAGTAAAAAAGGTGTGTAATAAAATAAATATTTTATATACCAAAAAGTAAAAAGGCATATAAGAAAAAAAAATTGTATACAAGAAAGTAAAAAAGTAAATAAGAAAATACAAATTTTGTAAACAAGAAAATAAATGTTTTGTAAGCCAAAAAATTGTATACAAAAAAGTAAAAAAGTGAATAAGAAAATACAAATTTTGTAAACAAGAAAATAAATGTTTTGTAAGCCAAAAATTAAATATTCCGCATACATAAAAAGTAGGATTATTTTTTTCGGAATCATTGAAGTTTGAAAAGCACAAATTTGAAAATTCTAATTTCCTAACTCCGAATTTTTAGAAGATTATTATTCTTTCATTTCATGAGAGTGAAAGTAAAAAAATATTTAAACAAAAAAAATTTCGTTACTTGGAAGTGACATGAGGGGGAAAAGGAAGGGGAAACGGTCATTTCCACCGTATTTTCCAGTTGTTTTTCGTGCATTAATTTCCGTTAATTTAACGTCAGTACTATCCAAATACGGCTTGCCTACGTCAAAATTATTTTGGGAAGTGAATCTTGAAATAGAGATTTCCCCCAATATTTCAGCACTGTGGTATGATGGATTTACGACTAGACAAATAGGTTCAATGACTTGATAAAAACTCCGAACAAATCGATTTCAAAATGTTATTCTCTCACTTGTCAATTAAATTGCAATAAATAAAATTATATAAACAATAAAAAGTTGCGACTAATATTTGTATTTACATTGAATTATTAAAATGACTATTAAATAAATTAAGGTATAATTTGTAAATTATGTTTTATATACTGGAATAAATTTGTCTAGTTATTTTTTTATTCTTTCTCATAGGTCCAGTAAAATAATAATTTTCAAATTTTGTTTGAAATTTATTTTTTATAATGTATCACAAAAATCGAAAACTATTTTTATAGTAAGGAAATCAGTTATTAATAAGTATAATTAAATTTCAAGAATCTATTATTTCAAATTTTTTTTCTCCAAAATATGCATATTAATAAGAGATTACTTTAAACTATTATTAGCGACTATGCGAGAAAGTTTCAGGGAGACCATAATACATTGGCTTTCCTCAGAATTTGCCCTAAAGCAGATGTACTTATTTCTACACCTTTAGTATCCACTTTTCCATCATAAAACCAAATCTGTCTCTCCTATAATTACTGTAGATCGTATGTCTCATTTAATTCCTTGCTTGCGTAACTAATTTGTTTATCAACTTATCACCCAGTAGAGAGTGCTTGTCTGTTTTCCGTATAAGAGCGATATTTAGAATTATTTTCGATAACGGAAGCAAAAAAGTAGTTATCCCACAGGCTACTGAAAGGAAACAAAGAGGGATTTATTTTATAAAAGGTTTGATTTGATTTAAGGTTTTATGGCGCAAGAACCAAAACGAAGGTCATACTAAGCCAAGCAAGTTTATTTTTAGTTCAATGTATAACAAAAACAGTCTTTATTAAAATGATACAAAAATACATTTTGATCAAGTGATGATGAAACACAAAAAATCATAACAAAATCATGACAGTGAGTTTAAATTAAAGAATAAAACCCTAAAGGTTCTTATGAGAGTCTCTTCCAAGCAACAATGACGAAATCACTGATGTTATTTCGAAGTGAAACAAATGCTGAGCGTTAAAATATGGAGATTCAGTAAGGATATGATAAACTGTTGGTCCACAGTTACAATGCGGACACATTGGCATTTGAACAATTAATAATAAATTTTTATGAGTAAATTTAGTGGGATCAATTCACATACGAGTTAAAACTGTGTCATGTTTTCGAATATTTATAGTGGTCGCAATGGTAAGGCCTCCTCGGCTTCGGAAACCCAGGGCTTCAGGTTCGAAGCCCCATTACACAGAAGAACCGACGTATAAGAGGGTTTCGGTGCATGTTAAATTTGTTGGAGCTACTACGTTCTCCTACTGGCGTGGTGTGGAGTTTTAGAGAGAGGGGTACCAGCTCAGGTGTCCTCAACGTCTCATCGTGGTTCAAATTATGAGATCCGTTCCAAAATATAATGTCCGTCCCGTCAAAATATAATGTAATATAAGTCCCGTTTTGTTTTAAAACGGGACTTTAACACAACAAAATACAATAAATATTCAAATAACGCATTATTCGGTTTTTAAATTGCTTTAAAAAACTATATTTATAGGGGGAGAAACTTGGCATACGAATTTACTTAACTTCCTAATTAAATGTAGAATTTAATAGCTTCCTAATTGGAATATTTATTATTATTTTAATTCTTTTAATAATAATACGTTTCAACTGACTTTTTTCCTTTTAAATTATTTAATACTTTTCACTTAAGTGCAGATTAAAAATTAAAAATTCAATAATTCAATGCGCGTCTCAGACACGTCTTTGTATGTGAAGTGGTTAATATAATATCATTGGAATCTATTACGTACTTCACATATCGGTTTATACTTTTCGGTAGCATCCTATATAACACCTAAGTTACTTGATGAAATGTTTTCCATAGATTAAAAGTGATTAATTAACGAGGACAAATTAACATCAAGTCTTTGTCCTAAACATTAACATTCCCATTCAACTCAGTCGAGGTTATTAGAAACGTAAAACCTTTACGTCAATTCGAACTGTGCGTATTTTCCAATAATCGTAACAACTTTCTTGTTTCGAAAACTTCATTACATTTTTACGCCGCTATAAATCAATGCCACCTGTCAGTTTCGGAAACACCCAGATCCTGTAAGCAGGATTTCCCTATTTCATTCATTTCCCTGCATAAATTAGCGAAAACTGGCGATAACGCGCCAAATGAGGCAACCCTTACTCTCTTATCTGAAAGCGGAGGTATCAATCTCAGCATGGCCGGGCGATCACGTTGATTGCTGATGAAGACGAAAAAAGAGAGAGGGGAGAAGGGACAGTTCACGGCCACTTCGTCCTCTCTGGGACGATATGGGCATGAACAATGAAAACGATACGCGCCACTGGGTTCCTGCCCCCCGTAACGACCCACTTTTATTTGTTTCTTCTTTTGATTCTATAATTCAGAGTCAAAATAAGTACGACACTGACTCCATCCGCTACTAAGTTCCCCCACCTGTTGAACAAATCGGAAAATAAGTAATGAAAAAGAGAACTTGATTTCGGCGGTGAGACATTTAACAGGACGATTTGAATGGGGCTTTTCTTTTCTTTTTTTGTGTTTAAAAAATATATATTTTTTAATGATCACGTTTCCTTTCTCATTAAGGAAAACAAAGATTTGATGTCTCTGTCAACTCAAGGTTAATTTACATTTTGTATTTTCTAAGGCAGCTGCCTCTTTGTTTTCTTTTCTTTATTTTTTATAACACCCATAGACTGGTGGATTTCCGACTCTGCAGCGGACTAAAGTCGACAGATTCAGTTGATTAAAAAAAATATTTGTTGACCTAGATGTCAAATTAATAAAAATGTTAAAACAACAACAACCAGCAACTCTAAAATTTTAGGACTGCTATGAGTGTTTACATTTAATTGGTAAATTCCTCATTATATAAAACAAAACATTATTAATTTTTTTATTTGTAATATATTTTGAAAATAATTATTCATTTAACTGATAGTTATATTCCATTTGAAAGGCGTCGACATTACATCAGTATATATATACATGTTAGCCTCATTATACATATATATATACATGTTACCATTAAAGTATATAATGTAGTTATTTCATAGAATACGTAGTTATTCCATGAAGTAACTGATCGTGTCCGTTAAAGTGTGTAATATGTTATTAATTTGACACTTTAACTAGTTATTTCTAAGAATAACTAGGTATTCTATTAATTAACTTATAAGAAACAGTTAAAGTGTAAAATAAACAATTTATCTAAAATGAAATAACTAGGTATTCTATAAATAAACTAATGATAGACAATTAAAATGAAAAAGAAGCAATTAATCTAATTTATGGCAGCATATAAATGGTATTTATGGAAACGTGCCATAAAATCATTAGTTAGAACAAGGATTACTAAAATGACACTTGAAATTACAAAGAACATTATTTGAATGCGAAATTAACGATGTTCCCCCCGCTACTTTAAATATTATTAAACGAAACGTAAATGTACCTTATACTAAAAAGCGAGATATCTGATATAGATTATTTTACACTTTAACGGGCTGCAGATCGTTATTCTATGAAATAACTAGTTAAATTGTCAAATTAACAACATATTATATACTTTAACGGACATGATCAGTTATTTCAAAGAATAACTAGGTATTCTATAAAATAACGGATTTCATACTGTAACGGTAACATATATATATATAAATTGGAGAGATGAAAAAATCCTTGTATTAAGTGAATAATTATGATTCATATTGCTTTTTCGGGACAAAGATTTAAAAGTTAAGCAACTTAAAAAAATCAATAATCTGGTCAAACAAGATGGCTGTCGAAATCAACTTAACTTTCGATAATGTTGAATATTACATTTATTTTTAAGTAAGCAAATTATTAACTAACAATCACGAATAATTCTTCAAGAATATACATATATATTTAATATATATTATATCATTTTGTTATATATATTATTTTTAATTACTTTAATGGAGTACAAAGAGAAATTAAAAGAGGAATTGGAAACTTACTTTGGAAAGATTTCCCTAACACTATGGTATAGATTCGAAATTCAAATTATTTATTTATTTCATATTTATTACTCCAACGCTAATCCATTCCATTAATTGAATGTGGAAAATAATTCGGGACAAATATCAACAGATTTCTGTAACCATTTTCTGTATTTCGTGATCATATGTTTCATAAAAACCAAAAAGGGGAAAAGGTTATATTAGAAAATGTAGATAAGCTTCGGCTCGCGAATGCCTTGGATCACGAACAATTTGTTTTGTGAACAAATTTTCCCAATGTAAAGCGTCTCGGATGGCAAACTGTGTTGCAAGTTATGAACACGCAAATTGTTGAAAATAGGCACCATTACTATCTCGGTAAGAAAGCAATTTATCGCTCTGTTGAAAAAGTGTTGATTCGAAAAATTCTTTATGATGTGCGTGCTCTATAAGGTGACAATCGAATCCTTTTCTTTGAAAAGAAAGCATTTTAATTTCTCATATCTCTCTTTATAAAGAATAGAGGCCTTTCGAAACCAGTTTGTACACCTGGAGCACAGGTAGCACAGTGTGCTGCTCAACATTGTACAATATTGGGCGATATTATATGATATTAAACAATATTCCACGATATTAAACAATATTACGAATATTGATCAATGTCATACAATATTGTACAAGATTTGTGTGCTACTAGGGAAAGTGAGTAGCACCAAAAAATTTGATATTATACGTACAGAGGACATAAGGAGAGTCACGAAGCCGAGGTCAATACAAGTAGGTGGGCAAACAATTACAATGGCTTGTAGCAAGCAATGGCCTAAGATTCTGTAGAAGAATCTTAGATTTATTGTATATCCTCAGGCTTTGAGACCCATGGTCTACCATCAGAGTCACACAATGCTTTTCTGCCTAATGCTGGAGGCATATCTCAGGCATTCTCATATATCTCAGGCTCACTGAGACATGCCTGAGAGGCACATCTCAGGCTTTCTTCTTTATACTGGAGGTACTCTGCTGTATACTGGAAATATATCGCAGGCTCTCTGAGCGCCAGCCAGACTTTCTGCTTTATGCTGGAGGTATCCTCTGGCTTTGAGACCCAAGGCCTACCGGCAGAGTCACACAATGTTCTCTGCTTTATATTGGAGGCATATCCTCTTTTTATTTTATGATTATAATTCTTTTAAATTCTGACTTTTTTTAAACTCAAATTTTGACAGGCCTTAAAACGATGTTAAAGGATATATCTTTTCTTCTTATGAAGTATATGAACTATTCCAAAGTAGTAAAATCCCTTGACATAATAATGCTATTAAAAAGAAGCGGTCAAGTTTGTTCATCTTCTAGTTCCACCAATTTTGTAGTTTCACTTTTGGTTTTATTCCTCGTGTAAAGAGCACAAATAATGAATCAGATTCTTTCAACCTTTAGTTTGAGCATTGGAAGACAATCACGTGACTTAATATTTGATGGAGCGATGAAAATGGTTTGAATTCCATTTCAATAATATAATTTATTGTTGAAAATATGAAAAAAGGAATTTTTTAAGAGTAATAAAGTTTAGACAAATATTTCATGGTAATTAATTTGGCAACATTAAAAAGATATTTAAAATTTTGAAATGGTATAAATATCGGTTTCAAGCAGTTTTATTGTTGAAAATTGTCGTAGAAAAACGCTAAAATGTCTCTTAATTGCTGGTAAAATTTCAAGAAAATTGCTGTAAAATGTACATATCTACGCACCAAAATAAATTTACTCCAAACTTATTAATAATAACGGTTTGACTTGTGGAGCGTCAACACAAACACACACACGTAAGAACACGCATGCGTTCTTCCTTATTATTAGTGGAATAGGCATATAAATGTGTAGTATGCTCCACAGAAAAGCAAAGTACGCTTGTATCTAAAGATTATTTTAAATAAAAAATAATGGCAAATGATGAAAAGTTGAAGAAAAAAAATCTTGAAGCGCATCTACTAAGCTCCATGCTTAGATATGCTTTCGTATACAAATTTGTGTGTCATAATTAAAATAAATTTCATCGAGTTAATTAACTAAAAAATTTCTAAGAACGCATTAATACGGGGTGTCCCGAAATTCGCGACACATACTTTGGGAGCTGATAGAACACAACTAGGCAAGCAGAAATCCTCATACAAACCATGGTCAAAACACAATTCATGAAGTGCTAGAACGCGAAACATGCTGCGTGACAAAATGATGAGAAACTAAACAGACATAGAATGAAAAAATAACCGATAAAAAAACATTTTATTAAACAAAATTAATCATTCGTATCTTATTTAATTTGATACGAATGATTAATTTTGTTCTTATAAATTTTTTAGTCAATTAATTTGTTGAAATTTACTTTAATTATTACACAGAGGGTTGTATACAAAAGCATGTTAACAGTAATTAAACAAAGAGCTTGGAATTGTAGGCCTCTCATTAGAGCAAATGAAAACACATGTTGCTTTTGAGCAACATAAGAGTTAATTACACGTGTGACATAACGTCTGTACACAAATGCTATGGTCAATGATGCATTGTTCTTGGACACACACTTCAATGCATTATAAATGGTATAAGAACTTCTGGGTTGTTGACGTCCAAAGTTCCATAGCATCCTTCATGTTAGAATTACTGTGAACTTTCGAATCATGATGATGATGGTGACGACGTCGTGTCTGTGTTCAGAAGGAAAGGGAATGCAGTGACTTCTGAAGATCTCTGAGCACCCAAAGGAAGAAGTCTGAATTCTACCTCAAATGAAGATGACTCATATATTCGCTCGCACAGCCCCTTTTTATGGAAAGGCGGGGGGTCATTCACACTTCTCACAGATAGAACACAAGGGAAGAACGACCGGACTGTTTAAGATGCAGCTTTTTTATTAATTTTTTTAAAGGAAATTTATTTGTCTTTGGCTACCCTTTGAAATTTGGCGAAAATGGGACACAATATTACCATTAAACGAATTTATGAGTTTGTCGCTGAATCATGGTATCAGGCTGGCACAATTGTTGCCAGAATTGCTGATGTAACTTTTATTTGTCATTTTAATCATGCATTTCCTTTTTATTTATTATTATGCGAAAACATGATGATATTTTGGTTAAGGGATTTTGAAGTTCGAAATCGCGTGAATAACGAATTTTTTAAAAGTAGACGCATGCACTGTAATATAATCACGTGATCAACAAAGAAAATTATTCTCAGATGATAACTTGAAATTTGAAAATTTTTCACGTGATAATTGGATTTCGTTTTTTTCTAATCGTTTTTTTTTTTGTTCTAATCTTTATAACAAAATACCGATAAAAAATGCCGAATAAATAATTGATTGAGATCCCACATTTATGAATTTTACATCAACTACTATGAATAAGATAATTTTGATACCAGAAATTTTTTTTCTTGCAGACGATTTTCAAAAAAGAATAAAATTTATCGACCAAATTTTCTCAGTGATTCTACAAATCAATTATGAAATGGATTTTTTGAGGTATAGGTCTGCAACAAACAAAGTTAATCAGCGACATCTTCGTAGGCGTAAGTCTTTTATCAGACTTAATTGCCCTTTCTTGCACCATTTTTTGTCGTTTTAAATTAATTCGTTTAATTGAATAAAAGAGAACTTTTGAGTCAATTGTATCAACTCGTCTTAATTAGGATCTTCCGCTGTTTTTATAAACAACAGAGTTTATTTGTGGTATTTTCAGCACTGTAAAGTCATTATTCAATTTCATCTTTGCAACATTTGAGTGAAATGTCATTGACATCATATTAACTAGCAATTACAGCAACTATTTTCTTAGTTAGGTTCTGTTACAGAACCTAACTAAGTGGGATTATTCTCCACTTACACAATTCATTTACTATACTTCTCATTTAATTATTTACACAATTCTGCCTGTTTTATGTTAATCTAATATGATATGTATGTAATGTAGTCGAGGAAATAAGGTATGTATGTAGGACTGTGTACAAATTATGATCTGCATTTTTGATGCCAAATTCACATAACAAAATGTATGGCTTGCTGACTCTTCTAGATTAACTTTAAAGAAATTATAAGGAGACAAAATTTTTATAATTACGAGAAGTCAAGGCAAATAATAAAAATAAAATTTATTATCTACTTAGGTAACGAACCTCAAATTACAACATTATAATATTTTATACAAAAATAGTTTTTACTTTCTCGTATGCGAAGTATAGAGAAAGTATAGCCATTGTCAAAAAATTCTTACTCGAGATTTTGAAGAACTCCACGTTTTATACCTCCTTTTGTTCGAAAAACATATTTTTGGAAAATGCCCGTCTGTTTGTCTGTGACAAAGAAAACAGAAAAACGCTTTGACGGATGAAATTTCTTACATGCATTTATGCCAAATTTGTAGATTTCTATCAAATTTTGAGCAAAATCCATTCTGAAGAAAGTATGTCTGTCTGGCTGTTCGAATACAAGCACTATAACTACAAAGCAAAGAGAGATAAATAGATAGAATGAGGTATACAAATTTAATATCTTTAGTCTACCAAATTTTGTGTAAAATTCAATAAGATGTTGGTCATCTGTCAGTTTGCACTTTCAGAAACATGTAAATGTGATGACTCAAAAATAAATTACTTAAATATCTCAAATTTGATTTACGATTTTGTGACTTTAAGTATAATAACATGTTATTTTTTTTTGTTTCAATTGGTAATGACGAAAGCGTCTGAAACCCAACTTCGGTTTTTGGATCATTTTGATAGCACACCAGGAATTAATCGTCTTTCACCAAGGTTTAGATTTTATAAAAAATACTTAATTCATACCAAAAGTAACTAGTAGTAACTATTATTAACATTTAGTAGTACTAGTAGTAACATTTAGTAACTATTGTACGCCAATACCATGTACTGTGTAAATAAACAGGATTATATATTTATTAAAGAGTAAGCGAGAAAGTTTTAGTGAGACCACTCTAACAATTAAAAATATTACACATGAAGAAGATTTAATTCTTAGCAACGCTGCGTATATCAAACAATTTATTACTAAATTTCATGCATGTCTTACTAATAAATCGAAAAATTAGGAATTATTTACTTGAATCTGTCGCGTAATGTGAATACTGTGATGAAAGTTTTCAAACAATAATTCAAAATGAAAAAAAAAAAAAAAAAAACTTTTTGAATTTTATACACAGTTCTAAATCTGAGATTTAACATTGTAACTAATGAATCAGAAATTCTGTCTCCAAAGTTCATGCCCTTTATCATAAGTGAATAAAGAATGTTAAAAAAATGACATGGCTTATTTGCATTTCAAAAGATATTAACAAATTCAGCAGCTTATTTCAATGAATTCGACGAACGAAAGCTTGAAAGTTTAACCAGTTTCGCCCAATTAAAGCTGAAGCTCTAACTATTACTAATTTTTCTAGGTAGCGCCCAAATTCTTCTCGCTAAAATGGCAATTGAAGAAAAGTTTTATTTATTTGTTTTTATCCTTATTGATGCTCGAATCAAAGAACCCTTTCAACCCGTATTTCTTGCTCGTTCGGGCCATTAAATGGGACAATTACGGATTCAAGAATTTTCCGATCAGCCCAATGTTTCTTTTTAAGACGAATGTTATTCGTTCCACCCACTTTAGAGAATTAGAAAGTACCATTTATCGTCCTATTTGAAATAAAAAAATATTATTGTTTAAAAAAAAGTTTGAGCTTAAAGATTCTTGTTTTGAAAGTTGCTACATTCTAATCAGAATCAAAATAAAGAAAATGATAATTGAAATAAACATTTTGTTACCGACATTTTAAAATCGTTTGGCTATTCTCCCTAATTAAAAACAACAGCCTGACTAGAAGCAAAAATTCTTTTTGAATTTTTAATACTCATATATATTGTTGAATTTTTAATACTCATATATATTGTTAAATTTTTAATACTCATATATATTGTTGTTATTATTATCTTCTGAAAATGAAACATTAATATGTTGTCATGATAAAATACAAAACATTTGCCTCATGCAAGTAATATGTAATAATCTTATTGTGGAGAATTTTTCTTTTGGTCACTTTTGTATTTTGAAAGGTTAAAATTACTACTGCTAATTATAATAATTGCAAACAGAATTTATTTTCAGAATTGTAATAAAATAATTGTTTATGTTCGGTAACAGATCTAATTTAACGATTATTTCTTTCTTTCGTTTTTTAATCTTTTTCTAATTAAAATAAAGAAAAAGATTACGGAGATTCGATGTAAAAATTTTATTATCGTTTGCTGACATGTGCTAATTAATTTTTTTTAAAAAAACTGACATAATGTTAAAAAATCTTTTTTTTCCTTCGAATTTCCAACATTTACATTTTTTATAATCTTTTCTGCACAAAATATTTTAATTTTATGTTCAGTGTTTGTAATATTGTGTAAATAGATTTTTGAAATTTATCTTTTTAAGAATATTTTTTTGAAAACACAAGCCTTTTATTTTAAATTAAAATTTATGATCTATAATTTGTAATTTGCAGAAGTAATAAAAAATTATTCTCTTAGATTCGGGGGAAAAGTAGAAAAAAGGTTAAAAGATAGGTTTAAATTTTTCGTCATAATCTATCTTTTCATCTGAATTTTGGCATTGATTGATTTCTTTTATCTTTTTTGAAATTAATATTTAAAAATTTTAAACGAGGTTTAGAGTTGCTCGATAAACATACTGTAATTTCAACATAAAATGCGAATATTTAGTACAGCGTCAATAAAAGCTTTTGGGTTTTATAACATTTAAACTGTTACAAATTTTTGGTACCAGATTAAAAATTGATAACTTTTTAATAGAATAATGTTTATAAATTTGCGCACATGTTATTTATGCATTGAATCACACAAAACTTTATTTAGAGTAAAGCGTTATTTCTGAATTTACCGAATTTGGTAATAGATATTAACACTTTCTAAAAAATATTTTTTAAAGTTTAAAATAATTTTTTAATAAAAAATGGATTAGTATCATAAATTTCAAATTCTTCAGCAGAAATTATCAAACGAAATCCATTTTTCTACTACTTTAAAATTAAGGAAGAAAAAAATTAGCTTTCAGAGGTATCAAATTTATTCCATGTAATTTTTTTACTTAATTTTAATAAAGTTTTCAAAATATTTTTGAATATATTTTACAAAAGTCCTTTTCGTTGTCTTAATAACTACCTTCACCCAAATAAGTTATAATTAATTAAAATGAATTTGAATTTTTTTTAATGTATGCATTGTAGTTGTTAAAATTAAATTTAAAATATGATACAAATTATGCAATAAATACTAAAAAAATATCATACTACGATAGCTCAGATTAGAGGTTTGAATTTAATTTATATTTTTTACTTTCTCATAAACATTATAAGCGGCAAAATTTTCGATCACAAGATTTTGACAAATTTTCATGTTTAAAGCCTGTTTAAATATATAAACACATTTTTGGAATTATATATAGTTTGTGAGTACGACAATTCAAAAATATTTTGTGCTAGATGGACGAAATTTGGCGTGAGCACTTGAAATTAAATTTGTAGACATCTGTATAATTTCGAACAAAATCCATCTATTTAATCTTATAATAAAGATCAATGTGTGTGTATGTTGGCGCTCTACAAGCCAGACCGTTGAACCTACAGCTGCAAAATTTGGCACATGCATATCTTATTTATGTGGTGATATTTATATCAGAAAGTATCTCGGAAAGGATTAGGATGGCTGGTTCATGAACAAGATTACTTTTAACCATGTGATAACTCTTCCTTTTTTTGCATAGTAAGGTTAACATTAAGAATTTCCACATTAAAAAAATTTAGAACTTTATTCCTTTAACACTATTGTCGAATATAATACAGTTTCCTTTATGAATTACCCTTTAAAATTATTAATTGAAGATATTCATCATTAAAGAAATTCCTCTTCATACATTTATTAAATATTTTTGACTGTAAAACGAAAACACAAAACGCCTTAGTTAGACACGCAAAGCAAATTTTTTAAAATTCAATATAAACTCTAGACACACACAAAACCAATACTAAATAACAGAGTTAATAAAGTAATGAGTTTCCATTTAAGCGAACCATTATAACAAATAATGTCATGAAAATCATTATCAGCAGAAAAAGGTAAAAAGGTTACTCGTAAGCTGACAATACAAAAAAAAAAAAAAATTATGCTACCTAAACAATCGGACAACCAGATTCTATAACCTCAGAAGAGGTTACGAACTTCTACCATAGAAATAAGACAGCCTTTCTTTTAGATAACTTTAAAGCCTCACGGTTAAATATCTCATGGACCGGTTTCATGTTTATGTGACCCACTGATATAATATTATTTCTGCTTTAATTTGACAGGTACTGGTTTTCAACAACTTCTCCCTTGATTTCTTTTTTTCTTTTTGCCATTCATATTTAATAATTGTTTTTACTATTGTATTATATAATTAGAAAAGAGAGCAATAAATAAAACATCGTTTGATTTTTATAATAACTGATATTATCTTGTTCTGCTAACTGTAAAGATAAATGTAACAGAAGCACGTATTATATTCTTCACATAAATAAAAAGATATTTGAAAATGATTGCATTATTATACATATTTTTTGGCAAACGATTTATTTATTTATTATTTAGAAATATTAAATAAAGGTCGGAATCGTTTTTTAACTATATTTATGAGCTTTGAATTCAAAATTATACCAAACGATTCGTATAAAAGTGTTTTATATTCTGTAAGAAATTTTTTAATTACTTTTATTTATGAATAATATTGAAAGGTAGATCCAATAATAGAAACGTTTATACTTTATGTATTTACATTTAATGAAAAACAGATTTAAAAAACAGAACTGAAAATCATTAGTTTGTTATAGGATTTGTTTAATTCTTTGTCATCTATCTGAATTGTAATTTGACATGACAAAAAACTGTGACAACTAGTTCTCTATTTAAGTTGTTGAGTTGTCTAGTCAGAGAAAGCTTGTAAAGTTAGTAACCGAATCATATTATCAGATAAGGATGGGAGTTGAAACAAGGATTTTATCATATAAATAAAATAAATTAGGAAATTTTAAATTAAAACGTTATAGGAATTAAAAAGTCTTATAAATTGAGGTACCGAATTTAATGATAATTTAATTAAGTCAGGAGTAAATTTTTAAAAATGACGAATATTGAAAACTATTTTCCATCATTTTAAATTTTGTACGATATTTTTGAAATTCTACTTAAGCATGAGCTATATATTACGAAATGACCGGCAAAAATTCCAAAACGGTATCTCCATTTCTCTTTTAAAAAATCAACTTTGTCAAAAAATACTATAAACATATTTCTATAAGAAATTTTTTTATAAACAAACAGGAGTGATCTTCTCAAAACTTACTCATGTACAGTATAAAAAACTTCAACAATAGTTACGAAATATCAACTTTGGGGATGAATTTAGATCTTTTGCTGAACCTATAGTGTAATTCTTCACAAAGGTTTTAGTGATTAATTCCTGGCATCGGTTAATAGTATCAGAAAATCGAATTTGTGCTTTATATAATTTTTATCAATAGATTAAGACGAAGATTTGACCAAAAAATTACATTTGTGGTCACAAAATCCCATTTCTAATTAGTTATTTAAGTCATTGCATTTTTGAATTATTGTTTTCGTATTTTTCTGAAAATACGAACCGACAGACAGTCAATCAATTGTTAGTTTTGGGCTTAAAATGTGGCAGGTATCTATACTATAGATGTTAACTATGTGAATTGAATTTTGAATAGCTATCTTTTTTTCCTTTTGTAATTACATTTGAACAACCGGATTGACGGACTTCCTCAGAACAGATTTAATTCAAAATTTAACATAAGTTTGCAAATTTTATGTAAAGATCATATACCAAATTTCATCCGTCTAGCTAAAAGCCTTTTTATTTACCTTTGTCATAAATAGACAGATAGACGTTTTCCAAAAATGTGTTTTCTGCAGTCAATGAAGTCTAAAACTTGACAAATCGTCAATATTTCGAGTATTTTTTGACGATTATTGCACTTTTTTTATACTACATATGCGAAAAAGTGGAAGAATTCCGTTTATGGCAATTAATTTTATAAAATATATTTAAAAATAAAACACGAAAAAGTAATGATCATTGAAAGAAGAATTCAGATTTGATAAGTAAGAAAAAATATTGATTTCAAATTTATTTATTTTCAAAATTAACTGTTATAATATCATTCATAAAACAACCTTTAGAATACGATTTTTTATCGACGAATTTGGTAGGATATATAGAAAACAGAGAAAAGATAGATTTTAATAGATAGATAGGAAAGATAGAAAGAAAAAAGATTCTATAAATAGAAAAGTACTTGTCGGTATTTTTTTATAAAACCAGTGTTTGCCTGTATGTGGGTTCATGTGCGTATTTTTTCAGATAAAGTCGAATTTTTTAAAACCTGATGCAGATATTGATTAGAAAGGTTTGCCAATTATTTTTTTCTAATTAATCTATATTTGAGCTAAATTTCAAATTCAATCAAATTTCGAACTCAGAGAGGTCTATTAACATCGAGATTGGTCAAAATCTCGAGTTTAAATTTTTTGGTGGTTTCTATACTTTCTCTCCACTATGAAAATGAGAAAGTAAAAAAATCAAGACAGTTGAGAGATTAAGGAAAATTTCCTGGAATGCAAAATATATAGCAGACTAACTGCCTTTTGCTACCAAATGTCTCGGCAAAATTAATAGTTAATAAAAATTTCATTTAAATATTGTTTGCATTTATATATTTGTGACTTCCTTGTTATTGTCAATTTTAAATCTCAAATTTTGCTCAATATATAATTTGTAGAATTCTGGAAACCCTAAAATGTTCTGTTCATTAATCGCAATCTTTTTCTAATTTCCCTTTTTTATTTTTGCTTGGTCATTTTTAACATGGTAAAGAACAGCAGAATTTGAAAAATATTCATCCAAGCAAGCTGGGAGGCAAAGGCAGATTCCTTTTACTTTAAGTTAATACTTCTTGAATCTAATTTCAGACAAAATTAGGGCTTGAAAATTCCCTATAACTTCTAAGAAATTTCAATTATCGAAAAACTTTAAAGAGAAAAGTTTTTCGTCTTAATGAGGCACAAATTCGTATAATTGGATTTATTTTTCGATTTCAATATTAAAAAGTTATAGCGAAATGAAAA
Organism: Argiope trifasciata; assembly: GCA_026543055.1. Lineage (NCBI taxonomy): Eukaryota > Metazoa > Arthropoda > Arachnida > Araneae > Araneidae > Argiope > Argiope trifasciata. Next base: position 1,334,402 of record JAPMOQ010013261.1, read on the forward strand.
TTTTAAAAAAATTGTTACCTCAGAAAATATACGGGTACAAAATTTAAAAATTCTAAAGTGTGTGCGTAAAAAAGAAAAACTGATTATTATGTTTCACCTTTAAAAAGATAAAATAAGTCGAGTTAAACTGAAAACAAAAAGTATATATTGACGCTGATAAAAGTGGGAAAAATAGAGTTTTAATGGCAAGGATTTACTTCTACAGTTTTAAATCGAGTTTTCTCCAATATATTTTTCTAACACGCATTTTTATGTGCCCAAATGCACCTTCTTTTCCTGATATGTGCTTTAACATCGTAACCAGAATTCGAATGAATCAGTTACTAGGATTTTATTGAAAAAAAAAATGCCATTCAACTACTACGAAGCGTGATCAAAATTTGATATCGAGCAAACGATTCACAATGATCGACTGCAGACGATCAGTTTGATTTCGAAATTATTTGAGCACCTGTTTACGAGTGTTTTCTCTCTTCCATCGTTAATTCTCAAACGATTTTGTTCAGCTTTCGTTGATAAAATTCTAGTGTTTATTAGAAACAAATCTGTAAGAAATCGTTAACCGCTGAAACAGTTGAGGAAACTTGTTTCTGTCTTTAATTTTATTTACTCGTATGAGAAATATATATAGAAAGAGTATTGTGACCGCCAATAAAAGTTTCGGATACTAAGAGTTTCAAATTTCTCTGTATCCGAAAAGAACATTTTTGAAATTATCTCTCTCTCTGACTTTGAACAAAATAAATCAAAAATTCTTTGAGCTAAATGTATGAAATTTAATATTTAGATTTTAACCGCATTTGTAGAAATCATTCACAGATAGAGATAGGTCACTATGACAGATAAGGACCAAACTATTGCCTTTATATTTATTTTTTCGTATTAGAAACATCTAAAAAGTATTGTAATTGTCAAAAAATATATTTTTCAAATTATCTTAAGATAATTCAAAAATTCTTTGAGCTAAACAGATAGAAATAGGTCACTATGAAAAATCTACATAAAATTGTTGCCTAAATTTTTGTTTTCTTGTATAAGAAATGTATAAAAAGTATTGTAACGACCAAGAAAGCATGTTTTTGAAATTATCTCAAAATAATTTTTAAAAAAATTGAGCTCAATGGATAGAAATGGATCAAAATCAAAAATCTGGTAGAATTGATGCCTATCTTTTTAATTTTTTTACATGAGAAATAGACAGCGACATTCATAGACAGCGATGTACAAATGTACAAATCTATTCAGAACTTCTGCCTAGATTTTTATTTTCAAGTATTAGAAATACTGTATTTAAAAAATTGGTATGCATAGAAATTATATTAAAAATTTGGTATACATAGAATTTAACTACTTTTGTATTCATGCACAAGTAGAGATCGATCGCAATGAAAAAATCCAGGCAAAACTGCTGTCTGTATTTTTATTTCTTCATATGAGAAATGTATAAAGATAAAGTAATGAAATCGTCAACAAAAATTTCGGATACAGAAAGTTTCGAAAAGTACATTTCTGGAATTATCTTTCTCTGTCCTTGAATACGATAACCCAAAAATGCTTTGAGCTAAATAGATGAAATTTGGTAAACAGATCTTAACTCCATTTGTACAATTCCTTCAGAGAACGTCTGTTTGTATGACTGTTCAAGTGAACACGGTCATTAAAAAATTTAAAGAGCTAGATACATAAATTTAGACATACAGTTTAAGCATCTAAAATGTAAATTCTAATGAAAATTTCAAACCCAATTCTTGTAAAAATGACCATATATTGAAAAGTATTTTCGTACTTATGTAAACGCAACGACAAATAAAGGAAATTTAGTATGTGATCTTGTGACAATAATTATATTTCTGCATCAAATTCAGATTTTAATCAATCGGACGCCCTAAGTAATATTTTTACGATTACATTTGTCCGTCCGTCTCTGGAAGTGATTATTCAAAAATGCAATGAACTAGAGATTTAAAATACGCAACTGAGTTTAACCCTAAAATATTCGATTTATCTCATATTGTAGACACAATTCACGTTTGGGGAGTCTGTCTGCTAGTTCGTGGTCATGTAAACTAATTAATACAAAAACACATAGAGATAAATAGAAGAAATTTATCATAAGATTTTATTGACAGAATTTTAAGTCCACAATAAATTTCAGCAAAATCTGTCAAAAGTTTATCTGTCATTTGCCGGTCTATATATCTGTTTGTATTTAAACGTGATAACTAGAAAACGCGAAGACATAAATAAGTTTGGTATGCAGTCCTTGAGCCTTAATTTTGGATGTGTGTCAAACTTTGGATTCAATTTCTTGAAAATAATGCATCACAATAGATAATTGAATTCTTTGAATATTACAATAAAACGATTAACCGAATTCGAATGATTCGAAATTAGTTATTTGAAATCGCATATCGAAATAAGCAAACACGCACGCATAATATTATCGGCACAAGAATTAACGGGAAATACACTGAAGTGACAAAAGTCATGGGATAGCAATATGCAAATATACAGATGGCAGTAGTATCTCAGCGAAAAAGTATAAATGCGCAGTTCATTTTCCAGAGTTTTCATTTGTGTTCAAGTTATTCATGTGAACAGGTTTTTCGTGATTTATGGCGGCACGACGAGAATTAACAGACTTTGAACGAGGAATGTTAGTTGGAGCTGGACGGTCATTCCATTGCGGATATCGTTAGTGAATTCAACATTCCGAGATCCACAGTATCAAGAGTGTGCCGAAAGTATGAAATTTCAGTCATCACATCCCATCATGGACAGCGCAGTGGGCGACCACCTGCACTTAACGACCGAGACCGCCGACGTCTGTGTAGAATGGTCAATGTTAATAGACACCCAACACTTCGTCAAATAACTGCAGGAATCAATGTGGGACGTACGAGGGACGTGTCCGATAGGACTGTGCGGCGAAATTTGTCTTCCTTGGGCTATGACAGCAGAAGACCGACTCGAGTGCCTTTGCTGACAGCACGACATCGCCTGCAGCGACTCTCCTGGGCTCGTGAGCATATCGACTGGTCCCTAGACCAGTAGAAAACCATGGCGTGGTCAGATGAGTCACGATTTCAGTTGGTACGAGTTGATGGTAGAGTTCGAGTGTGGCGCAGACCCCACGAAGCCATGGACCCAAACTGTCAGCAAGGCACTGTTCAAGCTGGTGGTGTCTGCATCATGGTGTGGGCTGTTTTTACATGGCATGGACTCGGTCCTCTTGTGCAACTGAACCGATCATTGACTGGAAATGGTTATGTTCAGCTGTTTGCAGATCACTTGCAGCCATTCTTGGACTTCACGTACCCACACAACGATGGGATTTTTATGGATGACAATGCGCCATGTCACCGGGCCAGAACTGTTCGCGATTGGTTTGAAGAACATTCCGGACAATTCCAGCGCATGATCTGGCCACCTAGATCGCCCGATATGAATCCCATCGAGCATTTATGAGACATCATCGAAAGGTCCGTTCGTGCCCAAACTCCCGCACCATCCACACTTTCACAATTATGGACGTCTATACAGACAGCATGGCTCAATATTCCTGCAGAAAACTTCCAACGACTTGTGGACTCTATGACACGTCGAATTGTTGCACTTCGCCGGGCAAAAGGAGGACCGACACGATATTAACAGTCATCCCATGACTTTTGTCACTTTAGTGTATAAAGAGTATTGGGTAATGGATAGTGGAGAAACGAATGTCCGATTTTGATTTAATTCCCCAGTCACCGACTTCTTTTCTAAGCATTACTGTGGAAGAATCCATATACTGAGTATATGTTGGGAAAAAAAATTAGTCATCAATAATGAATAAAGCAGCTTTAATCTGCACAAATATATATTAGCAACACATATATATGTACATAATGTAATTTAGTGTGCCTTATTATAATGTACATAATAATAAAGCGCACTAAACAGAAAAACGAAGCTGCAAGTTGTTATTAAACAATCGCAACAGTACCAAGAACTCAAAAAGGGATTTTTGGTGATTAAAACTTCAAAGGGAAACTTTACTTAATAACTTGTTTAAGCTCAAATGAACAGACTCCCAACCGACTGGATCTTTCCCGTTTTTGCTGGAATTATGACGGGGCTTCAAATGTTATAGAACAAAAGATGGAACTCATCGATTGTCAAGATTCTCGACTATTCGGAATCTTTCAATTTTATCTTCAAAGTCTTCAGATTCAAAAACAAATCACTAAATTGTCATCAAATTTGACATCAAAATCGGAGGTCACTGATTCGACATTCATTCAGCAGCCATTTTAAAGTGTAAAATCACCTTCCTAATCGGCAGAGAAGCAGACGTTAAAACTGCCTAACAACATAATTATATTGCCAAATTATACCGTCTGTATTTACTGTATACAGTGTGTTATTACTTTTTCTTTTACAGCAATGCTGCATTGCGCGAGCTTTTATTTTAGGAGACCATATGATTTCTTGAAGAAAAAGAAAGTCGAATAACTCCATTTATTTTCTTTTTAATGAAAAGATGGCAGATATTGTTGCTTGAAGAAATTGGAAGGTATAAAAGAAACAAAGAAAAGTTACAGATATTGTTTTGAATGTTTAATTCATATGCACTAAGAATTATAAAATGAATAACGATGTACCTACTCTAATCCTAATCTAAATATTTAATTTTAACATTAATAAAGCCTACAGGGTGTTAATAAGATATTATATAATGGCTAGGGTTTCAGCTGTTTGACATTAAAGTAACTGCTGAGAAAACGATCACAAATAAAAAATCCCCAAAGATTGGGTCCGACAAAAGGAAAGCTTAAATTAAATACAATTTATCAAGAGGAAATGATATGAAACTCATTACAGATACGATGAAAACGCTTGTAAATACACAGACTGTCATTACAGGATCTGTAAGACCACCAACCAACATTACAAACATAATGATACATGTTTATATCATGTCTCAATTCTTACATTTGCATATTAACGACGGTTATCGGGTTAAATAAACGCCAGATACGATACCGATTAAGTAACTATATGTTTAATGTCAAGTGATTTGCACAAACTAATAACGTATAATAGCTGTTTCAAAATGCATTGCATCATTTTAGGATAAAGTACGAGAGACAAAAGAATTTGGAATTTAAAATTCTGAAAACCTAAATGCCGAAACTTCCTAACCCAGGGTTTCCATTAAAATCCTTTTATCCCACATTAGATTGAGAACAGCTATAACCATCGTCACAAAGTTGGTGTTTAGGTGTAGTAAAGTGACGGGGGTAAAGTTACAGTGCCAACTGGCGTCAAACAACAAAATTATTGTTCCTCTCACGAAAACGATACAAATTGCTGCAAAAAAGTCAGTTACAAAATTGTAGAGATTTAGTATTAGAAGACACCTTGGGCACAATAATGTTTGTAGCAAATTATAAAAAACACTGATTTCTTTGTAGCTATTTTCTGATTCTATGACGCAACTACAAGAAAAGTCAAAAACACACCTTTAGGGCAATAAACACTGATTGGATGTCTGAGATGACGAAGAGCATTTTGAACTCCGAAAATAAAAACACTTCCTCATAAATATTGTTTTATTTTATTTCTAATGCTTTTCACATAAAAGTGTTGGAATCGCATCAAAACAAATACGTATTTCTTACGATTTATTCTAAACATTGTTGGATACAAAGTATCTTTTCTTACTTAACATAAGACATTGCACAAATATGTTATTGACTTTTTCCCTCGTGACTTGTATAATTTTTGAGAAGAAATAAACTCTGTTGTTTCCTTCCAGGTGGCGCTGTAAATGATCTTACAGTGTAGCGTATGAGTGCTTAACTATATCTACTCGTCAAGTTTGAGATAATAGTTGTCTCCATTCTCAATTTTATATTGGGATAAAGTGGACATCTCGTATAAGTATACCATATAAATCGAGTTTTGAATTCAGTTTGTACTTTAAAAAATTCAGAATTACGTTCTGTAATTAGTGACAAAATAATTAAAGTTATTATCGATGTAACAGAAAAAACTTAATTTAGACATGCATTAAATTTCGAAGTTATGTATGTTCGATCTTATTTTTACTGCTAATATTTTGTTCTCAAAGACAGCTAATTTTGCTTAGAAATATATAAGTACATATGATATTAATATCTCTACTACACTACTAACAACTTGACTTCAAGCCGAGGCTGAGCATTAACATGAAACTTTGCTTCCAGTCATTCAAAGGGAATGGTCCAGAAAGGAATACTTGATTCTTCTGGTAATATAAAACCGGTCTTTAACAGTCACACTATGCTATTCCAATTTTTTTGTCCATCTATTTTGGCTGGCCACTTATAATTACTTCGCGCATGCTCATTTCAATTTATTTGGTGATTGTCTTGCTAGCTCAACCCCTAAACACGTGCATTAAATTTCATAAATAGGACATGCATTAAATTTCAGAATTATGTATGCTCGATCTTATTTTTACTGCTAATATTTTGTTTTCAAAGACAGCTAATTTTGTTCAGCAATATAAAAAGGCATATGATATTATTTTCTCTACCACACTACCTTGACTTCACGCCGAGGCTGAACATTAGCATGAAACTTTATATTCAGTCGTTCAAAGGGAAGAATTCAAAAATAGATATCTGATTCTTCTGGTAATATAAAGCTGGTCTCTGACAGTCACACCACATCATTCAAATTATTTTTTTTGCCCATCTATTTTGGCTGGCCACTCACAATTACTTCACGCATGCTCATTCCAATTCATTTGGTGAATGTTTTGCCAGAATACACCACAAACCCGCCTGCTGAACACGTTTAAACT
>JAPMOQ010013261.1:1341633-1355317 GCA_026543055.1 Argiope trifasciata
TTTGACAGGTGTCTGCACAGTAGATTTTTAATCTGTGTACCGAATCTTATGTATCTAGTACCCTGGCTTTTTAACTATCGTGTTAACTTATAGTCGGAAAGTCAGACAGAGAGTCTTTCTTTGAGCTGATTTTGTTCAAAGTTTGATGGAAATCTACATATTGGTGTAAAGGCCGTATACTAGTTTTCATCCATCAATATCAAATCGTTTTTTAACTATCTTTGTCGCTGAGAAACAGACGAACATTTTCAAAAAATGTTTTTCGAAATCAGGGAAGTCTTAAACATGGTGTTTCTTGAAATTCTCGACTTCGAATTTTTGGATAAATACAATACTCTTCCTGTACGACTGTAAAACAAAAAGTAAACAAATTCTTTAGTAAAAATGTTAAAACAGTGATATTTTAATACAACGTTAATTAAATAAAATTCAAACACCAATTTATTTTCTGAAGATTTTAAACTAATATATTACTGACAAATTTCGTATTACAACAGAAAAATAACGTTTTTAAATTATACATTTATACAATAACATTATTTCAATATTCGAATTCAAATCCGTTAGCAAAATCTTTGGTATATAATGATGGAAATGATAAATAATGATTCAAAAACAAAGAAAAACAACTGAATCACTGATATGTGCAAGTAAATATTTTAAGATAGTAAGTAACTATAAAAATTGTCTGTGAATTCTTAAATGGTCGAGATTAAGAGGCAAGAGGTTGATAGTAACAACATAGATTAGATATAGAATAACATGGCCAGAATTTCCAAATAGCATATGAAATTGCATTCTGAGCCATAGAAAAAAGTTGCAGAAGAGATTTGGTAGAGACAGGAGAGATTAATAAATTCATTAAAGCAATTATCTTCTAATGTAAAAACTGAAAACTTAGAAATTAGTACTTATTGAAAGCTTGGAAATCTTACTGAAACTGAGTATTAGAAATTTTACTAAAATCTTAGAAATTTAGAATTTATACTGAAAACTTAGAAATTATTTCTTCATACGTCGATTGATATCGCCCTAATAAGACAGTAACTGTGCTCGCTAGAGATTTATTTAGCAATAATGTTGTATTTAATTTCAATCAGATTCAAAGAGTAGCCAAAAAATATATTTAGACAAATTTCTCTCAAAAAAAAGATTGCATTTTAAATAATAAATTACATTGTTATAAATTTGTTTGAGATTTCGTTTCAAATAGACTGCATGTCCCTGTTTTGCATGAATTTCAATAGAAAAAAATTGTTTTACTTAAGAGTGCATTGCATTATGAGTAAGATTCGGGGATAAATTATATTCTTTAAGCGAATACCAGTAAGATGAATTTTCTAGAGAAAGTTAGTGGCTAAATACACAGAAAATGAAAAGGATTGATTAATGAAAAAGTTTAGATCCCAAAGAGCGTAGTGCTACAGCATTGATAAATCCACTCATTTCACCATGATTCTAATTTCTTAATTTCAGCCAAGTTCAGAGAAAACAAAACGTTCCTCAATAACAGTACAAAATATTATCTGCTGTACAAATATTATTAACTGATAAATCAATAAAATTACAAACGTGACTGTATATAGGCTTTCAGTAATCGGCTAGATTCGGCTTTGTAGAGATTACATTGGAAGAAGGTGTTATTTCACTGGAAATTTGAGCCTTTATCAAGGATTTCATTGATCTGACACAACTATTAAAATGGAATCGGCACATTTCACAATTTATTCATAAATATGTATGATGATGCCAGTCTGAGTTGATCATTTACCTTTAAGCCAGTATAATGGCCTGCTATCAGAGTTAAGAAATCGAATGGACAACATCTCACATGGTTATTCTTGGAAATGTAAATCATTTCCAATAATGGATTTGGATCTCACTTTATCAGTTGTCGATTTGCTAATTTCTGACATTTTATGATCTATTGACGGTGCTAATTAAGCCTAGATTAAACATAACAAGAAGCCTTTGCTCCACCAATATGACAGCCTGCATTTTTGTTTGAATAAGAAAGAATAAAAGAGGCTGAATGTGCTTCCCCCAACTCATCATTTGTCATCCTGCTAGCGAAAAGATTATAGAAGTTTCCCATTTTCTCTAACCCATGATAATTAGATATAACCTTTGAATGTTTAGAATCATTAATTAAAATTTTGTGACCATACATAACTCTGAACTTGAAAACAAAGAGTTGTGAAAAATGTCAACATAACATAATGCATCGAGCACATTACTGATATAATGTTTACAACACAAATGAATTAAAGTCAAAATAATAACCCAACTCTGACATTAAAAACAAATCATGCTTTGTGATAGACGTCTGTAATTTAAAAATTTAGTTCTTCAAAAAACAGGACCATTCTACATTATGAAAGTAATAAGTTCCAATCACCTACATACTCAAACTGTACTAGATATACAGGATGGTTATAATTAAAGGGCAAGTGTTTGAGGGACTGTATAAGAAAAACTACTTGGAGTAGGTAGATGAAATTTGGTATATATGATATTTGCAACATGGGGAAATAAATTATACAATAAAAAAAATTTGATTCAATTTTTTTAATAAATGGCGTTGTAGATTATTAAAATGTTGTGTAAAAATATTCCAAAGTTCGGTTCAGTGTTGCAAGAAAATGGCTCGGGAAAGAAAAGAGATCATATCTTTAACACAAACATTTATTTGAGACACGTACACACACATGGCGACACAATACAAATATTTAAGTTTAACTGCTTTTAAACTTTCAAAAGGGGAATCTAAAAAGGAACTTATAGTTCCGCGAAGGTTTGGCTGTTTTCGCCACCGAAGTCTAAAACGAAATTCTAAAGTTCTCAGGTGAGGAGTTCAATTTTTATACTGGCGAGAGCGCCATCTTTAGGCTGTTTCTAAATTTTCCACAGTTGTTTTTGCTCTACACTATACCAAAATGAATACCACCTCAAGTTTAAAATCATTAAGATGATAAAAGTTATGCATCTTTAAGCTGTAGACATGACTTTTAGAAAGGTAGAACGTGCTCTATTAGTAAAATGTTATTACCAAAAGAAAGCAATTTTAATGCTGCCGTCTTACAGATTTGAGAAAAGGCTCCATGTCTGGGAATGGCTTAAAGAAAAAGAGAAATAAATTTGAAACTACAGGAAACTCAGAGTGCTCCCTGAAGCTAGAGGAAGATCTGTAAATCAGGAAGTTGTTGAAGTTCAGTTATATGAACGTACCGTTGTAAAGCAAGACTAGGGCTGTTTTGGGACGACCTCGTTATTTTGAATCACGGTCAGATGACAGCGCTTGAATGGGCACCCCCCTCTCCACGACACACCACACCAGCGAGAGGACATTTGGCCTGACAAATTTAATGTGCAAACGATCCCCTTACACGACGGTTTTTTGGTGGAATTGAGTCTCGAACCTGAAACCCTCCAGCTTCAAAGCCGAGACCTTTCCACCAGGCCACCGTGGCTCAAGTAGTCGAAGAGATTAGGGAAGCAATTGAATCAGAATTAGTGGTTCACCCATCTGAGAACAGAAGTGTAGCAAGGACTTTATCAAAACCATGAGCGACCGTAAGCGGACTTTTGCGCAACATTTTAAGACGCTATTTGTATAAAATTGAAATTTTTCAGCACTTGAAACCAGGCTTTGCAAAAAAGGGATTATATCAACTTCATTCATGCCAACACTGATGCAGACGAACCATGGACTCGAAAGATTTTGCGGGCTGATGAAGCGCATTTTATTTTATGCGAATGTCAATTCCCATAACTATAGGATATGGGACTCATCCAACCCGTATACTGTTTTGGGGAAATCCTTGCATTCAACATTTGTAACAATTTGCTGTGGTATGTCAACTAAATTTATTACTAGTCCATTTTTTTTCGAAAATCTCACACCAACAGCACTAGTTACCCTCAAATTTTAGAAAATAATGCGATCCCTGCTTTGCAAATCAGAAACTGACTCGACCGAACAATATCCCTGGAAAATGGAGCACCACCACATATTGCTCATTATGTTACACAATTGCTTCACAGAATTTTTAGTGAGGATCGTGTTGTTTGCAAAATGCGTGGCCATGTCGTTCATCAGATTTGAATTCTTTTGAATTTATGGCTGTTGTGATATTTAAAGATCGCGTCTACAAGGACAAACATAACTCTATTGTTGATTTAAAAAGCAGCATCACTAGACAGCTCTAGAAGTTCAGAAGGAAACATTAGGTGCTACTGCGGATCATGCTGTCTTGCGTCTACAGCATTTGATAGGACTTGAAGGATCCCATATTGAACAAATACTGTAATGCAAACGCCTTTCATATTTTAACAAAAAAAAATTTAAAAATTATAATGTATAAAATATTGTTATTAAAAAACGCTCCCCATTGACAAAAAGTTGAATTGATTTTTTTAAATTTTAAAATTTATTTTCCCATGTTGTAACTATCACATATACCAAAGTTCAACAACGTACCCCAACTGTACTTCAATATTTCTACGGTATTTCTGTGGCATTGGGAAACATTCAGAGTATTTCCCAGTTTGTGCAAATATCATATGTTTTCTTATACAATGGAGAGAGCCTTAAAGAACATTGAAAATCTCTCTCAGTTTGAGATCTTTTATGATTTCTAGTGGTTTGAATACCTTCATTTACGATTTCTTTAATAATTGAGTTATGGTATTGCAGAACTTAGTGTTGCGTCATTGAAAGGCTCCCGCTCCTTGACTCTCAAAAGCGAAGGTTTCAAACCGGTCCGGACAAAGGTCACGTGCTGTCCGAGGGGGTGAGAAGATACTAAAAGGGACCAGGAGATAACGACAGATCGACGTGTTAACATCTATCGCATCCTAACAAGAGTATCAGTGCAATTTATTGGAAGTCATGTCCTATTAATTTATCAGATCGGGGATAAGCCCCTGCCGGGGCTAGGCGCCCCGTCAACCATCCTCTGAACGACAGAGGGAGATAAGGACGAGAAACGCTGGAGGAAGGTCGTGTCGTTCGCCATGAACAGACTTGATATCTTCTAATGTTTTTATGCATATTTTGTAAATATAAAACTAATACAGTAATCAAGAATATGATTTGTTCGTGTACTCATTTCCATAAAAAGTACACTATGGGAATAGATGATTCACAAGATTAGAGTGGATTTAGATATTGCCCCAAGATAAATGGATTAGAAGTGGCAGCAGCTATCTTGAAGGTAAAGAATATAGAATACATATGGAGAGAGAGGAGGAACTTTACTCTCATAATTTGAAAAGAAAAATTAAAATAATAAATAAATCTGAAATAAATTAGATTTCTCAATGAGTCAAAAACTATCCTCTCAAGCCAATAATTATATGCAGGTAAATAATAAGGATCGAAGATCACATGCCACAAACTTTGCATTTCTGTAAGAAAATGTCATTTATTGCAACCCAAGTCGACAAGAGATTGGGTCTGATTTCCTGTCCTGATACTCTACTGATCAACATCCTGACTCAGAATGTTGTAGTTTCTGATTTATAAGCATCTTGTGTTTTGAGTAAAAGACCTAATGATTTTTGGTTTAGTAGTTTAAGAATTAGGTTTTTCTATGGTGGATCACAATAGAGATGCTGATGTAAATAACATCAAAATTAAAAGCTGCCCAGCTGGAACATAAGCAATGTATAAGTTATCAAAACACCAGCAGAGCTTAAAAGGAGGCTTTTCTTAAAGTGAAAGGCTCCAGAAGCTGATAAGACCAGCGGCTGCTTTATGCTGAGATACTGGATGAGAGTTTCGCCACAATCTTTGGTTTCCTTCCATGACTGCAGTTGAAAGGCAAAATCCCTCACTTTGGATTTTAATTCCTCATCAGCACTGTTCACGCGGGAAGCGAAATATATGATAACGAAAAAACAAATTCCTTGCAACGCTCCGAATATCATGTATTCAAAGTCAATTGCCACTGAAGATTCAATTTTTATCCTCAAAAATGCAGAACATGAGACAAACAGCTGAGTAAACTGAGAAGAGAGTAACCAGAAGATTTGCAAGGACAGTGCTGATTCAGTCAATGCAATCAGCTTGTGGAGAAAGTCATAATCTTGAATAAAGCATTGAGCTGCATTTTGCATATTGAATCTTTGTTTCGAGGATGTTAATTGATCTGCACTTTGTTTAATGAATTCACTCAGGATAAAACACATTTGGATATAGAATAAGGTCAGAAGCAGGGTGAGGACGTGCTTGATTATTCGTGTACATATGAAATAACTTGTTGCCACGAAGAATTTCACTGGGAAACTTGGAGATAAATCGCTTTTGGGTAATATGATTCGAGACCATTCATCTGCCTCTCCATTTACTGAATAAAATCTATAAATTGTTATTCCAAAAAATACTGCGCAAGCAAACAAAAACGCCAAGAGGAGACAGTTTGTTAAAAATCTACATTTACTAAGCGTAATTCTTCGATTTTTACTTGTTTGTTTTGAGCTCTTAATGACTTTTAACAAATGTTTCACATTCGATTGTTTAAGATATAATGAACGCCAGTTAGCAGTAATTAAAAGTTCCTTGGCGATTAAAGAAGTGTAGAATTTGAAACAGACGATGTCACAATTCTCATATTCAACATCTCTTTTATATACCAGCAGGAGGGATCCAAAAGACATAAATCTAAAACAAATTGATGCCACATGCAGAAAGTAAAAGATTCTTCTCTGATCACTCTCGCCAGTTCCTGGAATTCCTAAACAGTATAAAATTGAAATAAGAATGTAAGAATCTTCCATCTTTTTCTTGATCGAACCCAGCCATACTTTACCAAACATTTTCAGGTATAACATTACATGAATCAAAAACAAAATATTTTTGAAACAGTCAAAATTGTGCAATTTTCAATCAGTTTTTTTCAGATGATGATGATTTATTCGCGTAAAAATGGAAAGGCGATGTGCAGAAGCTTCTGAGGGTAAACCCTGACCAATAGAGGGCAGAAGTTTGACTTCTAGCTCATATGAAGATGACACATACACTCTCGTTTGCATAACCTCTTTTTAGGAGTGGGGGGGTCTCATTCACGCATCTCATAGATAGAACACAGTTTGGGAAAAAAAAAAAACGAGACTCGAGCTCGGGAAGGCGCACTACTCTTATATCAGAATGCAGAAAGTTTTTCAGATCTTGATTAAGACTGAAATATAGCACATCTTTCGGTTTTTAATATATAATAAAATCAATCTAAACTTTAAGATATATTATTTAATGAATTTTATTTTGAAAACAGTTCCTTCTGGTGGATTCATGGAGACTTTTTTGATCATATTGGGTCAAATTAACGATATTGCTTCAATAATTTTGCGAGCGAAAAATGTCTATGATAAAAGGATTCAAGTATATTTAAAAACCCTTCAAAGAGTACAATCAGGAACAATTATCATAAAGCAACTTCATTAAACAAGTAATTTTGTTAAGTGGTGTTATTCTAAAATGTATCGAAAAATTATCAGGAGGAAAAAAGCTAAATATTTCAGAAGTGGATGAATATTTTGCTAGAATTTTTCAATGCCATATTGTATTTGCAAAGCATCCTGATTTTTCATTTATATACACACAAAAAAAGTGACTATAAGTTTCTATTATGACTAACGAAGATACTAAATTTTCTATTTACGCATCTCTTGCATATGTAATAGAATAAACAACATTCAAACAATCGATCCTGAAATTAACAAAAGGATAACAGTAAAACCATCCGCTCAAATTGTAGTGAAAGCTTTAAAAAAAATTGCCTTTCAAACTAACGCAAGATAAGCAACTCTTATAGTAAAATGCCTTTCAGTTTTTATTGATTATTCATATTAATCTATTATGAATTTAAAAGCAAATTGGCAGTTTATAACCAAAACACATTAGAAAATAACTTTATTTTTTTAAATCGATTATAAACAATTATAAAAAAGGAAAGATTCAAATTTTCAGCTTCGCTTTTATTTTAAATTACTTATTTTTCCCTAGAAAGGAAATTTATTCAGAAAACAAAATTCTAATAAATGGAAGAAACGAGCTTAAATTTTGCGAATTCAGTTGCTATGTTTGTTATCTAACCGCAATTCAAAATTATAATATCCGTTCAAAAGTAACCATAGTATTGCTTACTAAACCACAAATTAAAATGTAATTATTCTTTGTTTTTATCTTCTTAAAACTCAATTTAGAGAAATAATCAAGCTAATATTTTTTTAATGTGTCCTTGAGCTGCTACAAAAAGTAGAGATGAATAAAATATTCCTTTATTTAGAGTAATTTTTTAGCATTTGAAAGATTTTAATTTTTTTTTGTCTCCAGATATTTGAGAAAGATATTGTTTCTTTTTCTTTTTACTTCCTCATGCATGAAATATCAAAAGAGAAAGAGTTATCAATCATCAAAAGATTCAACTTCAAATTTTTACAAATCACCATGCTCTTGAGTCTGAAAAACGCATTTTTAACAGACTGTTTATGAAATACCACCATTTTTCGTTGATTCTATCTTACTAAGAGGAGAGGTGTGGAAAGATGAGTGCATTTTCGCTATTCCTCGTCATTCTTTGGCCTTGATTTCCACACCATTTGATACGTTTCTGTTTTGTTATTTTCACATGTGTATGTAAATGTCGTTCTATTTTGATCGTACGCAAACTGCACTAACTTTTAACGCAAAACTGCGTATTAATTGCTTGCACCAGAGGTGTCCAAACTACGGCCTTCGGGCCAAACCCGGCCCGCCAATTGATTTTATCCGGCCCGCGGAGGGTTTTAAAACATAATGATGTTTTCACTCAAACCTTTTCATTTTCATAAAGGTATATCGAAAAACTACGTGGTCAACAAAACGGAGTTGTACTTGACCAAATACAAATGTCTATCGCGCTGTTATAAGACTAAATAAAAAAATATATTTCGGTAACTCAAACATAAAAGAAATTTTATACGCATGTGAATTTTGACGATAAGCAGAGTCTTATTGTTTTGTTGTAAATAAAGCATCAGCAATTTTGAGTAGTTCGCTTAAAGAAGCAAACAAAAAAACTAACAAACTTTTTCTCGAATGAAGTATCTCAAATCAAAATATAGAGCAAATTTATCTGATGATCATTTACAGTCATTGCTTATGATTGGTGTAACAAATTTTGATCCCAACTATAAAGACATTCTTCAACAACAACAAAAATAACAGTTTCATTATTCGCATTAGAAGTTGCATGAAAATATTTCAATTTATATAAAATAATTATATAATTATACTTTGTTTGTTTAGTATTTTGTATTTTCAAGTTACAATAAAATAGTATTAATTAATAGTATTTAATGCTACTTTACTCATAATGATATTTTTCAATTTGTATATACATGTGGCCCGTATAACATGGATCTAATTTCGATCCGGCCCGTGCCGCGAAAAGTTTGGACACCTCTGGCTTACACTATTAATTCAAGTGGCAAAAAAATGCTTTTAGGAGTGTTACAAAGAATATTTTTAAAAAATCAACATATGAGATAGAGATTATCTACAGTAATTAATTTCAACTTTCGCCAAAAAAAAAAAAAACCCTCATTAACACATAAAAAATGTACTTTGCAAAAAATTATTATTATTTTGTAAAAAAAAAGTGAACTATTGAATTTTAATAAGAGGATGTTTCATTTATTCACCAGAATTTAATTTTTGGACTCCCCTACACTTACAATAAATAAAAATTGTTTCAAAGTATTTTATCGTAAATTAGAATCTTTTCCCTACACAAGTTATCCGTGGGGTTTTTTTTCCCATTTTCCAAGTCCACGAATATTCCAAATTCACTTCATTGTTAAATGTTAAAATATCATCTTTTCATCTTTCCTCTCACACTCATTTTGCCGAAATAAACAAACCATGATGAGTGCGCAAAAGCGCGAAGAATTTTCGAATCCTTGAATGGTTGAATTCTGCTTATAAATACGATAATTGAAAAAAAAAGCAATGAGCTATGTGATCATTGTACCGAATCTGTTCTATCAAATTTGAACAAAATCTATTTCAAGAAGTCTGTTTGATTATCTAAAAGTCCCAGTGCAAGTAAACATTATACTTACAAAACTTAGAGCTTGACGAATAAAATTTGGTTTATCAACTAAGAATAGTTTCGCCTTAAATTTCGAATTAATCCATGCAAATCTATTTAAAAATTCTTTAAGAAGAAAAGCTAAAATTTTAATTGAATAATATGTTTAAGTCTGATTTTCATGTTTAAGATTTGTTTAAGCCTGGATTGAATAAAAGAAGTATACATTTATTTTAATTTTCTGTTTTCTATTATATTAGGAAGAAACAAACAAACAAACAAAAAAGAGTGAGTGAGTGAAAATGGAAGACCAACTATCGTTTTGAAACCAATTTGTTAAAAGGATCGCAGCTTGAAATCTGTAGCGATATCAGTGGGGAACAGATTCCATGGATATAAAGCAGCTGTGACTCCTCATAAAATTCCGTTGGTACTTAATAAACATGGTATAAATAAGAAACATTATTTCGAAACAAGCACACAGTAAACTCGTCATGCTCATTAAATCGCCAAGACGAACAAAAATGTCTTGTTAACAAAAATTTACTTTAAAATAACCGGCAGGAGTGGTCTCCCCAAAACTTTCTCGGATACTTTGTAATCAACTTATGTCAGAGAAGTCTTAACATAGCATTTGCGAACAAATATAAAATTTTGACTTAAATTTAACATTTGTAATAAAATTTATCTGACATCTTAAGCTAATTGTTTGAAAATTAATACCTAGCATGCATTAATAGTATCCAAAAATAGAATTTTTGTTTTAAACACATTTTTTTTTCCAACCGACTGAAAAAAAAAATCTATTTCATTGAATCACAAAATTGCAAATAAAATTTTGATATAGTTAAGTCATTTCTTTTTTTAAATTATCTCATTTACTTGTTTCTGAACCCGCAAACCGACTCACATTCAACCTGTAGCTGGATCTGCCTGAACAAACTGGACAAGTGAATTGAACACAGGAAAACTGTACAGTTAAATGGTAACTTAAATTAGTTTTATTCCAACAAGGCAAAGTACAAATTTACAGAGCGTGTGAGCATTTACAAGAACACAGAATTCACAGACACTTGCAATGATCACCGAACATTTGCAAAAAACACCTGGCATATCAAGGACAATGCCTGCGGCTGCCACTATTCGTACAACAAAGCTCACTTTACTGTCAAGGGAGTCTCATACACATAGCCTTTCATGCCCAGCACAAAAAGAAATCGATGGGCAGTAAATCATGTGATATGGGTGGCCAAGTGATCTGGGACCGGCCATTTCAGGGAGGAGGTGGTTGTTTCTGATGCAATGCACTGGTGTCCCACAATTGAAGGGCCCTTTCACGCTGAAGAACTAATATAATGTTCTGAATAACAGCGATATAGAAAGAATAGAAGTAAAAATCTAACTGGAACAATCGATGGGTTTGGAAATATAGATGTTAACAGATATATTATAGTCTTATGCACAAGTGTAACACATTATAACGATAAAATGAGTAGATTTACGGTCATTTACCTCAACTTCTAGTTTAGATTCATATCATAAAATGTGTAATATTGATGGGTTTAATCATGTACATGCTAAGAAAATATTCCTCTGGGTGTCAAAAAAAGAAAATTTGTATTAGAAAAAGGAAAAAGAGTAAAAGTTAAATTTCAAGAAATCACAAATAGTTACGTTATCTTGTCAATGAAGTAATCTTGACAATGGTATTGCTTCGTCTTCAAAAGTTACAATTCAAGTTCCAACTGGAGATGAAAATTCTACACAAACAGTATAATCTTGCAGTGAAAATGTAGAAACGCTGTACTAAACATTGAAAAAAAAATTGCAATTGTTTTGAAGTAATTAATAGCAAAACTAAAATCACTTAATAAATGAACACGCATTCTTATCATATATTCTGTTTGTAATTCATTTATTTATTTACTTTATAGAAAATGTAGGACTCCAAATAGTTTCTGGCGTCCAGGCCTCTTTACAAAAAAGGCCGGCTCTGTACCGCTGCCAATCCATTGAACTTCGAATGTTCGGTTCAGGTAATCACGGGATACAATCGTGCTATGGGCTGGAGCTCTGCAATGTTGATACCACATATCTCGGTAGATATGTCGAAAGCACTGTCCACGATATGCAAGGCGTTTGTGAAAAGGTTTGGTGGTCGATATAATAGCACTGTAAATCCCGTGTTCGTGTAAATGGTAGCAATTGGGTCACCTACTGGTACCGAATGTACTTTAGTTTGATGGAATAAAGGTCACATTCGTTACCACTTAACTGTACTGTTTACTGCACTATTAAGTGGTAACTGGACTTCTTCTTCTAGTATACAGCCGACCACCGCGCCACCACTGAACGTAACAGTATCGACAGGATTTGTTGTGGTCGACTGCTGAATAAGTATTGTCTAAACTTACATTGACCGATCAGTCAAACTAACATTCCTTTTAGCGTAGTAAATAACTGTCTTTCTTCCCATCTGCTTACTCTCAAATAGTTGGAATGAAACTATCCATCTTTAACATCATATCCTTCAGGGTTGTGAGATTACCTGGTGCCATCAGTACTGTACTTAAATCATTATTTACAATATTCTAGTTTTTCCTTAATTCTGAGACTTCTGCACATTCTGTTAAATAGTGGCAAAAAGTACCAATTTGTCCACAAATGCATTTATTTTCATGCATTCTTCAAATCTTTGGAAATACAGTCGAATCCGGTTAATTGGACCACCAGATAATCGGACCAGCCGCTTATTCGGACCGAATCTCAAATAACCGAAACAAATCCTATGTTCATAAGCCTAATATTATTCGCTTATTTGAACCAAAATTCCGTTTAAACGGACCAAAGAACGTGGCTGGGAAGATGAAAAAGAAGCCACAAGTCGCCTGTGTACAGCAGGAAATCCGAAAGGGAAAAGAACCAGTGGGAGGTGAGCAAGCACTTTGTTTCTTAGAACGGGCAGCTCGGTAGTAAGTTCTTCAAACGTTGACTTGAATTTGATGAAAACTTTTTTTTATTCTGCTTCGCATGCTGAGTATCATGTAGATCGTTTTGAAGAATTTGTTTGTAAATTTATTTTTCAATGAATAAACTTCATAAGCAACAGTAGTTTTGTTTGTATGTTTGCCATACGCGTTTACCGCACAATAAAAGTCATAAGGAAATTTTAATATGTTACTTATAGCACGTCTCGTCTTGTAACATAGGGCATGTTCGTGTAATCGGACCATCCGGTTATTAGGACCAAAATGATCGCGTCCCGATGTGGTCCGATTAACCGGAATCGACTGTAATTGTGGTAACTGTACTAGAGGTTAACTCGCCGCCGTATAGTGCATACTCGCTTGACGCACAAGCATCTCATTTTTGGTATCGATGTTCCAGACGTGTCACTTAGATTTAACTGTCAAGCACATTTTAATTAAATGCTCACGTTTTAACTCGTATCGATGACACTTTTTTAATTCATTATCATTAATTCAACAGGACTTGGTGGGTGAAGAACATCACCCATATATTTTTAAATTTTTAAAAACCATTGGCTTTTATATGTGTATTTAACTATTTCCTTTACTGCTTCCTTGCCATTTATTCACTGAATTTTTTTT
>JAPMOQ010013261.1:1367876-1389897 GCA_026543055.1 Argiope trifasciata
GTATTGTATTCTTCCTTACTGTGCATGCATTCGTAGAATTTTACGGGAGGCTCTAGCTTTCAAAAATCGATTACTTATCGTAGATTAATTAAACAATTTTTTGCTGTTTATTCTTTCTGATGCAAGGCTGTGTGTGTGTATGTTTGTGTGTGTGTTTATTTTGTTTGTCCTCCTTTTTTTTGTCTATAGTTTCCTGTCGTGTTTATTTGCATATATATAAATTATTTGAATACGATACGCAGTAAAAATGAAAAAAAAAAATTAGGAATTCCAAAATGGCAATTTATAGCCAAGCATAGAATGCTTGAATGCTATTTTATGAAGTTGTGGCAAACACAAATCAGTCCTTTTCCACGCATGCTCTGCCTACTTGCCGTCTTATAACCGGCTGAATGTAAACCCAATATAATTCAATAAAGCTGTTGGCAGATAAATAATTATTATAGAAATTTCTAGTTTCATAGCAGTAATTTCTGAAAAGTAGATACTTTATCAATTTTTTTCTCCATTTATTATGTGTTTCCAAATGCAATATGACTTTTAACATGTAGAATTAAAAATGTATTTTCTTATAATATCGATTAATAGGTATCTATATTGGTAATAAAAAATCTATAGAAATTAAATTGAAAATTGCTTGATTAGATATAAATTTTTAATAATTATTGCCTGTTCAACATTTTTGATTGACATACTTAAATAAAAACTCAAACGTCTCCAGTTAAAAAGTCATTTTCCAATAAACAAACAAATTTCTTTGATCATTATCTTAAATATCTTTATCAAGATCTATAACATCCACGAACATAATAAGTACAAACAAATATTGAATTCCCATTCAATCGTAAGTAGTAAAACTAGACCATTCTTTTAACTACCTACTAAACAATTCAATACAATTACTTAACAGTATTTGAAATATGTATTTATATTTTTCATCTGCCAAACAAACTTAGCAATTAAGAACTAAAGAATAGACACTTCAATTGTATCATTGTTTTTAACTATTAATTAAACAATAAAATACAGTAAAATTAAGAATATTTTTGTCACAGATTTCTCTTCGATCATTCAGACTATTTAATTAATGATTAAAAGTTAAAAGCTACTAGCAAATGAATATATGTTTTGTCTTTTTACCGTCCACAAGAAAGCAAAAAAAGGCTATGTGGATCATGTTTCAAAGCTGATAACAGAAAGTGGAACACGAACATTAACGAACAATTGATTGCCGAATGCCAAAATAAACCAGATTATGTCCAGATTTACGAGCGCATTTGCAATAATTCCAATTTAGAAAACAATAAATGAACTCTCGTTGCTATTGAAACGGACAATAAGGAAAAACTATTTTAGAACACAGAATTCAGTCTATTTCATTATTAATTTTTTTGATTCCGATGTTGTTCGTGATTCTCGGCTTTCAAAGGGTCAAACACGTACCCAAAGCTTTATGTAATACTTACGTGCGTTTTGTAAGACGAGAGCATAAGTATATCGCTGCAGTGTATCAGTTTTTGTTTTTCAGAGTTTGGGTTTCAACCTCGTGTTGTTTGGAATGTCTGTTAGTTGCTCGTATTCGATAGATAAGAGTTTTTAAGAGTAAAATAAAGATTATTTCAGGTATTTGATGCCTGCAGATGTTTTGTCTCGACTGCAATGAGAACAGATTTGTGAAGGGTCTATTTTTGTATCTGAATTATGGCTCCTTTTTTGTTTAAGAATCTTGAGATTTGCAATCGGTCATAAGATCAAAATGAAATTCCTCATCATCTCAAACTAGTTTTTATACATATATGAGTAAAGATTTAAAATTTTGGAAGCATATGGCAGGCTTGAAGACATATAAGATTCTTTATTTTTAATTTCGCTTTATTCCATCACTGGAGACAGACATATTTATCAAAACGAGGTGGACAAGCAGACTTAGCAAAAAAAGGAATTAGATTAATTTTGCCTCGTCTTTTACACCATATTTGGATAAGTAAGACGTAGTTTATAGTGCTAATATATTATTAAGATATTCGTGGTGATTTCTGCATGCCAGTTTCAAAGCAGGGGAAACACAGGGATCTTTTTTTAAAAAAAAAACTATTTGTCAAGGCCAGCAAATTTTAACAATCACTCGCAGAGTGGGATTCACAGACTAAGAATTTTTACAAAGCCTCTCTTGAATGAATTAAGTAGAGAAATGGAATCGGATCAGGAAACAAGTGAATATTTTTAGAATTAAGTTATTATCGGCTAAATGAAGATAAAACTTTGGAAATTAATTCGGATTTAAATTAGATGTTAAAATACCATTACGTATATACAAACAAGAATTCAACCGTATCTATATAAATAAAAATGAATGTTTATATGCATATTTCTTATGCTCTACCGTTCAGCTCAACCGATTGTGATAAAACTTTGAAAATACTTATTACTTGCACTTAGGTATTTACGCATATAGTAAAACTACGTAATCTATATAAATAAAAATGAATGTTTGTGTGTATATCTCTTATCCGGTGCCGTGCCGCTCAACTGATTATGAGAAAACTTTAAATTCTTATTACTTGCAGTTGTGGGATGGTTATAAGAGTAGTAAAATTATCTAATAAGTAATTTACAAAAATAAAAAGGAATGTTTGTCTGTAAATCTCTTATGTTGTTTATGAGATTTCATTATTTTTAATTTTTGATTTAGTTAATTACTATATTTGTATGTCTATTCTTTGTATACTTGTTCATATGTAAAAATTAAACTGGTGCAAGCAGGCACCTCGCTCGCTCTCCGTTAGCGGCAAAAAATTTATCTCGTGCGCTCGTTGTTAGCTGCGCCCGCTTTCTATTTTTAAAATATATTGAATATTTAAAATATGTTATGTTTTCCTTGTTCGCTCTTGTTAGCGGCATTTTTCAATATTATATTCCGTGTTTCCTTGTATATATTGTGATCATCGTCCATGTTTTGTATATATATATATTTTTGTGTGTGTGTAAAAATAAACAAGAAAAAGTAAAGAAGAATTTTTCCTTGGATTAAATACGCACACACTCAGCGCTATACTATATGCGTGTAAACATATGTGCTTCCGTACCTCTCATCCAATTGGAATGAAACTTTGAATGCTTATTTCTTGCATTTATTTGCTTCTGCTAAAAATGGAAAACGAAAAAAAAAAAAAAAAAAAAAAAAAAAAATGCCAATCTTAAAATTTTGGAATAATACAGTAAAAAATAGTATTATTTTCACTTCTCCTTTATAAATTATTCAATTTCAATGAATGTATTCATTTCCAATCAGAAAATAAATACATTGCTTCTATCATTCCTCATTAAACAAGACAGCTATTTCAAATTCCAAACGATATTTCCAGGATTTCTTCTGAGGCAGCAACGCACCGGATACCTAATAGTACAAAATAAAAATGTTAAAAAGAGCGTGAGGTTACTTTAAACAGTAAAATACGTTTCCCTTTTCAGAAAGTTTTTCCCATTTTACCCATGCAACCTCAATCTGCTTTTAAAAAAACCAGCTGGCGTATCAAAGCAGTGATTAGGATGGTGAAGAATTAATAAATACAGCTGCGGAGACTGCATTGCATCATATGATATCAAAAATAAATAAAACAGGAGAAGTAATCTCCCACAAACTATCTCGGATAGTTTCTAATAAACTTGTCATACCAAAGAAGGGGTAGCGCGTCTTCCCTGTGATCTGGACGTCCCGGTTCGTTCTTCATCTGTGTTTTGTGAGGCGTGTGATTGTGCCCCTTCGTAAAAAGGGGTTGAGCAAGCGAATGTGTGTGTCATCTTCATATGAAACTTGAAGTCAGACTTCTACCCTATGGGTGTTCAGGGGTCTTTACCCTCCAAAGCTACTGCGCCCCATTTTCATCGAAATACGGACACGACATTAACATCATATCGAAGAATGCCTTGCATGATTTTGGTGCACCATAGTTGCGATATATTAACTTTTGGCATGAATTTAACATTTCCACTGAATCTATAAACTACTCTCGCTGATTACTTTCATGAACATATATCTAATTTTGTGTGTTTCGGATCCGTCACATAGAATTTTTAAAAAATCATTATTTCTTGAAACATAACAGTGGCGAAATAATTATTCTTCCCTATTGACACTTAGATTACAAGATTTTAATAAAGATAACTTATATATTAATTGATAATTTCTTAATCTATTGAATTAATTAGTATTTGATTCCCTGCAATTAGCTACACCTGGATTCGAAATAGTTTATTTCATGATATTTTTAATAATGAATCATAAATCAAAAGAAAAATTATTAGAATAAAAAAATTATTTCTTAAGTTGTGACCGAAAGGGGGCCAACATTTTAATTCTGCTAGGGTAGACTATTAAAATCAGTAAAACATGCCAATTAAGTTTAAATATATTTAATGACATTAAAGGACATGATTTACACTGGGACAAAACTATTTGGGACAATAAAATTGAACATATATGCATTTAAATAATACTCGCGGACTACATCATGCTTTAAGCTTCCAAGACAAGAAATGATTGTTCATGGCAACAGCCGCTAGAGGGCCGAGGAAAGCAATTACGGTTACATATCATATTAACAATAGTCTGTAACGAAGTATTTTTTTAAATCAAAAATGCTCATACTGATAAATTTATATCGAATAATAATAATACCATTATCATTATTATGTAAAAAAAATTTCAAAATAAAAATGTCAAAATATACGTTTTAATAATAAAAAAAGAAGAAACAATAAATTGATCAATTGAGTTATCAATATCTGGTTGATGTTTGTCCAGTCTTGAATAAAATAATTAGTTTGTGCCGTTTATAATTTCTAAGTAAGCAATTGATGGTAATATTTTTTAACGAACTAGATTTGATCTTTAAAAAATAATTTTGCAGTATTTTCCTTCCTAACTTCTATCGTACCTTGATTGAAATCAACTGATTTTATTTGATAACATCAATTCAATCATATTTCCTTTCAATGCTGTTAAAAATGTTATTTATAAGTTCCATTCTATCATTAATATCAATAGTAAGGTGAGTTTAGAAACACATAATTTGAAAACAACAACAGCAAAAACAAAACAAAGAATTATACACATCCTTCCGATAATGGCAGCGATCAAGTGCCATTTAATCAATTTATACTCCTGCACCAGAAGAATTGCTGCTTATAAAACTATTTATAAAAAAACTAACGATAAATGGTATCATTACATTGTGTAAGCATTCATTAAACTGTTTTATTAGACTCATAATTCATTGGTAGCAACAAATGGATGTAGTCTAAGCAGCAATCCAGAAATAGGTTTTCCTATGTGCGTATTACACGAGGAAGGACATCAAGTCATTGATGAAAAACTATTATTGCACAATTTCCGTTCGATTTTTATCGAGATTCGTCAAGGTTTTACGATGGGCGGAAAGATTGTAATTTATATTTACGTCGGTTTCCATTGATTAAAATCGTTGTGAATGAAGAATTTAAATATAGACAACGTTTCCCAAAGGTGGAAAACATATATGGAAAGTGGCAGGAAGTTTGGGACGTGCAGGTTGATAATAAACAACATGCTATTCAACCAAAAATAAGTATGTGCTCAGTTTTACCGAACCGATGCGAGAATTTAAAATTAATTCGTCTACGTATTGGACACACAAGATATACACATAGACATTTGGTGAACGGGTCCCTCATTGTACGAATTGTGGAGTGATCCATTTTATAGCACGTATTCTTATTCAATGCCCAAATTTTACTTCAGATCGTTTAACTCCCTTTCATTCGCCTGTTTTAAATTTACGAGACCTAGTGGGTGAGAAACCTCACTCAAAATTTTTTTGACTTTTTAAAAGACGTTGGTAATTTTCATAGCATTCAATATTTGAGATTTATTTTTATTCTTGTGCCAAATCGTATTAAATCATAGATCTTCTCAACTTTTGACATTTTTATAATAATACATCTGTCTTTTATTTACACAATGGAATTATTTAAAATCCATGTGGAATATATTATAATGGAATTATTTAAAAATCCTTGTGGATGGCATAGCTTGTCCTAAATTGGCCTTTGTGCTAATAAAACACACCATACCATACCCAAAGGCGGATGTAGATGTTTCACACATGTCCAATGATTAAGAAAAGGAAACTGATTTCATCAGCTTTTTTACTTTTCTTAAATTTGAAGAGAAAAGTAGTGTACTCGTCAAAAACTTCAAGATTTTGATTTATCTTCAGGTTTCAGACTCATCCGAACCCAAAAACATTTTTGCTGTCACATCTGTCTGTTCTTTCGGCTATTGTGAAAAAGTTAATTTGAAAATGCGAGCCATACATGATATTGATCTATGGCTCGTTGATAGCTATATTTCATAAGCTAAATATTAAAAAAGTAGATTTATAGTTGTTGTTGCTGCTAATAGCACTTGTCGTGGACAAACCCGCTAAAGAAATCGACGACTTTAAGCCGAGAATGCGTCTCTTGTTTTCAGTAGCGCCATCCAGGGCCAAAAGTACGTCCTTCCCAACTCACGCGTCACAACCCTTTTTAAAGGGCAGACTTCATTCACTCATTTACATATCGTAATTTAGACCTGATTCAGGGAATAATAACATCTGAACCAGTACCCCAAATGGTATTGTCTCGACATGGAGGACTTTGTGATCTCTACAGATTTATACATGCACCAGCCATCACACATACGGGAAGTCTTTGGCAGGCAGGGTTCGAACTGCCCAAAGGATGTGAATCCATTGCCCTACCAATCAGGCTATCCCGGCCTAGATTTATTGCACATAACATTGAAAATATAGAAATAGAAACTATCGAGATTTGTTGTCGTGCACACTTGAAATCTACCGCATGATTACTTATTGAACATAAAATTAAAAGATTTAATGATTAAAAATGGAACTAGAAAGAAGAATAAAATATATCGCCAGACTTTTAGATATCCGGCAAACTTTAGACCAAAATTTCCAAAGCAAAAATGCCGCGTGGGTTGCTAGTTGCTAATCAATATTTAGTGTGTCCTGGAAAGATCTTATAAGCATACTTAATTTTTCACAATTTATAAAAATGTGACGTAGGCTTGCTATTTCTCGTAAAGTCACATTATAATAATAAGCCAAAAAAAAAAAAAATGCAATACGCAACAAGCGACTCGTGTTTAACAAAAAAAAAAAAAAATGTAGAAACGAAACAAGTAGCTATTCATCACGAGGATGATAAAAATATTTTTTATAGACCACATATATATTGTTCTAATTTCCTGCTTCATTGAAATTGTATTTCCATTTTGTATTTCAGACCCGTCTCTATTTAAGCAGAAACTCTTTTACACTATAAACCTGAATTCAGCTTGCTCATGAGTTAGTATGGTCATTATCATTTGCGTAAACATGTATTGTATTTAATAATAAATGCTTTTTTTTTCATTCAAATTTTTTTAGATCCGTAAAACCGCTTTTGGGAGAATATGCGTAGTTTGTGTAAAAAATCAAATATGCAAGAGAAAATTTGGTCGCAATGTTTAAAAATTGATACCACAATTCCAAAGTCCCAGTTGTTTGTTAATATCAGTGCAAATGAATGCGATAGCTCAAAACCTTAACAAGCCACATAAGTAAAACTTAATATGTGGTCATGACGCTAACATTTTAGAATTATATAAAATTTTGATGCAATTGATCAAAAGCAAAAGCTCTAAAACGTATTCACATTTTTCACTTTTTCGCATTCGAAGTATAAAGTAAAGAACCATCAAAAAATTTGAACTCGAACTTCCACGTTTTAGATCTCCATGAATTTGAAAATGATGTTTTAAAAATTACGTCTATTCGTCTGTCCATCCATCAGACTGTCTGACAATGTGCCTGTAACAAAGAATGATTAAAAACTCGTCGAACTTCATGGATGCAATGGCTTTTACAATAAATTTGTAAATTCGTTTCGAATTTTGAACAAAATGCATTCAGAGGAATTCTGTCTATCCGGTTGTTCGAATAAAAGTTAATACAATAACTAGAAAACGAAGTGTTAGATAAAATTAAGAACACAGATTTAAAATTTATATTGTAAAGAATCAAATTGTCGGTCTGCATTTTCAGAAGCATGTAACCAATCAAATCCAACAAAGAGCTGATCACATGTCGGTCGGTATTTTCAGAAACATGTAAACACAATAACTGAAAGATCTAATTATTTAAATATATCAAATTTGGTATGAGATTTTGTGACTTAATACAAGTTTAATTTTGTGTCTAATTTTTGTTTTAATTGGTTTAGAAAAACACATCTAAAACACAAATCCGATATTCGGAATACTCTTAACCCCATGTAAGAGATTAATCATTAAAAAAACTTCCCTAAGATTACACGATAGATTCAGTAAAAATTCTAAATTGAAGCAAAAATTATTATTTCCTAATTATTATACGAAAATGCCTTCCAAATTATATCTGCCTTATGCAACGTCCACAATTGTTTGCGAGCAGTCAGAGTTAACTTTATAGGAGAGTAATTCGAGAAAGTTTTGTGGAAACCTCCACAACTGCTTTTAATTAACTTTAAACCCGGTTCTTTAGTCTGTAGTTTTAAAACAAAGGACGTTAACAAGTGCGGTTCCTGCAAACAGAAGTCGCTCAACTGCAAATTTAAAACAAACGCCGAGCTCCACTTCGTTAATGAATTCGGAAGAAGTCTTGGGACTGCATTGTTGTTTATCTTTCACTTTCTGCCAAACAAAACATAAAGCTGAAAGGCTGTTTTTAAATTAACGTTCTAAGTTACATTATTTTATTACAGGTTCTTTTTCATTTAACAACAAAGTGTTTTACAATCAAACATTTTTTTTTCTTTCAGAGTAGCATTGTTTCAATTACACAAGTTTATACTTTTTAACGAATCTTTCTCTAAAGAAAATATAAATCGTTTGCGGAATTCATTTACTAATGAAATGAAAAGAATGATATTATTTCCTTGCTTTGTATTTAATAAACTAACCAAAAGATAAAATAAATTTTATTATTTTTATTTCCATTATTTCATTTATTCATTAAACTGATTTTCAGAAACACAAAACAAAAATTAATCTTCTAGCATTATTTAATTTATTCGCGCAAAATCACAGAGAAGGAGAGAAATGTAGAAACGAAACCAGTGTCATTTCATCACGTGGATGATAATAAAATATCTTTTTTATAGAACACATAAGTTTTCTAATTTTCAGCTTCATTGAAAAAACATTTCCATGTCGTATCTCAGAGCTTAAAAGTTAAGATTTTATTCCTAAATGCAAACCTGATTAAATCCTAAACCAGCGGGAACGCTCTCCCCAAAATTTATCGCATATTATAAAAATGGGAATGAGATGCTGCTCTAAAAATGCCGTAAACTTCCCTCCATAAAATTGGAGAGATTAGTTAAAATCTTTGGCGATAGTTTAGTATTTTTATTGAATTTACGCAGTAATCTTTGGCGATTAATTCCTAAAATATGTAACTACACAAGAACCCGAAAATTGGATTTGTATTTTGGACACTTTCTTTTCAACTAGTTGAATTCAATATTAAACATAGAATTACAATTGTAATAACATACACACACACATATATATATACAGTGGCTCAAAAAATTGTGAGTACACCTTACTTTTACTTAATAAATCTGACTTTTAATATAAATAATACATTACCGAGAAGTGCAAAACTGTTTTTATTTTTACACATAACAATGAGTATGTTTATTTAAAATTCTTCTACAAATTTTCAATTTAGAAGTTTTTTCGTTGTTTTTTTCTTTATTTTAACTCTAAATAAAGCCATTTGTTATGAGTAAAAATAAAAACATGTTTGCACTTCTCGATAATGTGTTATTTATATTGAAAGTCGGATTTATCATGTAAAAGTAAGGTGTTCTCACAATTTTTTGTGCCATTGTATATATATATATAAAATAAAAGTAAACTAAAACTATAAAGGTAAACTTTAATTAATTAATTGTCTTGGTTTCCAAATTAATAACTACATCAATAACTCCATTATATAATTAATCATAATTTTAAGCAAATTTATCGCAGTTTGGCCGTAATTTCGATCTCAGATTTAAGAAATTCAGCAATAAAATGAGTAATTTTAGAGTCTGGACTATACATTTCATTCATTTGGATGTAATTATTCATACTTTTAATCCGATAGAATCGCTTTTCCATTTTCTCGGATTGAAAATATACAAATAACAAAACAGTACTGTTATCATCAAAAAATTCTAACTCTAGATTTTGATAAATCTTCATGTTTGAAACCTCCCTTTGGTTGAAAAATATATTTCTGAAAAAATGTCAGTGTGTGAGCATGATAACTTATAAATATTTTGAACTAGACGGGCAAAATTTTATTTGTATATTTCCACTAAATTTTGAACGAGATCCGTTTAAAATATGTGGTCTATTTGCGTGTAAGTGAGCATGATAACTACAAAAGGTAAAGATCCAGATAGATAAGATTTGGTTCACACATTAAGCATCAAAATTTTTGGACCTGTGTCAAAATTTAAACTAAATCTATCAAAGAGTTGCATGTCTGTATTTTTGGATACCTATAAACGACTTAATTAAAAAATGTAACAACTTGGATAAATGAAATTTGATATTTGATTTTGTTATTAAACTTATAATTTCGTGTCAAATTTTGTTTTAGATTGAATTGGAAAAAAATTTCCAACTTCAAATACGGTTTTTTTTTTCATTATATAATAACGCAAAAATCCTTCATGTGTGGGATTTTAAAAAATGAGTACTCATAAAAATATATAACTTATTATCCATAGCTCATAAAATGCATAGCTTTTTTTGTTTTTTTAAGCAGATGATAAGAGGGTTAACAACTTTATTAGGGAATATTCCATGAAGTTTGGGGGAAACCATTCCCACTAATCTGTTGCTGAAATCAGAATCAACCAAAGTAATAAAATGCATGAGACTTAAAATAATAAATAAGACTTTTTAAAAAAATCTTTTAGTGTGATAATAATGGGAAAGAATGTTTTTAAAAATCAGAAATAGGGAAACAAAAGAAAAAATTGCAAAGGCGTGTTTCTGTGATAGAAGTAAGTGATCTCAGTAAATTAGTATTCTAATCACATTCGTGATATATGAAAATTTTCTTGCAGTAAATGTGTTGGAATTTTCATTTTGATGATAATCGTTGTGGTTTAATTTTCTTTACGTTTTTTTCATATCACCACGCTTTCACGATTTCTCTCCTCCCCTCTCTCTCTCTCTCTTTAATTTTCGAATTCTCGATTTAAAATTATTTTACAGTTTTTAAAAGTACTGATAAAATAGTGCTTATCAAAATCTTTTACCCTGTATATTATCGCGTAGATGAAGTTAGCGTAGACAAACCGTGGTGCGTTAACTAAAGTCAAAGATAATATTCGCATTCTCAACTGGAGACTTTATTTAACGAACTAAACTTTACGTCTGTTTTTATCCACCAGACGAAATGACTCGAATCTTCCAGATTTTGAAAGATACAGAGATTATAAGAACATTCTAGAACAAAAAAGAAATAATAGAAAATGAATCAATAACAAAACAATTTTTAGGCAACTTGCATGCATTCAGATACGGACTTTACGGCGTTTAAATTCCGACTCCGTGGTAAGAGTCAGCATCACTTCATCAACAAATAAATTTACTTTAACCGTGTTATTTAAACTAAGTACTGCTTAAGGGTCATTTGAAATGAATAGAGTACAAATTCTATCATTATTATCTTGTTGTCGAATGAAGAGGAGAAGGGGGAAAAACTGACTTATTTCGATTTATTCAATGAATGGGGAAAAAGGATTTGGGATCTTGCATCTGATGATCCGAAAGCGCTAGTGACAGCGGGCGTCGGAACAGAGTCCGATAAAAGGGGGATTGACAGAATCTTTATCCGCCTAGTGTTGTAAGCTCTAGTATAATTCAATGCACTACTGTTGTTATGTCGGCATCGGTGAAATTAGCGATCAGAAAAAAAGCACTGTGTGTGCAACCAACCTAACTCATAGCATTCTACCACTCAGCCATTCAGTCCGAGCGCCATTAGAACACGTTTCATTTCAATATGTGTGTGTGATTATAATTTAATTTAAAACCAAATTAATTTCCACAATTTAGCCCATATTAACTGCATGTTAAAGTATTTTCTTAATTTCTGATCCAGTTCCTATATTTATTTATTTAATTAATTCTACACGAGCTCTATAAAACTGTGGACTTCAGCACTTTTTGACGCTCTAAGTGAAGGGATAAAAGTCTCTAATGTTTACAACTTTAAGATGTCTAATACTTATTTGTCTACTCGTGTTTACACTGTAAATGTTAAATTTGTATAGAGAATCTTATCTATCTATTTCTTGTTGTTTCGTAGTTATCGTGTTAA
Organism: Argiope trifasciata; assembly: GCA_026543055.1. NCBI lineage: Eukaryota > Metazoa > Arthropoda > Arachnida > Araneae > Araneidae > Argiope > Argiope trifasciata. The sequence continues at coordinate 1,380,329 of JAPMOQ010013261.1, forward strand.
CTTATATTTGAACAGACAGATAGACGGATTCCTCTGAACAAATTTTGCAAAACATTTGACAGAAATCTGTAAATTCCATGTAAAGACCCTGTACCAAAATTTTGATAGTCCAGCTCAAAGCGTTTTTGAGTTATCTTTGTAGCAGGTCGATAAACGGGTATTATCTAAAACTGTTCTATTTCGCATTCAGGGAGGTATGAATCAGAGATTTATCAAAATTTCTAGTTCGAATTTTTTGACGATTACTATTCTATCTCTGTACTATGAGTATGATTGTTTGTTCCTGTTGTATTCTGGCGCAAGAGCCATATTTGGCTATAAAGCGCCAACCCGATGGTAAGTATTATGGGTATGAGAAATAAAAACTATGCGTACGAAAAATTGTCGCAACAAAGTAATGCATTCATCATTGTGTGTGTGCATTTTTTATGAAATTTTACAGCATCTTGTGGTGGAATGTAGATTATTATGATCTTTGCAGGAAGCAGCAGGACTTATGCTTTCAAGAACATTTCTTTAAGAATCACATTCACACTCGGAACAAAGACAAGACAACACAAGACATTCAAGCTCGCAGCTTAACAGAAAAGTCTCACATCTCATTCGCACTAACCTCGCAATGCATTATGGGATGGAATATGGGATAGCCTATCAGGCATCGCCATCTAGTATCCAAAAGAGAAGAGAAGAATTATGTAACTGCTACAACCTTAAATTGTAGTAGTATTCCTAAATCTACAAATCCATTAAGTTATTAAAATTTCAGTGAAATTTCATTAACAGTAAGTCTCTACAACAATAAAATACAATCACAATATGTAATTTATTGTGTTTTGAACCAAAATTCCATAAAACCTAATTTCTGTTGAGAATTATTTTAGAGTAATCTCTTGGAATGCATACCGGGCAACGGTGACTTGGTGGTAAGGTCTCGGCTTTGAAACCGGACTACTTCAGGCTAGAGACCGTTGAACTGTCGTGTAATCGGTCTGGTGAACGTTAAATCCGTCGGGGACAAACATCCTCTCTTTGGTGTGGTCTGAACGTTTCGAAAGGGGATGCCAGTTAGGGTATCGAGCTACGAAGTCAAAATTATGAGGTTCGATCGAAAAGAGGCCTAGATTTCCTTTAAAACGGGATGTTAATATTGTCGCGTAGATGAAATTAGCGTAAATAAATGGTGTGTAAACTAAAGTCAAAGATAACATTCGCTAATCTTAACTCTAGACTTTATTCAATAAACTAAACCTTACGCCCGTTTTATCCACAAAACGAAGTAACTCGAATCTTCCAGATTTATAATAGAAATAAATATAGAATATAGAAAATATATAGAAATATAAAAGCATTAGAATAGAATTATATAAGCAGATATAGAAATTATAAAAGCATTCTAAAACAAATGACGAATAACAGAAAGTGAAGATTAACAAAACATTCTTTACGCAACTTGCCTGCATTCAGATATAAACTTGCGAGTAGTCGCTTTCAGTTCATCTAATTCTGTTTATGAACCATTCAATACGCACGAAGATAGAACAAGTTTCTTTTCAATATAACTGAACTGAACCGAACTTTTAAGACATACTAACATGCATTTATTCTACCTATTTTGAAAAAATTTATAAATAATGGTATCTAAAATAATTATCTCATGGATGTAAAAATCAATAACACGTAATAATTGTACCGTCGTGACATTCAGATGTAGCTTTGTAGTCGTGAGTTTTTAATGGCGAAACAATGGGTAAAATTTTACATCATTAACCAAAAGGTGCTCAACAACAACAACAAAAAAACACAAAGAAAACTTAACTTCGGAAAATGATTATATCATCAAAAGATAAATGGATCAAGTTCATTCGAATTCGAATCACCGGTTCTAACTACCCGCCCGAAAAAGTAACCAATAATTGCATTTTCTTTTTACTTTTTCGCTCGACTACCAAAAACAAAAGAGGCCAAACGATACTGAAAATAATGATTCGAACGATAGATAATTGAAAACAAAAAAAAGAAAAACAGAGCTTCCTCTCTTTAACTGTCTAACATCCAGACCCACACCTGTTGCTGGCTTCATCGATTCACAAAGAGCAAATTCATTCCATATTCACTTTCTCAACACCGGACGTCCTCGTTTTTCCAGCGCCGCAGAGAACAAAACGCCCCAAAAAAATGTAACAATCTTGTCTAACCCCTTGTTGCGAATAAATGCTTTCCATTGTTTGCTGTGAGCAAGACACAGCGTTCCAGTGATGTGGGTTAAAGTGGAACGGACTGGTTTTAAAATACGTGTGTGTATATGATTTTTTCATTCATATTTTTATTACAGGAATCCAATTCAGAAGAAACGACATTGAAATTTTAAAAAAATTGTGAGAGGGTATCAGATTTATTTTGATAAATTGAAGGGCAGAGAACTGTAGATGCTTTTACGTGTGATAAGTTGAGTTTTTCAGCTTTGACGTTCTCTCTGTAGTGTCAAAGTAAAGAAAGCAGGGTAAAGAGGAATTATTTTTTGATTATCACATTTGCTGGAATCTAAGGAAAAAGACAAAACAAATTATTATTATTTTATTTAAAAATCATATTATTTCATAAGAATGAAGATTTTTTGTAGTTATTTAAATCCAATTATACATATCTATTGGGGTAAAGGGGGGAAAATAGGTCAGAGTGAGAAAATGTCATTAAGTTGGAATTCATTTCAATGAATTGGAAACAGAATCAATTCCATTTAACCTGTATGCTAGTGAGTTACCACACAAGCATATGAAACACTTTGACTGTTCATGCATATGAAAGAGCAAACCCTTAGACTGTTATTCATTGCTGCTATCCAAAATTCAATACAGTTTTTAAGATTTACGGCAAAAAAATCAAAAGGCCAAATTTCATTCTTTTTGGTGCTACTGTTCTTGAAAAATCTTGATCATAAACAGACTACCATACTTCCAAAAAATTTTTTCTCCTGATGCAAGTATTCAATTTCAATTATAAAATATGAATACCAAATTTTATCAATCAAGCACGGTTCATTCTTGAGTTCTCGTATTCACAGATAGACGGACGTAATTCAAAAAGTTTTTTTCCCCGGATATAGATGTTTTATCTTAGTGTTAAAACCAGAAACCAAATTCCGTTCAAATGACTGACTCTGTTTTTGAATTACTGTTTTCACATTCAGGCATAATAGAAGTAAAAAATAAAAATGTTTGGCTGTATATGATGTGGGGGGTGGTAATCATGCATATAATTATAAATATATGAATGATTATTTATATAAACAAACATCAATTTCGTAACTGAAGAGAGGAAAGACACTTTTGAGAATTTTAAACCATTCTTCAATTTATCCCGGGAGGAATACATCTATACTTATAATAAAGCTCAATGTGTGTGTGTGCGTGTGTGTGTGTGTGTGTTGGCGCTCTACAGGTCAGACCGTTGGACCAACATCTATCAAATTTGGTACATGTATACCTTGGAGGTCGGGAATGTGCACCTCGGAGCCCTTTTTTTGAATTTTTAATTAGAATTTGAATTAATTAAAATTTAAGCGAAATTTCAACGTTTTTCCGCCATAACTTCCGAAAACATTATCGGACAAACATGATTTTTACATCAATTTAAAGATAAAAAAATGAGCTTTCTAATGGTATCAGTGTTTTAATGTAAAACTCAAGCTTCTATTTTTAACGAATTTTTAAAGAAATATTTTAACCATGTTTTTTTAGCACGTGACTGGATAAAATAAAATAAAACAATGACAGAAGTTCAAATGAAAAACAACAACTATCATCGTAAATCAAATCTAAAGAAATACAACTTTCAGCACGTGACTGGATAAAATAACATAAATATAAAATGTGATATCTTCTATAAAAATAAATGCAAGGCAAAGGATTCTAAGAAATCGTTTGCAATATTTATATCATTAATTCCATAAATTATCTTTATTTACAGTAAACCTGATTGAATTTAGACAGGATATGCATTGATATTCCGACTTAATGGCATATTTCTATAATCATTTGCAATATCTGTATCATTAATTCAATAATTTTTTCGCTTTCTTTAAAAAACATATTTAACATTTTGGCAATATCACCGAAAAAAACATTTTTAATATTTTGGAAGCATAATTGATAAATTTTTAGAGCATTAAACTCAAAAAGTTTTTCCGAATAAAGTTACCGACTCTTTAATTACTAATAACTGAATCTTTTAACTTAAACTATTTCTTAAACTTTGGCTAAAAAATATATGATTCAATTGGAAATTTTAGAACGCATTACTCATGGCGAGCCAGCTGGTCGCCAAAGGCGGCTAGTCATATATAAGAAACGGCGATGAAGCTAACGTCCATTCATATCATGATACAAATGCAAACGAGCCAAAACAGAGCGAAATATTTTCCCCTGCAATTTTATGCTAGAAGATTTTTATAAAGATTCTTTGACGCTTGTAAACTTTTGAAATAGTAACTTTATCTATCAAACACATTCCATTCTTGAGTGCTCTTATACACAGATAGATGGACATAATTCAAAAAGTTTTTTTTTCCGGATATAGATCTCTTAACTTAATATTAAAATCAGAAACGAAATTTTGTTCGAATGACCGATCCTCTTTTTGAATTGTTGTTTAAATTCAGACATAATAGTAGTAATTAAAAAAAATTGGCTGTGTGAGTATTATTATGTATGTAGTGAATATAATTAATTATATATGTATGAATGATTCTATAGATAAACACACAACAATTTCGTGGCTGACGAGATAGAAGACTCTTTTGAGAATTTTAAACCATCCTTTAATTCATTCCGGGAGACATACACTATATACAAGAAAGAATCGACGATAAAACTGACGTCCGTTCATATCGGGATACAAATGCAAATGAGGCAAAACTGAGTGAAATATTTTCCTCTGTGATTTTATACTAGAAGATTCTGATAAGGATTCTTTGACACTTGTAAATTCTTGAGGGTGTAATATAGATACATTTTAAAAGAATTTGCTTAGCTTGACAGATTTTTATCCCTCCACTCGGAGTGTGGAAATACTGATTAAAGTAATTTCACAGAATTCGAATAGCATTAATTAAATAAAGAAGGTAGAATTGGATCAGGAAATAAGAAATTATTTTAGAATAAAGTTAATATGAGTTAAAGTAAGATAAAAATTAGGAAATTAATTAAGATTCGAATTATTTTTTTAAATATCATTACACGTGTCTGCTATCTTTTTTATACCTATCACACAAGATAATTTTTTTAAAAAAAGGACAACGATAAAATCAGTTTTCTTCTAAAATATAGATGTTAAGAATTCAGTGAACCACGTGATCTTCCAGGTCGGAGCTAGCCGCCGATCATGTAAACATCACGTGGTATCACTGTTGTTGCTTGTTTATATATTTTTTTCAGTAGAAGTGAACTTAACTTTCGACGGTTGGGAGTGTGATATTGGTTCTCTCTCTTCCGAAATAAACTATAGTGCAGTTTTCTAGATTCACTATACCATGGAGTATCCGAGGGTCTTTTGTTGTTATGTTATCTAATAAGCCCCATAAAAGACAACCTATGTCTTCAAGTTATTTCATCAAGGAACAATCTTCACTATGTGTGTGATCTTGGCACTCTCTCTTCCGAAATAAATCATAATGCAGTTTCTAGACTTATTATACTACAGAGTATCCATGTGCCTTATGTTATCTAATATATCCCAAAAAAGGCAACCTGTATCCTCAAGTTATTTCATCAAGGAACAATCTCCACTATCACGTAAATTATTGCTGTATCTATAAAAGCAACAATAATTAATCTAAAAAACTTTGATAGTTAGCAAACGGAAAAGAGTAACTCAATATAATAGTTCGGGGCTCAAGAATCAAGTCAAACAAAACAAAACAAAAAGAGGACAGGAAATAACCTGTCATACAAGCATCCTAAAAAATTATTTTGAAATCGAACTCTCGAATCCATTCGAAAACACAAAACGCTCGATAGTCCTGGTATGTGAGATAATGATACACTACACCCAATTTCTTCATCCCTCGTCAAAGCGAATCAAATCACACACCACTTAAAAGAACCGGCACGAAGAAAATAATAAAAATAATAATAATAAAGAAGCCAAAAATTAAAACGAGCGAGGCAAAAAATAAAATTCCCTGCATTTCTTCTTTACCCCATAAATACCGGTTTCCCGCACATTGTGCAATGCTGATCTTTCGCGAATGGCTGGCCACCACAAAAACTAGGAGGGGAGGAGAAGAAAAAAAAAGAAAAAAAAAAATTAAATGCTACTTAACTAGAGGAAACTGAAGTGAAAGCAAGAGACTTATTATTTATTTATTTATGTTGTTCGTTCTCTCAACTGAAGTTGACTCACGGCGTACGAAAGTCTTGGGAATGCAAAGGTTGCATCACAATAGAATAGTAGCAGCAATTGGAGTCCTGTTTCCAGCTGAGCTAGTTGCATGTAATGGTACTTTCTAATAAAGTTCTGGGCAATTTTGTCGGTGGCATGCTATTGTTTTGGTTCTGTGGGTTCTTCCGCTGTCTGTCGTGTGCGAAAGTGATTCTCAGCTGTATGAGTGCGGTACTAAAAAATGAACAATAATGATTCCATTCAAAGGAATGACAAGATATTAAAAAAGTAAAAAAAGAATAACTTTTACTACAGCGCTCTTCTACGGTCATTCATACATTGCTCTACAATCAATGATAAAATGATGAAATTATGCTTTAAATATTTTTCTTAATAATGATGGTTGCGGCTATTACTATGTCATTTATTTGTATGCTTGCATACCGTCGATCAACCCCTCCACCACTGAAGAGACATTTATTTGTACACTTAGCTTTTACCCGCGACTTTGTTCGCTTGGAAATTTTGATGTATTTGTACAAAAAAACTGTCAAATAATGACAATTTTTTGACACAGTGAAATAAAAAAAAATCTAACCACAAAATGATACATTTAAAAATATATACATATACGAAAAATATATAACATGAATACAATTTAATAACAAAAACACACAACTAACGTAAAAACAATTTATTTACATTGTTCACGCACGAACTTTCAACGCCTGTTGGGGTAACGTAATGCAGATTATAATTTTTTTTATTTCCTTTATTTTGTTTTCTTTTCATTTAAAAGTACTTCAGAATGAATCCGAAAGATCGATTAATTAACAACATTTGATTTTAAATTCATCAAACACAAAGAAAATAAATAGAATCGCTTGAAATAATCTTCTGAAATTCTGCCAAGCCTAACCTCAGCTCTGTTGGGGGAAAAAAACTGGTCCTTACTTATCTTTAGTGGGATTCGGCCTCAGCTTTTTGGCGCGAAAGTTAACTTTTAATGAATAAAAATGAACTCAATGAACCGGAATAAAAAGAAGCCTATGTTCTGTTCCTGACTATAATTTATCTTTGTGCGAAATTTCATCCAATTCCATTCAGCCTTTCTGACGTGATTAAGTAACAAACATCCATCCATCCAAACTTTCACATTTATATTAGTATAGATACTGTTCTTTCTCGGATTCGAAAACCTTCCGTGCTTTTGTGCAGGGTGTGTTTATTTAGTTAAAATGGCAGGGTGAAGAAAGAGAAGATGATCCATATTTAACAATAAGGTGAACTCGGGCTATACAAGAACTTAGAAGGCTTAAAAAAATACGAATAACTCACAATGTTATCAGGAAAATATTGTAATACTTTTCGCTTTTTTACCAAATAATAATTTTTTTATGCTGAACACTTTTTATTTTATTTGCTATTGAATTTTTTTATATATATAACACTTTGAGATTTACAAAGTAGAATATTCTTCGTGTCACTCTTAACTTTTTTTTAGCTATTTGTATTAGTCATATCTATATAAATAAAAATGAATATTTGTCTGTATGTCTAACTTATGCGCTGCCGTACCGCTCATACGATTACGATGAAACTTTGAATATTTATTTCTTGCACTTATTTGTTTCAATTGATGATGGAAAAACAAATCTTATTTTGTTATATTTATTAGGCTATGTATTCAATAATCAATAAATACTAAAAGCAAAATAAAAACTAAGAGATAATACAAGAGATGGATCAACAAGTACACGAACAGGAAAAGGACAAGATGTGTCACAATTAACATTGAAAAAAGTTTATTGCGAACATCGAAAGACGAAAAGCTAAGCTTCTTTTCTTTTAAATTGAGTAGTGACAATGCTGATATATCAGTAGCTTTGATTTGGCATAAAGCCAATTGAGGTTCTCTTCCCCCCACATCTTCCATCTTACCGAAGGCTCATTTTCTCCCTTTTAACTTGTTTTACTTCTCTTTCTCCTATTTGCCATTTCGCTTTCATTTGGCCTTGAAGGAAGTACAATTACTATATTTTTTATTAGATGCTTCTCATTTAAATATGCATGTCGATTATTTTCTTAAATACAATAAAGTCAATTACAAATGTTAGGCTATTTAATAGTGAAGGTGTATTTTTGAATTTGTATTTCTTGGGAAATATTTTTTGTAGCATTGCTCATTTCCGTATTAATCAGCCATCATTTTCCACAATATTTCTAAAATACAATAACGATAAATAAAGAATTAGATATTCATCTGCAAATATTGTTTCGTCAACAGGGAAATGAGAAGTTTTGTTAGAAACATCTAACCCAGTAATGGAAACACTTCTCTCTAGACTGCATCTGATTTCGTTGCTGAAGAAAGACAGACATTTCTTCTAGCTTTAATATTTATACATCTTGAACAGGTGGAACGCCAGATCTATTGTTAAGTCTGCTATATTTAATTAAATCCTTTTTTTTTCAAGCTGTGGTGAACAAATTAAGTCCACTTATGAGTCAAATTTATATCTAGGAATAGCATAAGGTTAGCGTGTCTTCCCCGCGATCGTGGAGTCCCGGGTTCGGGCATGGTTGCTATTCTGTGTTCTATCTGTGAGTTGTGTGAATATGCCTCCCCCCCTATAAAAAGGTTTCGTGCAAGCAAATGTGAAACTTCGTATTCTTGGCCCTAGTTGGCGCTACTGAAAAAAACAAGGAACATTAATTTAGGCTTAAATCGCTAACAGTTTGCTGGCAGCGTTTTTGTTGCTGTAACTTATGTAAAAATGCCATAAGTCACAACAACAATATCTAGGAAAGAGATAAGTATCTTACGGATCACTAGTAGAAATTTTGATCAACTAAATAGCTGTCATTTTATTGTGTTTGATTTTATCTCCTTATGTTTGGCAAATAGTTCAGAAGCATTGTCTTTGTCATTCAACTCGTAAATGATAAAATTGTTGATTAGTCTTTACCAAGTCGGTGATGTTATTTCACATGATTGAAATATATGATTTGTTATATTTGATTGAAATATTTAATATTATTTGTTATTGAAATATTTAATTTGTTTTGTGAGAAATAAAGGTATGATTTTAAACATCAAATACTTGAATCGATTTCTTTTTCATCTTTCAGTATTAATATTCTAGTATATGGAGAGTATAAACAGAAAGCACTAATCGTTCAAAACATTG
>JAPMOQ010013261.1:1389907-1404683 GCA_026543055.1 Argiope trifasciata
AAAATGTTGATTCTTATCAGATTTTTATATCAAATTTGCCAAAGGATTAATTGTTTGTCGCGTAGTACATCCATGTGCATATAAACACTAACTAATACAATGAAGTTCTGTATACGATCTTATGACTATAATAGCTGTAGTTCCATGTCAAATTTTGAATCGGGTAGAGAAAAAGCACCGAAAAATACAAATAAGACAAATTTGTTTTTAGGATCTTGTGTATTAACCACCTGCAATTAATTGTAAAAAGAAAAATGAATCGAAACGATTTAAAAGTACGATTTAGAAAGGTCTACAGTTCGCATTAAAAATATTGGATGTACACAAACGATTTGATGCACACAACGAACGTACTTCATCTTACACAAACGATTAGTGTACGATTTAAAAAGATTAAAATTTCTTTTTAAATCGTATACAAATAACATTGATTTAAGTCAAAGATCTATATTTCTGAACTATTGTTCGCTAAGTAATTCATTCACGGTCTTATACAAGACCCACAGCTTTAGGTAGGAAAAGTGAAATTAGATCTTTCTTCAAGAGTATGCTAGAAAGTTACGGGCTTTATTCGAAAGTTATCTTTTAAATGACAACTCTCTAATCTGGTAGTCCCTTTAATACTATATCTGAATGATATTTCATTTGATACGATACCTGAACTGATATTTCATGCATCGAAAAGAATTTTTAATCCAAATATTTAACTCTGTGACTATAAAGAAATGACCGCAAATGTTAAAAGGTAAGAAATATTATATTTTAATAATTACAGGGTGTTCTGCAGCTTTTTAATTTCATAGGACGAACTATCGTTACATATACATATACGCTGAAAAAATAAATAAAATAATGCATTGTATAGACTCACTGTAGATTTTATTATTAATAATTTATTTATTATACTTAATTAAAAAAATATTATAGCTTTATCAGCTTAATAAATTATAAGTCCAGACTATATCAACCTCGAATTTAAACATATATCCTTATCACCTGGTTTAAATGGCGCAGTTTTATGCCAAACAAATAAATTAAGAGTGTAAGAGAGCTCTGTACAAAATAATATGTTTGCCCATTTCATTGAAATGTTGCCTTTTAATAAAATATTCAATTGTTGCTAGAAAATAGTTGACCATTAGCAACAACAGCCATTGTTAATTTACATTTTAACAATAAGTGTCCAACATTGTAAACTAGAAGAATAACAGAACTCTATATAAAACAATACGTTGCCCGTTTATTTGAAAAGTTGCGTTTTAATAAAGCATTCAATTATTGCAAGAGACTAGTTCGTCATTAGCAACAACAACCACTCTTAATTTACATTTTAATAATGAAAGGTCAACATTTAGAATCATAAAATACCACAAGCAGTCCGAATCGTCATTTACTTCAATTCTACGCAAGCACATAATGACCAATCTCTTGCAGTTCCGTACAAATACAAAGTCCAGAATCATGCTGGCTCATCTTATCTAACAATCTACTCCAGATCGCGAAACCGAAACAGCCTTTTGTACGCTCTTTAACCACTGGTCACTCACTCCGTACCGTAACAAAATCTCCGCCAGACCAAAAAGATTTATGCCTTTTATTCGAAAAGGAAGTGAAATCCCAACAAGACAAACGGTCTTCCGTCCGCCTTGTCTTCCAGAAAACTGGAAGAATATCGAACGGAAGCCTCTTCCACCCACGTCCACTTTTCCGGATGGGCTTTGTTCTTTTTTTAAACTTGAGCGCTCAAGCGAGAACCTAGGTGTTTCACCCATCCCTAAGCTTTATGGGGAAAGGAGCCGGCAAGAAAACGCACAGGAAGGACCATGTCTGGGGTGGTGTCCTGCAGGTAAATTAGCGACCCCCTTCCCTCTAAACACACTGCCTCCAGAGAATAATGGCACACCCCCAGGTTGTGAGTTAACGGATGATGCAACCACTGAAGCGCACCCTGTGGTTAAATAGGGGTTTTAATGCATTACATTTTATTATCAGTAGTTGTTGGTGTATTAGGTTCATAACGTAACGCGGTTTTGATGACTGGGCCCCACTTGTACTGCGGTTTTCCTCAATGCGGGGATGGAAAAGTAATGATCATGCTCATGATGGGTTTTTGTTTTGATTTATTTTAGAAAGTAATGCTTGAAAAGAATATTTCGAAATTACCGAATTTTTCTTTATTATATTCCCATGCTTTTTTTTTCCTTTTCCTTTCTCGTATTAGGTATCGTGATCGTCGAATTCAAAAAGAAAAATTGGAATCGCGTCTGTCTGTCACAACCCGATTGCACAAGAAGGAAATGAGCTAGAAAAAACAAAATTTAATATGTGGTTTTTGCATCAAGATGCTTATCAAATTTCGAATGAAATGCCTTATGCAGAAATTTGCACGCCCATCGTGCTTATGTAAACACAATACCTCAAAAATAATTTATGCGGTGCAAATGGATTCAAAGACGCAACAAGTTAAGCAAATTTGTATTACGGATTTATTTGTAAAATTATTGATGTCTAGCTAACACTGGAATAAATTCGCATACAAATTGACAGTTCTTCGATTTGTTTATTTATCTGTATTTGTAAATGTAACAACTGATAGAAGAAGATAATAATTTAAATGCAGAAATTGGCGTGCTATCTTTATGCCATAATTATCGTTCGTATAATCTACAAAAATAGCTGAACGATTACTAAGTGCTACAGATCGAGTGCATATACTCGATGTGTACAGTATACTGTATGCTAGAGTGCATATACTAGATATAGTACGAGTCTAAACCTTTATATAGACCTCTGATCTTATTAATCATATTTAGTAAAATATTTTTGGCACACTAATTTGACGACACTTTTGAGTCGCACGATTTTATATTGTAAAAGCTAAGTTTAAATTAAGTAAAAGTTAACTTTAAACTGAGTGGAAATTCTATTTCAGTTGAAATTAAATTTACAAGCTTAAACTAATTTTAAATTAAATTTTAATGTTAATATTCTCTTATATTTAACACCTTTCCTTATACTAGCATCTCATGATACATTTATTCAAACAAAATATAGTTAATTTATTCCATAAAAGCATTTTTTCCTATCAGAAATATGAACTTATCCCTAATAGTATTGAAATTAGCTTGTTGTCCCCTATCAGAATGGGCTCTCCATATACATGTTATTCTGTACTTGTGATTAAGAATTTTGTAGTTTTAAATCATCAAAGAGGCTTTCAGCAGAATAAACCGATCCTTTTTAATTCACTTGCATTAGTTCAAGAACTGCCTTCATTTCTTGCTTTCAACTTGCAATGTAATTTAATATAATAACTAATGCAAAAAAAAAAAAAAAAGATTGAGTTTTGGAAATTTTAAGTGACTGTAGTAGGTGTGTAGGCTTAATTACTATTGATTCGACAGAAAACAGGCATCAGTCAAAAACCAGTGACGAATTAACCATCGGAGATTTCTCACCATTTTTGTGTTGAATAGAATATATTATATTTCCACACGGCGCTTTTTGTGTTGAGTTGAATACATTATATCCATTTTGAAACGCTATATCTTCCATTTGATAAAATGTTTCGAAATTTGATATGTGTCTACAACCTTGCTTCCAAACCAATATAACAAATTTTATTTTTCTATTTATTTTCTTACTTTGTATTTTTAAATTATCGTGACAATCATACACGGAAACATAAAAAATAAAAAGTATATCCGTTGCTTTATTTAAACCACAATTAGACAAATATTTCTAATTTTAATGCAGAAATAATTTACTAAAATTTACAAATATTGTCGTTGGATCTATTTAACTGTTTTCTTATACATCTATCTGTTAATGTTTTAAAATAAATATAGGATACGTTCCTGTGTTGATTTTTCGAATTATCGCTTTTCTATATGCATACATTTAAGAAAACCCTTTGACTAATTTTATCTAGATTTTGATAAATTCTTCGAATAAAATATGTCAACTTGTATTTAACTAAGTTCTATTATGTTTAAGTTATAGTTCTCATATATATAAGCTGAGACAAAAAGACTTCTTTTTAGTTATTTTCTAGAATTTTGATATTATTCGACTTGTCAAATTTCATTCATTCATTTTGGAACATTTTTTTTTATTCTGTTTTTCACAGACAGACAAACAAACGTAATTTCATTGTCTACTTAGGACGAACCTTTGGAGATTAATCAAGATGTCGAGATCTAATTTTTTTAACAATGCCATACTTTTCACTTCATATAATTTTTATGTGGAAAAAGTAAATAAGTGTTTGAAGAATGAGTGACGGTGACTTTAAATAAAAAATATATAGTATTAGATAAGTCTATCTAAACTGAAATGTTTTTTAAGCTTGATTTGTAAATATTTCATCTTGGCACTGAATCCTAAACCTCAGTTAAAAGATGTCTCTTTACTTAAGTATTAAAAAATAATTTTGCTTTCTGCTGCAAAGACTTCCAATATAAAGATAATTATCTCTGGAAGTAAGGGATGAACCATTAATGAATACGCAAGATTAACAATTCTAATAACAGAAAGGATACAAAAATCTACTTAAACTTTACTTCGCTACTCAATACAAAAAAAGTAATAAATTATTTTTTTTCCATAAAAACTGTACTTTATTTTATTACTTGAACTTCTTATATCAACTCCTAAAGTCTCTTCAATAGTAAAGGCTGAAGAGTATCAAAAATTCAATATTAAAGCAATAAAAATATAATTATTTTTATGAATACTAAATTATCAAAAGAGCATGCCGGTGTTTTGTTATATTAAAAATAAATATTGCGATCAGTTTGATTCAATTCTCATTATGAGATCATATCTGGTTCCATTTGAATTTTGTTAACATTGTATGTTATTTAAATAAATAATTATCACGATGACTTATAGATCTAATGTTTATAAAAATGGAAAGAAACATAAAATAAATCTTACAATTCTTATTGATTGAAATCATCTTACTCATAAGCCAACCTAAGCCTTTAACATTATTTTTTAAAAAATAAACTTTTTTGAGGTAGGGTTGGTTGTATGTGAGTGTATGGGGATATTCAAAAATTAAACTCATTAAGAATTATGATGAAAATAAAAATAAGGAGACGCTTTGATCATCAATATTAACTTCACCTTACATCAAGCATGTCACATTCAAAAACCAACACTGGACAAATATACAAAATCCAGATTTATATCAGTAGTAAAAAAAAAACATTCTTTGATGTTTTTTTAAATTTTTAAATTTTTTCGAAAGCACAAATAAACATACAAAATAAGGACAAAGCAGCATTTCTTTAGATATGGCATCTCATCTCTGCTATCATCCGTCTCTCTGCGAGGAATATCATCCATAATATTTATTTTCAATACTGATGCAAGATGGCTATCAGTAATTCTGGATTTGACGAGATATTTATTTTCTTTTCAAAGTTCGAAACATTTCGAAACAGGAATAGAAAAATTAACCTCTGTAGATATTGTTTTACAGTCAATTCTTAACATAATCGTTGCTACTGTCTAGAAAAATGACTCGAAGTTGTAACACGACTAATAATAATCGGTCATCGACGAATATTGTGTTTCGTGTTCGATATGCATAGATTTAAAATAATAGATAAATCCGATGAACAATTGGCCCATTCTCAACCACTGAACCGATTTCGTTAATTTTGCTTCATATGAAACCTCACGACCTCTTTATGTATACATCATAACTTTTTTCTGTCCTTTTTCCAATACTTTCCAGTCTGGAGAGAACTCGAAAAAAACCTCACGACCTCTTTATATATATCATAACTTTTGTCTGACCCTTTCCTATCATAACTTTTGTCTGTCCCTTTTCCATCATAACTTTGTCTTTTTCCAACACTTTCGAGTTTAGGGAGAACTCGAAAAAGCCGCACAACTCTTTATATCTTAATTTTTTTCTATCCCTTTCCCAACACATTACAATTTAGAGAGAAATCGAGTTAAAGAGAGACAGAAAAGCATTCTCTATGGGAGAAATATTGCGATAAAGTTCCTTAATTCGAACGATCGAAACGATTTTAAAAGGTTCTCATTTCATGACAGCTTTTAATTTCAGCATGTGCCATCAAAGACGCAATATTTTCGATTCAAATCATAAAAAACGTTGTCAAACTGTAATTTTCCTAAGGAAAATTCTTACTATAGATTTCACCAATTCAAACCATAGAAATTGCAAGAAATTTAAATTCATATGAAAACTCATGATTCCTATATATTTCATAAAGGGCCGATGGCCCTCCACTATCCATTATTTTCTAAAGAAATAGATAAAATACAGTCTAGGGAGAAATTTTAAAAATATAGAAAAATTAACAGATAACTCTGTCATTGTTCTTTCACACTGAGAATGTATAGTTAATTAATGCTTGTGAAATAACTGTCAAAAATGGACCATGATTAAGAGAAAGGTATCATTGATTTTATGAGAAATTCATACTGTCATCGATGTCATTGATATGACCATTAATTTTATATGCAATAAAATTTGGCATTATCGAGACAGTATTTATGGCTGGGTAATGATTTTTTATAATGTTAATTATTTTAAATATTTAGATGAGAGGTGAATGGCTGGTTACCAAAGATAACTAATCACATAAAATTATAAATTTTAACCATATTTCCATCAAAACTAGTTTGCATCCTTCCGAATAAATATATAATCCTCCTGCAGAAAATTTTGAGCCTTTAGCAAATTTGTGAATGTCATAATTAGATGTCAATCATTTAGGAAATTTTTATTTTCTAAATCTATAAAGTGTTATGTGTGTCTTGGTTAGTGAAGAAAATTAAATATTCATGGTGCTTTTTTTCCCGACTGTATTGTCAAAATCTGACATACAATTATAATTTCAAATACAAAATAATATACCAAATTCATTTTACTAAGTCATTAGGTTTTAGAATTATCCTTTTTGTATGTATGTGAATGTATACACAGACAGGCGATCAATCCACCCTTTACCGGTATATATTTCAAAATAACATATGAATCCATATTTAAAAAAAACTATGCACCAAATTTTATCCATCTAGCTGTTTATGTTTTTAGTTATCTTATTCACTTGCACTAAGGTGGATAAACAGACTTCCTATACATGGAAATCATTCAAAATTTGAGTGTCATAAACAAGTTTCGCGTAAAAGAAACATACCAAATTTTATCCGTCTAGCTCGAAACGTTTTCGAAATATCGCATTCGCTTATTTTAAAAAGTATGTTTTTTAGACTCATGGTGGCGTAAAATGTTTAGAATCGTCAATATTGTTTTTTTTTTTTTCAATTTACGATGCTTTCACTTTGTATGTATACATCGTATATGGAAATAAAAGTTACGATATGAAATCTTTATAAGAAATTTATGAAGCATACTATTTGCTGAGGCGCAAAGATATTCGTTGTCGTTTTAGTACCCGTGCCTTGCATCATACTTCTAAAAGTTCATCACCGTTTATTCTCTACTTCTATCTTTTACGACATCAATTTACACTCGAAAGACGCCAAATAACTCCACCTTTCAAACTGTCTTATCGTAAGTTATATATCTTTACTGCTTAGTAATCGTGCAGTGCAGGCATTTCAATAAAGATTTCCACTGCATGTAATTGCTTCATTTACTTGAGTTTAAATTAGTGAAAGTTACTTAAAATATAGGAAGACTCTATCGGAAAGTTTTTATAAATTAATAAGTTAAAAAGAGAAAAAAAGTGTTGATTTTATATTTTCAAATTAGTGAGACTGTTCTTCTCAACTTTCTTCTAGTATTGCGTGATATGACGTCCCTTGTGCGTAGCCTTTATACTATCAGTACATATAATCAACCCAGTACTTATCATACTTCATTTATGTATCAATTTATTTTGATTGTTGTGTTCTTGAAATATCAAATTCATATATATAATGGAAAATAAATTATTTGACGATTTTGCACAAAATCAATTATTCTTTAATTTCTGAGAAAATCTCGAGCTTCAAACTTAAATAATGTAAACTAAATTTTTAAATAATACAACCAACACTATACATTGTGCATCGAATTTTTTCAGAGACGAATAGAACACGTTCTTTGTGATGAAGTTTATGGATAAAAAAGGAACACTTTATGTTGAAGCTGGCCTGAGTGGTCCCCCTAAAACTTTCTTGCATAACTCCAATAAAGGTGTTACCCCATAGAATCAATTGCCTAGCATTGGTAAAAAATAATTACGAAATGTTAACTTTTGACTTAAATTTAGCATTCTGAATTTCTTATTTTTATTTTGAATTTATTATCTCATACTTGACCATTTTTTTTTTTGACAATTAACCCTAGTATGTCATTCGAAGTATTCGAAAATCGAATTTGCTCTTTAGAAAAGTTTTCTCGGCCGACTGATGATTTGACACAAAATTGCAACAGCATTTGGCAGGTATCAGCATTTCGATTTTAAATTTATTTTCAGAATCTTATTTGTCTGGCTTTCATCATTTTGCAATTTTCATGTTAACCCTTATTCAAACAAACGGAGAGAAGAACTTTCTTTGAACAAATTTTACTTAAAATTTAATAGATATCTGCAAAGATCGTAAATCAAATTTTAACGGTCTGATTTAAAACGTTTTGAGTTGTCTTTGTCACAGATAGATGGACGGACATATACCTCAATGGGCTTGGAGATTCCTAAAGCTTGGAGATTCACCAAAATCTCGAGTTCAAATTTTTTGACGGTTACTATGCTTTCTCTATACTATGCATATATGAGAAAATAAAAAAAAAAGCCACACCAAAAATACTAAAATTTAAATTGCCCAACAAATTTCTTACCAAATTGCACTCTACTTTCTAATCATTTTTAAAATTATTTCCTTATTTAATTACTATAAAAGAAAGCTAGGCCAGATATTCGGGAGTGTACTGCATGTTTAAAATCTGGAAATATCTCAATCCGTTATTTCTTTAAAAGAATTATCCATGAATCATCAGCAAGAAAAATAAAATTTCTTTAAAGCATGAAATTCAAAATCAAAAATTTTTAAGGGATAATATTGATTATAAATATTTACTCATAAATATAAATATTCTCTCGTAAATATTTCATTTGTCGGCTTTATGACAAATGAAAATAAAAAGGAAACAAGATTTCATATATTTAGACTCACGTCCGTTGGCTACCTGTTTATTCAACCAAATGAATAGTTGCTAAAAATTTGAATTAAATTTCATGCACAACTATGCCTTAACGGCTTCTTCAGTAAAGTATTTTCATGTTTTCAAATTTGATAGACATATAACGCTTACCATTTTAAAACTTTTCCATCGCTCTCTTTATTATGTAATTAATTTCCTTAATTCTATATCGTTCAGTAGACTTCTTGTATGCATTCAATTCTATTACAAAAAAGGGCTTAAAAGTGAGCAAATAAACAAATAAAAAAACCTTCACCATTGCCCGATATTGAAGTTAAACCGTAATTTTAAATACACCAAAATTTCATACATTTTATAAAAAGCTAAGACTCTTCTAAAATCTACTCAGCATGGAAAAGTAAGCTGAATCTTCATATCTTCAGTAGATAAAAACATCAACTATAAATTTAAAAAATGAATGAAAATGATTAAAAGAAACTTAAGTCGGAATAGAATATAAGTGGAAAGAAGGAAAACGATTTGAGCTTTTTTTCAACAATAAAATATAATCTTATAAAAAAATTTAAGAAGCTTTTTTTAAAAGCTTGATTATAAAGGAAAAAAAAATCTTTAGATGAAAAAATTAGTATAATTGAAAAGATATATTTTGCAATTTTAAAATAAGATAAAAATCATTTTTTCGCTTCAATATTATTAGAAGATTTATATTTGCACTCTCCAAATTATATATAAAAGGAATTTTATAGATCTAGATCAGAGTTTCGCAAACTTTTTTGTGTCGTAGACCCCTTGCCATGTTTTTCCGTATTGAATAGACCCCCTACTTACCTGATATTGATTTCCTGTAAATTTCTAATTGTAGTGAAGTTTACTGTTAAAAACTTAAAGTAAAAACACATGTTAATTTATACATTTATTAATTGAATTTAAACTTATATTACTCAAAAAAAAATTTCGTATCTGTTATGTAAAGTCTATGTAACATGAAATAAACTAACATAAGCAAAAAGTCAATATTTTTGATGAGAAGGATGAGCCTGATGCTTTAACAATAAATTATCAACATTTGGCGTCCATTTTGTAAGGGTTAATCTTAAATCTCCTCGGCTAATGATGTGCAGTCTGTTTTTTTTATTCGTTAAGAGATTAGTAACAGCGCTTAACCCCTTTTCCACTAGGTATGACGATGGAAAGGAGATTAAAAATTTCCTCGCTATATCCCATAATACGGGATAAGTAACGGGTATGTTGCAAAGAAGCCAGAACTTCTGATATGCGTTTTTAAATTGAACCTTAAGTTCTTCGTTTGTACTTAGTTCTGAGTAAATAGGTACTATCAGTGTATGTGTTGAGATTTACTATCTTGGATCCCCATTTTCATTTCAAGGATACCCAAAATTTTTTTTTCGCTGACGTAGACCCCTTGCAGGTTGTCATAGACCCCTAGGGGTCGATATAGACCACTTTGGGAATCACTGATCTAGATTAAGCTATCCGGCCTGTAGTTCTCGAACACAAATATATACATACATTCATCTTTATTACTAGCCTAGAGTTTCAAAATATTTTTATCATGTATAAAGGATAAGCGCAACGAAATAAACTAAAATAAAAATAAAAATTTGTTTATTGTTTGTGTATTGTGTCTGTTTAAAATAAAATCATACTTTTTCAAAAATTGAAAAAGACTGGTTTGGCAATCCAATATTTTATGTCAAACCGTCGCGTTAAATCAACCTCGGCATAAAAACCTCGATCCGCACAAATCTCCACTAATAGCTTCACAGTTTGACGACTAATAATACAAAATCTCTGTGGTTTGTGAGGTATTTTCTTGACGAATATTACCTTCCCTTAAGTTCACCACCACGCATTTACTTTTACGACATCATTCGCGCCAATTCACACTCGACAGACTCCTAACAACTCCACCTTTCATGCTCTCGTATGGCACGCAATACCGCTTTTCCCACTTCATAATCCGTCCGAGAGGACTTTTCAAACAAAGGCTTTGACTCTCACCTGAACCACCTGCACAGAAACAACCCCGGAGGAATGCGAGGAATTTTTACCTGAACATACAGAAAGTGGTAAGGTTACGTGACCAGCACGCGTCTTGAGGAGTGTGGATCGTGACTGCCGTTTCAAGCGCTTCCACTGATGAGCAGCAAGCCCTGAGGACATGGAATGAGTAGCTTTTTCATGAGCAGAATGCAACACGTTTGATTAGGGAGGGAAAGAGAGGGGGGTATTATAAAAGGAATAAACATGAGGTTAATTCTCTGGAGAATTGGGATCATTGGAATGTTTTATTTTCGTTTGTTTGCATGCCAAATTTATTGATTCGGAATGCTTGCATGATGTTTATTTTTGCCTAAGGGAATGTCATATGAAGTAAATAATATTTACTTAGGCAGTCAGCACGCTTTCGTGACATAAATTATTAAATTAAAAGCAGAATATAAACATTTGATATTATTATTCTCAGGAGTTTTTTTAAGAGAAAAACGCAAGGGGATATGGAAGTCCTGGATTCTTATTAAAGAATATCATGTGTCATGAAAACAAAAGTTCAATATCAGTTAATATCCCTTTTAACTAGCGAAAGTGGTATCCCTAAAACTTTCTCGCATACTCTTTAAATAAAGGTGTTATTCCAGAGAACATTAGTTATGAAATATTAACCTTTAACCTGAATTTAATGTTTTTGCTGAATGTATCATGAGATTCTTGCCAAGTTTTTGGTTACTAATCATTGACATGTAGTTAATAATTGGTCCACTTTTTAAAAAAATCACTGACATGTGGTTCATTAAAAAAATGAATTTATATTTTGGATGCGTTTTCCCAACTTAAACACAAATTTGACACAAAAGTATTCTCAAAATCAAGTACCAAATTTCATATATTTAAGTCATCATGGCTTTGAGATTGCTTTTATATGTTTATAAAAGTACAGCCCCACAGACTATCATTCCTGTGTTAGATTATCCTCAACATTTGAAAGGAATCTATGCTATAAATATTAGTTATGTATATCGAATGTTATCTATCTAGCTCTCTGTTTTGTATCCAGTTAAATTATATTAGAACATCCAGCCAGAAGACTTCCTCAGAATCGAATTTACTCAAAATTTGATGTAATGACCATGCACCAAATTTCATCCATCTAGCTGAAATTGCGTTTTGAGTTATCTTAATCACAGACAGACAGAATTTTTCCAAAATTGTGTTTTTCGAAATCAGGCGGATCTAAAGAGTGGATATTCATCAAAAACTAAAATTCGAATTTTTTAACGATTATTACATTTTTTTTGCACATCGAATATGTATTTTGTTCTTGTTCTTATTCATCAACTGATTCCAAAATTGAATATTCATTTATACTAGAATATCTGTGTTTAATTACTGGAAAAAAAAACTGTACACCAAATTTTATCGATTTATCTCGTTATTGTGATGTATTCATACAATCCCAAATACATAGATTGATTGACAATCAATCTTTATATAGATTTGATCCAATTCAATTTAGTATTATTAATTTTTCGTTACGAAGAAATACAAGGGCAGTTTTGGGAGAGTCTCCTCATTTTTGGCCTTCGACAGATGATACACACGATGATTGAACCGATATCTCTTTTCCAAACTTCCACACCATATTATAAGCACAACATTTCACTTTCCACTAAACTGGATTGACATCCATTGTAAATAATTAGTAAAAAAGAATTTCAAAATTGGAATTCCCCATTCTCAAAATTAATATTTAGCTTTTAGAGCACCTTAGTACTAATTTAGTATCATTTTGACTGAAATCTGTAATTCTAGTAGTATAATCACAATTTTTCAAGTTAATTCCAATTCCTTGTAAACTAAGATTTCATAAACCTATTGTAATCGTCAAAAAAATATTTTTGATGAATTCTTTATTTTATACCCTTCAATAGCAACCTTTTTAAATTATGTCTGTCTCTTTGTTAGCCTGGCAATAGCAAATCGTCTATAACTGAAAGATAGATTAATAACTGCGCAAGAAAGATTGATAAAATTCGTATACCATTTTAATTTTGGGAAAAAAAGCTGTATATTTCTATAAAATTTGGAAGAAATGAGAATCTTTCTACTTGAATTTCTATGTGTAGTTGAGAATACTTATCAACTAATCATATAAAAGAAATCTAACAAATAGTTTTGCATAGTAAATAGTACTAAACATTAAAACAAATCGTCAACGGATTTAAAATTCCATGAGTCTTTTTATCCAATTAAATTGTATTCAAAAACGCAACAAGATAATTGGATGAATTTCTTTTGTATCAATATTGTAAATAGATTGATTAAATTAAATATATAGACAAAAAGCAGACAGCTCTGTTTGTATTTCTATTTATATAACAGCAAAATTTTCAATATATATATACACTGAAGTGGCAAAAGTCATGGGATGACTGTTAATATCGTGTCAGTCCTCCTTTTTCCCGGCGAAGTGCAACAACTCGACGTGTCATGGAGTCCATAAGTCGTTGGAAGTCCTCTGCAGGAATATTGAGCCATGCTGTCTGTATAGACGTCCATAATTGTGAAAGTGTGGATGGTGCAGGAGTTTGGGCACGAACGGACCTTTCGATGATGTCCCATAAATGCTCGATGGGATTCATATCGGGGGATCTAGGTGGCCATATCATACGCTGGAATTGTCGGGAATGTTCTTCAAACTAATCGCGAAGAGTTCTGGCCCGGTGACATGGCGCATTGTCATCCATAAAAATCCCATCGTTGTGTGGGTACGTGAAGTCTGCAAGGAGCTGAACATAACCATTTCCAGTCAATGATCGGTTCAGTTGCACCAGAGGATTGAGTCCATGCCATGTAAAAACAGCCCACACCATTATGCAGCTACCACCAGCTTGAACAGAGCCTTGCTGACAGTTTGGGTCCATGACTTCGTGGGGGTCTGCGCCACACTCGAACTCTACCATCAGCTCGTAACAACTGAAATCGTGACTCATCTGACCACGCCACGGTTTTCCACTGGTCTAGGGACCAGTCGATATGCTCACGAGCCCAGGAGAGTCGCTGCAGGCGATGTCGTGCTGTCAGTAAAGGCACTCGAGTCGGTCTTCTGCTGTCATAGCCCAAGGAAGACAAATTTCGCCGCACAGTCCTATTGGACACGTCCCTCGTACGTCCCACATTGATTCCTGCAGTTATTTGACGAAGTGTTGGGTGTCTATTAACATTGACCATTCTACACAGACTTCGGCGGTCTCGGTCGTTAAGTGCAGGTGGTCGCCCACTGCGCTGTCCATGATGGGATGTGATGACTGAAATTTCATACTTTCGGCACACTCTTGAGACTGTGGATCTCGGAATGTTGAATTCACTAACGATATCGGCAATGGAATGACCGTCTAGCTCCAACTAACATTCCTCGTTCAAAGTCTGTTAATTCTCGTCGTGCCGCCATAAATCACGAAAAACCTGTTCACATGAATAACTTGAACACAAATGAAAACTCTGGAAAACGAACTGCGCATTTATTCGTTTTCGCTGCCGATACTACTGCCATCTGTATATTTGCATATTGCTATCCCATGACTTTTGTCATTTCAGTGT
>JAPMOQ010013261.1:1412843-1433738 GCA_026543055.1 Argiope trifasciata
GAATCACAACGTTTCAGACCTCTCTACGACCGAAAACAATTGGTAGTATATATATCTATTAGTTTGTGACACAATGATTCAAAAACACTTTGTATACCAAATAGCTCAAATTTGGTATGTGGAATTACGACCAAACGAACGAAACATTTCAACGAAATCCATTCACACCAAGTATGGCTGGTTGTTCGAGCCCATCTGAACTCGGGTAACTATAAAACACAAATAAAATTTGGTATACAGACTTTTTATTTGAAATATAGATACTTAACAAATTTTGTACTTAATCCGTCCATTGATCTGTACTTCAATATGTTTGTAAGAGCAATAAATCTTAAATGTTATGGCTTAAATTAATGAAATTCAATATGTTATCTTGTCACTACGATTGTACTTTGTGTCAAATTTTGGAGTCAATCGATCGGTGAAAAAACGTCCAAAGTGCATATTCACGCAATAGATTCAATGGTAGATTTATACCACAGATGTATATTTCTCATCTACCGTTCACCAAAGAGCTGTTAGGTATTTGCGGCCTCACCAAAGATCCACAGTTTTATGCAGAAATAGGAGGATAAGACCAGTAATGGGGCGTATGAAAGAAAGTTTCTGGTAAAGTATTCCTGTTTGCTTTTATTTCGTATATCAGAAGAGAATAATTAATTTTATTGCTATATGATATTAACTTTTTAAAAAATCATTAATGCCGATTTATACGCAAGATTATCAGAAGAAAATAATTATAAACTCAATTTTAAAACATTAAATCAGAAATCTGTACGCATTTCGTAAAAGATGATTGACAAGTATCTACAATCAAATAACTTTTATTTTTAAGTGACAGAGAGACGCATTATATCAAAAAGATTTGAAATACACTTTTTTTTTGCTCAATGTTCATGGTTCTTATACAATCAAGCATAGCAAATATATTTCAAATTATATGAAATAATTGCATTATTCATCTATTTATATGAATCCTAGATAGGTTTCCGATTAAACTATGATATTGAATGTTCTATTCATCCTGAAATATACATGAGAACTCACTACTATTTTAATATATCTCATAATCTGTATTAATATTTGACTTCCTCGTGAGACATTTCTTAATTTCTGTACATAAAATACTTGTTGTAAATAATCATTAAGAAATCCAAATCCATTCGGAAAAGGCACAGTAGACACAATGAAGGACGATTTTCTGACCTTCGGGACATTTGGTGGATAAAAGCTTAAAATGAAAGAAAATTCCCTCACTCACTTCCGGTCATCAGTACCGGATTGTTAAACAGGTAAAGTAGACATCTGTCTTCGGGGAGGAGTTCTACAACTTAAAAGGATCCACCGGATTTTCCAGCAGTATTTTGCTTTCATTTGATTACAAAAGCCGTGCGATCGTACATATTCCATTTAAAATCAAGTATTGTTTAAATCAGTTTTTCGATGTTGTAATTGAATATTATTAATAATACGAATTAGTTGCATCATGATAAAAATTTGTTTTTATTATTTTATTTTAATTTCAGTTGCATTATTTTAGTACGATATATACCGAACCAACTTTTTGGAAAAGACACTGCAACTAAACTTTTTGATATTTCAGTTTGTTAAAATTTGATGCTCATAGCTTATATAAAGGTTAAATTACAATCAATAATAATTTTAAAAAAAGATTATTGGTTTTGAAAATCTTTAGGGGTTATGGATCCTAAGGTTTGAAATGTTTCTGAGGACTTAGAAGGCTCAAGTTGGCCCTACCATTCAGAGGACACAAGATTATTTCTCTTCGCATTTTTTGAGGTGACCTCTATGAAGTATTTTACAACACGCCTACAAGTACCCGCTCAAACCTTTAACTAATGCATACCAACATAGTCATATCTTTAACCAGACATAACACAATTGAATACATTCAGAAATTTGATATAAAAAATATATTGTTTTTTTTTTATTGATAAAGCATTTTAACTGCGTAAAAAGGAAAAAATTAAAATCGAGCTACTAAATACTATGAATGTCTTCCATTGTTGAAAGTTGAGGAAGAATAAAAAGCTTTTTTTGTCAGTTTACGTTAAATGAAATTACAGTATCGCTGTTAACAATTGTAAATATAAAGTAAATTATTAAGACAGTTACATTTTTGATGTCCTAATGATGTCAAGACCTTAACTCTGTTAAAAAGACAAATACTAATTAAAGAATTGGTCCCTATTAAAATAATAATATATATCACAGTTTAATGCTCAAAAATGTTTTTTGAAATAATCATGATCATTAAGCGATTTAATTAACATTAAAACATCCAACAGTCCCAATGAACCGGTTTTGCAACCAAAGGTGGCTGATTGATGATAAAATCTTAGATGACTCAACTGGAAAAAAAAATCGGCTAAAAATTGCTGACTCTTTAGTCAGCTGGCTCGTCAAAGACAAGTGCCTTTAGAAACAACCACAGTAACTTATAATGAAATATCTTCAGTCAAGTAGTTTGTCTAATTAATTTTGTTTACAAATATTATAGACATACTGATGTACTAATGCGCAAACATTTATAAGAGTTTTCACATTTCTAAAAGAGATCAAAATTACACTTTTACCACGTTTTTCTGCTCCTTTACATTTTTCTCAGTATTTAATGTTTCACAACATACCTTCTATATCTGTTTCTAAATGTATAGAAATTTAATGGGCTCATTTTCTAAATCTGTTTTTCTTTTTCAACATAAAGCATATTAAGCGCGGGCTTTTTACGCTGATAATATTCAAAAGCATAACGCTCACTGAATTAATACGGTCATATTTCGAACCTGCTGAGATTTACCGTGACGTCACCGGCGCACCTGGGAATGAGTCATGGGACGCTCTATTGTGCAGTTTATTCTTAAAGAGTGAAAATATCGTCTGGTGGTCGCGAACAATGCTAGGCTCCGAACAGCTGAAAAAGTTGTACACTATGTTACTCTAGACGCGCGTTTTCCCGCGCTCGAACACGTTTCGGGCAGGTTGTAGTGGGGGGGGTCGATGGGATGAATTTTCTATCCCTAATCCCCCACTTCCTTTCTTACTATCTGAGTACAGGAACTCAACTTTCCGTCTGTTATGATCAGCTGTTTCTAAGAGGGTTACGGCGGGAAATCTTAAGATTCTGACTTTTTTTGGAATTCAACGGAATTTGTAAATTATACTGCACAAAAATATGTATTTATACAGTCATATGTGATGGAAAGCGCTGATACCTTTTATTTTTTATTTTTTCGAAAATGTATTCTTGTTATAATTATCATATAAACAATGAAGCACATTTCAACCAAATTTGAGAAACACTTTTTTAATATTTATACGTTCGAAGAAACATTACACTATTTATACATTTATCAATACATGAGAGAAAAATAATAACCATTTTTTTATTCGATATATTAGATTAAAAACGATATTATAAATTCTTATAATATGGTTTGCAATTTCATTCCCTTCCTCCAACATGCCATAATTTTCAAAGTTTTTTTTTTCTTTCATCGTTCTGCTTTTTAGGTTGCAATACAAAAAAAAGTCAATAGCTCTCTTTTCCTACCTGAGTTTATGTTCTTCATTTTGATTTCACTTACATTCATGAAGTTATGAGCAGCAACATGCTAGTACTCAGGGTTTAAGTAAAACTTTAAAAAAATGCGAATTTTTTTTATTATTTTATTTTAACACGTTGACTGCCAAATATGAGATAACTCGTTGATTACGTTCTTTTCTAGGACGCCAACTACGAGTTGTGTAGTTACTTTGCTACTTTTGTGCAACTACGAATAAACTAGTAATATATCAGATGGCTTCTGGGAAAAGAAGATATCAATTCTGGCTTGCATGAACAGAAGATTTATTAAAAAACGAACAAAAAATATAATTATAAAAATTAGTTCGAATTAGTTAGTATCATTTTAGACCAGATTTCTGAAAATTGCCTTGGCATTCAATGTGTTAAAGATTATTTTAGTCAGATTACGCGGATTACTCAAGGCAGATACAATTTCCGATTCTTTTTGAAATTTATTTATGAATTCAAAGTGGATCCAATATTTTCATTAAATGTCTTGTACTGACCCATTTCACTCTTATTAGTAAATATTGAAATTTTTGAAATTCTGATTTTGGAGAATTTTGTTTATAAATTTTTACTTTACATATTTTATGGGTACTTTACCAATGAAGAAAAGGTTAAGTAATTAAAGCAATGAGCAAAATTTTTTATCTTATTTAATACTTCCGCCATTCCATTTCATTGCACATTAATTTTCAAATACTATAACAATTTTTTTAAGGAATTTCTTAGATCACTGGCCTTTTCCTTAGCTAGCGTACGGTTTTGTACATTAGGATTCTAGAACGTTTAGAACTGAATTTAAAACATTCGGTCATTTTAATTCCCCAGAAAGAGTAATTTATAGGAATCATTCGATAATAAGAGAAAATTATTTAATCATAAGAGTTGAACAGTGGTCGTTTAAAATGAAAGTCTGCCAGATGTAAGCAACCATTACAAGAAAAGTAAACAGTTTTAAAAAAAGAGAGGGAGAGAGAAATTCTCTCAAACCTTTTTACACCCCCACACATAAACCACCCGCATATTTCCGGAGACGAGGGGTAGGAAAAAAACTTTTCCAAGGAACCTGTAACTTCACTCATATAGTTTTAACACCAGACATTCTACAACACCACTGACAGACACACATTGCGTAATTCAATCCTACCCTCCCACCCTAATCTTTCACAGAGACTTTCTTGTACACTTTAATGAGACTTTGCTTTCAGTGGGGGGGAGGTGAAAAGAAGGGGAGTACAGGGATGAGGGAAGCACTTTCCCACGTGTTATTTCAATCGTCATCAGGAAGTGTGCGTAAGCTTTTTGCTTTACTTTTTTGGTGAAAAAAAGTGGAAAATGCGCTGATGGAGGTACTGAGATTTGTAAGTCTTTGACAGATGTCTAACAGATCCCTCGAAGGGGCAGACAGGATCCCTTTTCGCACATTTTTGAATCTTGTTCGATTGCAAGGGTGCTCCGTGCTGCAAGTAAAAGTATGAGGACGTAATACTTAAGTTACCATTTTTTTTAAATCTTCACCAGCTAAGTTAGCATCACGATGAGTGATATTTAAGTATGTAAAGTTGTCTCGAAATCTAAATTATATTTTAATTAATTTTTTAAAATCTTAATTTAACCATATTAACTTCACTCTAAAATATTCTCTTATTTATGGATCGAGCTCTACCTTTTTTTTTTTAATTTTATTAATGAAATAAAAGCTTTGTAAAATTGCTGAAATCGACAAAGTTCTGACACTCCGAGTAAAGGGATAGAAATGAGTTGATCTAAAGAAAAAATAAATCCCTATAATTTCCTTACCTGAACTGACATGTGTAAAAAAATCCTATCAAACTCGCACTGTATATAATCATGGAATAAATATTTCGTTTCCTCTTGTGCTGCGCATGAAAGGACGTGTAGCGTCTACTCTTCTTGTACATAAATTATGCCTGCCAGGATGAAATAAAGCGAAGTTTTAAAATTCAAAGTGCCTTCTTTCTTCAGCCACAGATTTCTTCCAAAAATTATGTAAACATACATTTCTTGAAACAATTTCATGACCGAAAACAGAGAAGACGCGTTCGATTTTTAAAACTCGGGTTTTATTCCATTCCGGTAGGCATAGTTTATGTATAAGAAGCACGTCGAAGTGGCGTTAATCCACTAGCGGTACAAGAGCAAAAAAGAGAAAAATGAATGGCATATTTATCCTCATAATTATATACTGTGATATTTTGATGGGGATTTCTTTACACACATCGATTTAGGAAAGGAAATTATCTTTTAAAATAGTTTGCTTAGAATGACATATTTTTATCCATCCATTCGGAGAGCATGAAAGTGAAGATTTTAATATTTTTACAACGCTCATTGGAGCATTAATTAAATAAAAAAAGTGAAATTGCAAAGTAATTTTTAATTATGATTAGATTTTGAGAAAAAAAAAAAAACTGATGTAGTGAGTCTATTATCCAAGAATTCCCATGCCGGTTTGATCCAACGGTCCTTGGTCCAACGGTCTGTTCTTTAGAGCATTTAATTTATTTCAAAAATTGCATCGCATCCTCGATTTTCAAATAATCAGCTATATTATTATGTTAATATAAGCTGTTATATAAATATAAAATGTTATTATAAATATTATCATGTGAAAGATTTATTACAGTCATGCTTCATTCAATTTTTCTAAAGAATGTGCAGTAAAACGAGAAGTATCCCAAATAGCATTGAAAATGAAATTCACAATGAACAAATAGGATATTCTATGTTTATTTTAAACTTAAAAATTGCTCTTGTATAAATCTCTGTCAATTAAGAATTTAATTACAGTATAAAAAATATGAGCGGTATCAAAAGATTTTGAAGTAATATCTATTTTTTATAGATATCCTCTCTATGTTCATTGCATATAACATATAAAATTTTGAAGATGAAATGGTTTGAGTTATAGATGCTCAAAATAAATTAAATTTGATTGTTTGAGCTTCATATCTTATAATATTGATTATGATATCCAGACGAAATAGATGGCATTTCACTTCCTTTTTTAAAAAAAACTGTACTTAACTTTTCATATGACTGAAACATTCTTTTTTAGAAAATATTTTTGTAAAATGGCTATAAGATTCTTCTATCTGACTTTCAAGACATTTATAGCTGAAGTTTCCATTTTTGTAAATCATTGAAAATATTTATAACAAGGATTGAAATTGTGACTTTTTCGATTTCAATCTCCAGATTTCTTTAATAAGGTATTCAATAGGGACATTATTTTTTTTTCAATTAATTCACTAATTTTAATATTATGGTGACAAATAATCAAGTATTTTTTTATTTTCTCACTAAACCCTCCCCACTAAAAATTTTGCAAAAAAAGGAGGGGGGGATAATAATTCCAAATACATATAAAATTTATTCCATAACAGATCCAACTTAGCCACAATAATCGCAGTCATGCTTAAACACGTTAATACCGAGTACTGCCACTGATGCTTAACAAAATAATAAAGAAAAAAAAATAGAGCATCGAAACGGAGGAAAGGTGTTGCGGATCTCCGTCGTTTTCTTAGCATTACTTTCCATAACAAATCATTCATCCACAGAATGTTCTTGGAGAGTCGGTAGTCTGTCGCTCCCCCTTCAAATCCCCCCATAAAAACTCACCCGTCAACTTCCGGAGAAGGGGAGGGGGATTTTTCTTTTACTGATAAACAGGTTTGCGCTCCCAGGGCTTTTTCTGCGATGCTCTCACGACTCCTTCCCTTCATGATCCGACTCGTTAGGTGGGGATCGTATCACCAAGATTGGCAAATAATCTTCCGATTGGCGACATACTGTTTCTTTTATCAATTAAATATTTGGAATAATTGGAGTTCTCTGAATTACACAATAAGGTATAAATATAGCTTATTTCAGAAATAGATATATTAAAAACTCGTATTATTGATTGAAAAAGTTATCCCATTGTCAGTATAATGTTTAATCAAACGTTTATCTAAATGGTAAATGTATATATATTGACTAAGTGTCAAGAACTTTTGATAAGAAATTCGGTTTTTTTACTTTCTAAAATTGGATAAATGAGACGATCGCATAATTAATAGGTAAATAATAATTGATAAAAATAATTTCAAAATATAAACTAAAAAAAATAAGAAAAAGAAAAACGAATACTCTGTCGATTTATCTAGGACTAGACCATATCTAACTTACTGATTTACCACTCACCATGAATCTGTAACCTGTTTTTTGCCCATTGCAAGTAATTAATGTAACTTGCCGATTACATGCAATCTCCAATTATCTCTCTTTTTATTTTCAAATAAATTTCAAAATTTCTAATTTGATCTAAAGAAGAAGCTATGTAATTTCATTGTTAAGTCATTTTTCTCCCATCCAACTATAATGTCTGTAGATAAGAACTTGGAGTTCAAGCACTTTATCAATCCTTCCGCATATCAAATTTCAAAACATCAAACTTAGAGAGAGCAAAGCCATACAAACGATAGTTAATTTCACAGCCTTTTTATATATAAAATTACGTTCATAATTAAAACATTAAATTATTCCAGTTCAAGTAAAATAGGATCTGAATTGAGGTTAATCAGTTTAAATTAAATATTCAAATTATGTGAGGCGAATATTTAAAAGACGTCCAAAGCAGAAAATTCGTTACTACATAAAGAATCAAATCCTTTAAGTCAGAAGTAAGCGACATCGTTTTAAATGATTTATAAATGTTCGAAAATCTCGTTCTTGGTTATCCTTGTTCACTTATTTAACAATGATGTAAGGGCTTCTTTTCCATTTGTCACGCAATATTATTTTAAGATTCTGGAAGCTTTATTAACTCTTTTTGTCGAAACTTTCCTGTCAAAA
Organism: Argiope trifasciata; assembly: GCA_026543055.1. Lineage (NCBI taxonomy): Eukaryota > Metazoa > Arthropoda > Arachnida > Araneae > Araneidae > Argiope > Argiope trifasciata. The sequence goes on from JAPMOQ010013261.1 coordinate 1,421,299, forward strand.
CTTCTAACTGCATGCGAATAGTAATGTAACTCATTGAAAATATTCATTTAACACAAAACAAAATGAACTTGCAAATTTCTTAAGCACAATCATGGAAATGATGACTAGGCAAATTAATAATTCATTTATTTTACTTTATACGGAAAATTAAATATTAATACTAAGAAATGGACAGTCTTTTGCACCATTTCATCTTCACAAAATTTGATTATGTATGGAAATATTTATTTATTTTTCTTAATAAACAAAAATTTGTAAAATTTTAACAATACGACTTATAATATTGACTTATTGACTCAAAAGGATTCAGAGGGAGTGCGAGAAAAATTTGCAATCATAATTATTCTCAACAAAAAATATATAAATTGTATTTATTTATTATTGTTATTATTATTAGATATATAATTTTTTATATCCATTCCATGTGTTTTCATTTGAAATTTATAATGTGAACGAAATAAAATTCCCTGAAAATAAATAATTTATTTGAATCATTTGTTTACTTTAATATACATATTCACATGAAATCCTGGAAGTATTTTTCGAATGAAAAGGGGATTACAATTTTATTTACTGACTCTAGCTAAAAATATCATGAGAATGCAGTTTTTCTTTTTTTTTCCCCTTAGGAGAATAAATTCAAATAATTCGCAAAAACAATAAAAAAATTATATGAAGGAGATTTGAAAGATTTATTTTTAAAAATCTTTATTTGTTTTTAACTTTAAATTCACCATTCCCATTATGAATATTTAATCCTTTAAAATATATCATTTCCAACACCATTTTCTTCTTCACTTCATTCAAATCTGTATTGTTCTCTTTCCTCTAGCGGAAAGGAATATGTTTTCAACACGAAGATAATTTTGAAGTGGGCTTTCGTCTGCTGTCGGAACTAAAAAGCTAAGAGCAGCACAAAGAAGTCTAAGAGAGCACTTTAAGATGAAAGAAGCTGAGAAATGCGCTATCGCGCCCTCTTAAGATAAAACTTAAAAAATGTACTAACGGATAGAGCTTCTGAGTAGCACAAAATATCGTTTGCAGTTATAGAAGAAAGGAGGAGTTTCCAAAAAAGTCATTTGCAGTTTTAGAAAAAAAAAGCAGAATACACATTTTAAGGCATTCGAAGATTCTTCTGCAAATGAATTTCTCATTTTTTAAAAAATAATTAATCGATAGATGATGATATTATATTTCTCATTATTAAAAAGATGGTCTTATATTTTCAATATATGATAACTAAAAGAAAATATTTTGAAAACAGTTAAAAGACAAACCAATAATAATGAAAAATTTTGATGAATGAAATCAATGCAGCTAAATTCCAGATGTTATTGTTATTTCATTTCGGTGTAGTTTACTTTAAATAGAAAAGAATTTTAAAGTTTAATCTATATTTTGAAATTAAATAGCAAAGCCAAAGAATGCTAGTCAGCAAACCAGGACTGTTAGACATGCCATTAGTGGACCATTGCCCTCCAAAAATTTTACAGTTTCTAAGAGTATTGGAGAGGAGGGACATTGTTTCCGCTCCTAGCCTTAATAATTAGAGCGATTTCGTCACTTAATTTTGCAATTTAGCAAACATAACTAATCAATTAGAACGCTCTATATTTATTGTGGAAGTAAAGTTTTAAATAATGAAAAAGGGAAGTTTTAAATAATAAAATAAAACTTTATTTCGTTATAATAAACTAACTGACATTCCTAAATTAATACTATTAAAATGTTAGGAGAAAGATGGTCTCCGAATACGGATGTAATAATATATATAATTTAAATTAATGAAAAATTGTATTAATTTAATGATATTTACAATATATTCATTTTATAATAATTATTTATATTGTATTTACATTGTATAAAAAAATTATTTTTATCATATTTTTTGATAAATATAAACAATATAATTAATTTTCTAGCAAATAGTATTTATCCGATAGTATCAGATGATATTTTCAATGCGATTTTCATGTTATTATGTTTTGTTTACGCTAATATTTATTTAAAGTTAAGATTGTGTTTAAATTGAATCGCGGAGAGATAACATTCGTTTCAAATCTTCAGGTAAATGCTTGACATAAAGGGAAAGAGAGAGAAGAAAAATAGATAGGAAATGAAAATTCTGGAATAAAAACTATTTACTCAGATATTTTTTTTAAAAAAACTATTTTTTCAGCTACAGTTTAAAGTAGCGATTTGATAAATTAATTATATAGAATTTTGAGAAAGAGTTAAGGAATATTTTTTTACACACTTCAAAACTCAACACTTCTTTAACTCAATAAGTTTTTATATCGTTAATTTGCTTAACAATATTAATTCAAACAAAATATTTTTTCTTAACCCCAACCCTAAGAAAATGTGAATTCATTTTTTTATTGTTAGGTTTTCAAAGTTATATAAAACTAATTTTTGCTTATATATCTTACAATGAAACAAATGCTCTGAACGTGCAACTTCGATGGTTTTTCCACATCTTACTTACTGAGCTTCTAAAATATTCCAAATTTGAATAAGAAATAACGAAAGGTCTTATAACATAAGTTAATCAATCAACAAAAAAAATAAACATGCATTGTATGAAATTATAACATAAAATACAACTTACTTGCAGATTAAGAGAAATTGATATATTTTGGGGTTTCCAACCAGGACGCAATAACAGATATAACAGTATATTTTTAGTGCAGCATATTTTAGTTAGTTTTAAAATAATTTAATTCTCTAAAATCGGGACAATTCATATTAATGAAAAATTTATGTCGAATACTTTTAAATTTTCTTTTATCGTCTGCTCTAAAGATAGAAAAAATTCATTAAGGAATTCTAGTAGTTTCTGAAATTTGTATTCTCTAAGTAAAAAATAGGGGAAAAAATCTGAAGTTTTATTCATTTTTTTAAACTTAACTGATAAAATTCAAAAAAGTTTATTGAATTATCAATTTAAAATTGTGAACCTTTTTTAATACTGTTTCAGATATAAAAATACTTAATTTCGATTTTAATTTATACTTGATAAAATAATTCAATTATCTATACTTATAATAAAGCTCAATGTGTGTGTGTGTGTGCGTGTGTGTGTGTGTGTGTTGGCGCTCTACAGGCCAGACCGTTGGACCTACAGCTACCAAATTTGGTACATGTGTACCTTGGAGGTCGGGAATGTGCACCTCGGAGTCCTTTTTTCGAATTTTTAATTAGAATTTGAATTAATTAAAATTTAAGCGAAATTTCGACGTTTTTCCGCTATAACTTCCGAAAATATTATCGGATAAACACGATTTTAACATCAATTTAAAGATAAAAAAAATTAGCTTTCTAATAGTATCAGTATTTTAACATTTAACTCAAGCTTCTATTTGTAATGAATTTTTAAAAAAGCATTTCAACTATATTTTTCAACAATATATTTCAGACAAAACAATAAAATTTAATCTGCAGGAGCACGTTACGAGTGGAAGGGGAAAAATTATCTTTTATCAATAGGTTGCCATCAGATAGATAAAAACTCAAATTAAAAAAATAAATAATTATTGCAAATTAAACATTTAAAAATGCAATTTTCAGCACGTGTCTGCATGAAATGAAATAAATATGAAATATGTTTTTTCTTTTTTAAAAAAAGAAAATGCAAAGAATTTTTTGTGACTTTTACAATATTATTAATTAAATAAATCAGCTTTGTTTAATAATAGAAATACATCTATAAAAAAGTCTAAATGAAGTAAATAGTTGCATAGTATGTAGCACGAGTCTATAAATGCTTTAAAAAATGAAGAATATTTAGCTTTTAATTAAAAAGAGATTAACTTGTGATATCAGTGTTTTAATGTATAACTCAAGCTTCTATTTTTAACGAATTTTTAAAGAAATATTTTAACCTTTTTTTTTGAGCACGTGACTGGATAAAATAAAATAAAACAATGCCGGAAGTTCAAATAAAAAAAACTATCATCGCAAATCAAATCTAAAGAAATACAACTTTCAGCATGTGACTGGATAAAATAACATAAATATAAAATGAGATATCTTCTAAAAAGATAAATGCAAGGTAATGGATTCTATGATCGTTTGCAATAGATATATAATTAATTCTATAAATTATCTTTATTTACAGTAAACCCGGTTGAATTTAGACAGGATATGCATTGAAATCCCGACTTAATGGCATATTTCTATAATCGTTTGTAATATCTGAATCACTAATTCAATAATTTTTCCCCTTTTTCGCTTTCTTTAAAAAACACATTTAACATTTTGGCAACATCACCGAAAAAAACATTTTTAATATTTTGGAAGCATAATCGATAAATTGTTAGAGCATTAAACTCAAAAAGTTTTTTCGAATAAAGTTACCGACTCTTTAACTGCTAATAACTGAGTCTTTTAACTTTAACTATTTCTTAAATTTTGGCTAATGAATATGTGATTTAATTGAAAATCTTAGAACGCATTACTCATGGCGAACCAGCTGGTCGCCAAAGGCGGCTAGTTTATAATATTATTGAATTAATATTTGAGTTTCATTTGTGGCAACTGTATACACAACGGCTAGGAAATGTTTCCTCATTCGACAAAAGTTCAGAGTATCTTCTCTAAGAACCATTTCGGCTATCAATCAATCTTCTCAAAGAACAAATGTGTGGGGCACGTTTATTTTCCATCTCCAAGAATATCGTCTCTTAAGATTTTTATCCAAAAAAATGTTTTTCATGAGCGTTATCTACAAGTTTTTCTTCGTTTATTGAAGTCTTTTGATATTTATTATCTCTGGGTCTTTGGCATTAGGAGATGACAGCTTTTGCCATTAAAAATTCCAAATCATCTATTTAATTAATAGCAGAGAATTTTGTTGAATTTAATTAACATTATACTACATTCACATGATAAACACATTTGTAACACAAGCATTTCTTTTTTGTTTACGACTAAATGTACAGCTAATGCCAAAATTAAATTGTTGTGTATGAATTTGGCACATACAATGCGTATTATGTATTTATATTTTTTAATTGTTATAAAAACCTAAACAAAATAAAATAATCTTAAATAATCTCATTTGTTTTAATTCATATGACAAATATAGTTTTTTATCTGACAGTATATATATAATTTCCACATTTCTCTTTTTAATAAACTTCATTTTTAAAAAACTGTTATTGAATTTGTATTAATAATTCTAAAAAAAAGGGATCTGTAACTGATGATAAAATAAAATAAAAAATTTCTTTAATGTGATAAATTACTTAAAATCAATCATGTCCCGAATATTAAAAAAAGATAAATTATTTCCATTTCTTGTTAATATGTTACGAAATACTAAACTTCCCATTCAATAATAACACAGCAATAAGTAACGAGTTACAATTAGAATAGACATACAAATTATACACCTAACTCTAACTGCTGACGTAAAGAGCCCCTGACTAGAATTCTTATTGCTCTCGCCTCGTTTGTTTATCTTCAATGTCATTTTCCCACGAGACAATAAGCTTGATTAAAAAGAAACCGCGGTAAAATAGTTTTCGTTTTTTTTTTATCTTTATGAACATCGCAAGATTACAAATGCGTGACACTTCACAGGCAAAAGCATTAGGAGCCTCAAATCTTACCGCTCCCGGCGCACTTGGCGAGCAAACGCTCTTTTCGCTTTTCTTACAACCCCTTTATGAATGATCCTCAGTGCTAGGTGCTATTTACTATGACTCAGATGTAGCGCTTTTACCCGGTTAGAGTAGAGTAGTGTTCTGTTTATGAAACCAAAGAATTTTAATTAAAATCTCTCGGAATAATTTGATAATCAGAGCACCTTGTTAAACATAGAATTCATTTCGTTGAACCTGTTTAATTGCACAAAAACGGTGAATGTCGGCGTTATGATGCGTATGGATAATAAGGATGGCTACACATTGTGACAAGTGTATCCTGATCTCACTTGTTGGATTCAACAATTTAGTGCATCCCGGGGATGAAAATTAATTCGCGTGTGTAACTGAAAATGATAGAAGGATGGCTTACGTTAATGTAGCTGAATGGAATCCTGAGCACGTAGCAGATTGGCTACGGGGTAAGTTATAAAATCCTTGTTTTGAGCATTCGTTGTAATGTCAACAATGTATCGTTCTGCTAGGTGAAATATGTTTTTAAGATGATACGGAAAAACGGTTTCTCTGGTCTAAGCGGCGGTTGTTTCCATGTAAAATCGTTCCGCTGTATAATGATAGTTTATTTTTTGTATTTGATTTGATTTCATATTAATATTACCTTTTCATTTATTTTTTTGTGCGTGGGGGGAGAAAATATATCGATTAACTGAGATTAATAACATATCTTAAATATAGAAAATAGTTTGGTTTATTTTTAAATTCCTGATTTAAGAATGCTTACTTGCATATTTTCTGATTTCTTATTTAGAGTTTCATGGATTACATTATGAAATAAAATTAATTTAACAAATATTTGGCATATTCGTGATATGTTGCTTGTGAAAGATATCTGTATTCAATAGAAATATTTTAATTATTCAATAAGTTATGATCTGATTTATTGCTAAGAATATTTATACTTCAAAAACTTTATGAATTACTTTAATTTTTAAAGATTATGATCTTTTTGTTATGAAAAACTTGCTGAAGTAAGAAATAAATAGTAAAATATTGAATAAATTATAATCAAAGTAATCATATGGAGAAATATTTTATTTCTCAGAGTTAATTAAAACAAAATCAGTGGTTCATGAAATTTGAATTAATGTATTAGTTTTAATACAGCAGTCATTAATGTATTTTTGTTATAAAATTTGACATATTTTTCTCATGTTACTTTTGTAACTTCAATAAATAATTTCTCATTTGAAAACTTTCAACTATTTAAAAACATTTATTTTAATTTTTAAATAAAATACAGTGACAAATACAATATTTCCTATTTTATTATTGTCTTCCTTCTCCTTTTTAGCTTTTAATATAAAAACATTTTTGAAAATAATTAAGAAAATTTCTATTTTTCCTCCTGATGATTTTTAGGATTTTCTTTAAATATTTTTTTAAACTATACACATTTTTTATGAAGAATAATAATTTTTTTAAAGTATTTATTGTCTCTTATTGTCTAGCAGTAATTTTAATTAAAAAATTACCCTTCTGTATCACATAAATGTCATTCTTGTACAATTTGAAAATGTATCTCCTGATATTTTCCATAATAAATGATAGTCATCCATAAGCATAATTTAGTAACTCAATTTTTTAAATTATTTAAAAATAATAGTTATTGCTTTCTTAAAGTGTTACACAAGCAGTGTAATAGTTTAACATTATTTTTTTACTGTCATAATATTTTAAAGCAACTGATTTTTTAATTAAATTTCTGTAGGTTTGGAAGATGAAATCCAACCATATACTCAATTTTTCATCAATAATAAAGTTAATGGCTGTCAGCTATTAACATTAGCTAGAGATGACCTTACTAATTTGAACATGACCAAAATTGGTCACCAGGAATTAGTACTTGAAGCAGTGGAATTACTTAGACAATTGGTAATTTTTTTTAAAGTTTATTACTTCATTTTGTTATTGTTTTGAATTATTTGCTATAGTTTGTATTTAGAAGTAATTAATTTTTATGTCTCCTCTTCAGCTATTTTGATAAAATTGTATAATTTAACTTAAATGTATGTAAAGATTTGAAATAATAAAAATATCAAAAAATGAAAATGAAAATTTTAAATTAGATTTTTTTTAGAATTCTGTTTTTATGTTTGCTTTTAAAATATAATTTTACTAAATTATAAATATAATATTATTAAAATGTAATTTTACATTTTGTTGTGACTGGTGTATACTGTAAATTCATTTTCCCCCCTTAAAACTAATATTAAATTAAAAATTTTCTCTAAACAATGATTAAACAAACAGTTACATTGATATTTTTATCAACCTTTGTATAAAATTTTAATATTAAATCATACAGATAGCTACTAAAAATCAAGATAAAATAATTAGGAGATTCTCCTTAACAAATATCTACCAATAGCAATGAATATGTATTTATTTTTTTATGTATTTTATTCATTAAATGTTTTAAATCTTAATTAAAGATATTAAATTAAAAAAAAATCTTTTAGTAGAATCAATAATTAAGTATTAAATATACTTTTTTCTTCTTTTTTACAAAGAAGTTAAATATATTTGAATAATTCTAAAGAAAGTTTTAAATTTTTTGGGGGGTGGAGGGAGAGGTTGTAGAACACTTTAGGAGTTATGTAATTTTGAAGAAATGCCACTTAATATTTTTAAAAACAATATAGGATCGTTTTTAATGTATTTTAATCATCATTTATGAAATAAATTGTGTTATCAAAGAATTTAGTTAGAGTGTGTATATATATATTAATACTCTGACTTATGTGATTATTCCAAAGGATTTAAAAGCTTTTCTTTATTTTAAATAATATCAAAAATACTTAAATAAATATTATTAAGATTTAATATATTTCAAACAAACCTAATGATGTGTAGAAATGAATTTTAATGGTAATTCATGTTATTTAATTTTAATATAAGAATAGTATATTTGTTGTATCAAATTTTTTGTAGTATTCACCTGTCTCTGTCTAGTATTTGTGAGTGTGAATCTAAACTATTGGTACATTAAATATCTTAGTACAGTATAGTTTCATATTTTTTTGTGTGTTAAGTTTGAAAATCTTTTATTGCTTAAATAGGGATTTTGAAATGGGAAATGGAAGAAGTGGAAGTCATTATGAAACATTTCTCTATTTTAATTGTTCTGGGATTAGACATTCTAGTTTTTTTTAATACACTAATCATTTATTGCAGTAATATAAAGGAGCATATAAAATAAAACTATCAACAGAATGATTAAAACTCCCTTAAATTAGTTATATAAGTTAGTAAAACTTGAATAACTTAGTGTTTCAGCTATTATTATAAGCACCAAAGAGGTAAATATAAAAATAAAATGCCGGTATAAGTTTTGTAATGTAATAAATTTTTCACTTATTTATGTGTTGTTTTCTGTTTGTATAATAATCATGAACTAATTTAATTTTTAAGACATTTTTTTACACTTTTAATTTAGTTTTTTTATAAAATTTTCTTAGCATTATAACCTGACATCTGAGACTCTGCAATCATTAGCACTCAAACTGGGATGCAAAGCTCAAAGCCTTTTTAATGACCTGAAGCGTGTTTGTCAAGATTATGCAGATACTGGGAAGAAACAGAGAGTGTCTGTTGAAACTTTATCTGCTGTCTCAGACATTATTAATCTAGTCAAGTCTCTGATATCATGGTTAGACAGGTATGAGTCTCCTATCTTCGAATATATATATATATATATATATATATATATTAGTTTGATTCTTTTATCTAGAGATAGGCTTTTGCTTTTTTCTCTTACAAATAAATCCCCCTCCCCTATTTTAACTTCAAAGATAATAAGATAATCTTTAACTCCCTTCTTCTCCTTCTTAATTATATTTCAAGTAAAATTTTCCATCTAAAAAAAAAAATGATGGGAAGATAAGCTAAATATACTTATTTGAGAAAATTTATTGAAACAAATTTAATTAAGATGATATTTTAAATCATTTAAGATAATTCTTTGTGCAGTTTGAATTTAATAGAACAGTAAAGCTCTTTCTTAACTTCATGAAGAGATTTTTACATTTATTTTTGTATGCAACTTTCATTAGTAGATCAACTCACTGTTTAAGAAGCTTTTTTTTTTTTTTGAATTTATAATTTTTTTCTTGGATTTCCAAATATATCATATTTTTTCTGTATGTAGTTCAATTAATTTTTTTAAAGTCATTGTCTTTATTCAAAATTTAATTTATTATATAAGCTACAAATGACCAAAATTTAGAATGTATATAAGATGTGTCATTCTGTAGAAGCTGATTTTTAGTTATAAAAAAGAATGGAAACTAAACTAAGGAATAAAAGCTAAGCTTAAGTGAACCATTATTTTAAGAAGCATGCATAAATGTTTAAATGATAAAGAGAATTGTATGTTCATTTTTATTTCTACAAGAAAGCAGCTTTTGAAATTGTTCCTTTCTTTAAATTGCTTATTCAGTTTTGTCATTTAATAACATACTTTATAAGTATAAATTTAATTTTTTGTCTAAGTGGAATTTATTTTTTGGATTGGTAAAATGCTATAATCTAAGAATTTATAAGCTATGAGAAACTATTATAGATTTTCCTTGCCTTTCAGGTATCCTTTTGTTGGGCAAGAAAGTTATTCTGATGTTCGAAAAACTATACTGAAGTTGAGCGTTGAGCTGGCATCAACTGCTCAGCGAGACCAATTTGCTGACAATCCTCATGGAACAATTAAGGAAATAGTTAGTACTCTTCCATCTTATTTTCTGTGTTATTTATGTCTTTCAAGAACTATATTTTCACTTAATTAATTTTTACTTAAAAATATTCTCACTTTATTGAACTATATTTGTGTTTGATTTAATTATTGATATATTTTTACAGTGTTTAAAACTTGCTGCACAGAGTGATAAAGTTGTTCAGGATTTCAATGATTCTTTAATAATTCAACCAGCTTCTTTGGAAGTTACCAAAATAAAACGAAAGCCTGATGATGATTTGGTAAGAAATTACTCTATCATATCTGATTATGGAGATAAGCTTTTAACATTAAATTATAATATTGTATTTAAGTACTTTTATCTCATATCACTGGACACGATATTTCAATCATTTTTTTATGAACTTCAATTAATTATTTATTGGGAAAATTAATCAGAAAGTGGAATTCTGAAGTGTGGAAAATATAAGTTTTTATCCCCACCTTCTTAAAAAAATATGTCAGTCAAGGATTTCTAATATAGGTATTATCAGAAATTGTGAACCTCATTTTTTTATTTGTTAAACTCACTATTATGCAGACTACAGAATGTCATTTGTTCTTATTAAAAGTGAAATTTTTTAGATCAACAGGCCTCTCATGCCTTTATAAGTAAAACTTTTTGAAATAATTTTTTAAGCAGATATGATGCTAAAACAATTTAAAAAAACATTTCATGGACCATTTTTTTAACATTAACACTTCCTTATTATCTCATTACCTGTAAATATGCATATTAAAGTTTTTAGTCTAATAATTAAAAATATAAATTTAAAAATTGTATCAAAATAGTTATTTAATCACACCAAAATTTCAGTTTTTAGAAATTCAAACATAACCAATGCAGCTGTTTCCAAAAATAACCAATTTCCAATGCACCTTTTTCTATTCTTTCCCTGGAAAAAGACAAATAAACTTGCTCATTATATTTAAAAATTATACTATGAAATCATTTGATAGGGAGCAAATAATTTTTTTTGAAAGTATGTTAGTGGCCGTAGATACATGCATAATACAATTATAAATTTTTTCAAGTGAAATCATAATCACATTTTAATCATATTTGAATGTTTTTTATTACATAAAAAGAACTTTCAAACTCACTACATTAATTTTTGATATTTGTGAAACAAAATTTAGTTTATAATATTTTTTTGTTTTTCATTTAGGGCATTCATATTAACTCACTCTATAGTGGAATACATATTATAGAAAATATAAAATTTCAGGTATGAAACTTATTTTTATTGTATTTTATTTTTTATATTTTGCATGACAGTTATTATATAACAGGATTATGCCCTTTATGGCATTTATTTAATGAAATATATTTGATAGCTACTTATAAATAATGGGCTTTTTTTCTCCTTTTTTTAATCTTGTAGAGCCCTGCCTATAGATCTGGCAAGGTTGAAGAGGGCGATGAAATTATCCAAGTTAATTACCAAACTGTTGTAAGTAAATAAATATTATCTTATTTAAATGTATTAATAATCATGTCATATAACTTAAGTTATATCATCTTAAATGTTAAATAAGGAGCATTGAAAAAAAAATCAGATTAATAAAACCTAAATATGAATGAATTTTTTTTAGCATTTTTCTGTATATTATGAGAGCATGATCTTTAATTTTATTTAAATGATAACTAATATTTTTATTATGAGTAATCATTTACCATTATATATATATATATATATATATATATATAATCATAAAATTATTAAAACAATCAAAATACATTTCTTGATCAACAAAATTAAAACGAAACCAAATAGGTCGAAATCGAAATTAAAACTCAATTCAGAATTACACGCTAAAAGTTCACAAAATGAAAGGTAAATGAATAAGAACCAATTAATGAAACAAATCCACAATACTATATTCAAAGAATTATTTAAACGAAACAGAAACAGAAGTAACTACGGAAACGAAACCAAAACCGGAATCGAAACTAAAAATCATTACTGATTAAACAAGGTTTAAGAATTAAAATGTTTTTAAATCAATCATTGTATTTAGAGAGTGCAAATGCAGCTACAACT
>JAPMOQ010013261.1:1434138-1482721 GCA_026543055.1 Argiope trifasciata
TTTTTTCTTTTTAGAATTCTCTCATTTTAAACTTTTTTGTGGTTTTCAAATTTGACTATGCTTAGCTATATATCTTGATATGTATTGCATAGATAAAGTAATAATTTGCATGAAAACTTTATTTATAATATTAATTAATAAGAATGAGAAGTTTTTGAATTATTTAAAATGTTCAAAACCTGACCTTAGATCTGGACATTGCCAGGAATTGAATCTTCATTTTTATAATTACATTGGAAACTATAGCTTACTTTCTTTTTTGCATTATACAGTTACTAAAACATTTGCTTTATAAAAATCTAATGCTCATTAAATTATAAATTATTTGAGGCAAGACATTTTAGATTTTTTCTGAAAATGCAATTTAATTTTTATATAACATTTTTTTATTAAAAATTTTGCTTATTGCGATGATAATGCTAAATAAAAGCTGGGTTTAAAAATATTTTGGATTTGAATAAATTTAATTAAAACTAGTGACCTATTTGAAATTTTATGAGTCCTATTTTTTGATTTTTGATTCTTTTTTACCTTTCCAGCTGGATTGTTGCAACATGCCTTGACGCTTTTCACTTCAGACTCTAGCTCACAGCCTAGTACCTCTTCTGCACCAAAAGAGAGTGGGTCACCAAAGAGTCCAAAATGCAGTTTGACTGGTTCACCAAAAGTGAAAAAATCTTCTGGCACCATGTTTCAATTCCCTTTCAGAGAAGGCAGGCCTTCTCTCTCTGAGGTCAGAAAAGAATTTAAAATAGTTTCACTTTCACTTTATAAATTAAACCTAAGGCCCAAATTAATATAATTTCTGTTGTATTAATATTTATCAGGGTTGGAACTTTAATAGTGGCAACTATTTACTTACATGGAATACAAAAGTGATTCATGTCCTCATGTTTTATAATCCATCTGTATGGTCACAAGAATTGTGTACAACTCATTTCCATTGATGTGGAAGTCACAGAACACCTGTAGCAGCGCCTGTTCTATTGATAGTTCAAATTGATCAGTTTACTGCCGCAAGAATCTCTAGCTGGTCTGCTCTAGGGGATCTCTATGTTTTAGGATGACACCATCATAGTTGTACATAAGAATCAGCTTAAAATTCACATTGCAGGGGTTCTGAAGAAAGTTTGAACATCTTGGTGACCTGTAATGACAACATTCGTTTGATTGACATTTCAATTTAGACTGGTATGATCTGATTCAAATCTCATCCAGTGTAATGATACATCTGTACAACTTCTGTTGCTACACATTCAATTTGTATCCAATTTCATTGCTCTTGTTTTGAAAACATCTTGACAACACTTACTTTAGACTGCAAGCTAATACAAGGATCAGTTCTTCCACATGCATGTGACATAGGAAGGATGAGTCTTTTTGCTGAGAGGTAAAGTAGGTATGTAGTTAACATGTGATATACGTTACTATATATGCTGTTGAGTTTGGTTGCATGGCATTTTTATAGCAGTGTTGCCACCATTAAAGTTCCAACCCCCATATAATAAATTTGCCTAGTAATTTTTATCCACGTGAAACAGTTTTAAATTAGCTAATTTAGTTAGCTACATTTCCTTTCAAACTGTTGTATATGATCTATAATTGATGTATTTTGTCACAAAATGCCACAAGTTGCAATTTATTTCAGTCCATACATCAAAATTTGCATGTTTATTAATGTGTATATTTGGCATGAGGCATTGTGATATAACAATGAAAATATGAATTTCACAATAGCTAATAAAGTTTAAAGAGTTTATTTTATTTATTTTTTTAATTTTATCTTGCACTGTGTTAATAAATTGTAATAGTTAATAGTAATTGTAAAATCAGTGACAAGTCTTATTACATTGCTACAAATTTATATTCCATATGGTTAAGCTGAGATGAATAATTCTGAACAAGAGTTTAAAGCGTTAAAAAACATTTCAAGGTTATGAAGAATGTTTTAATTATGTGCAGAGAAATTTAAAATTGTGTAATTTTATGAAATTTTCTTTTTTTTTTTTTTAATGTTTATATAGATGATTTGATATTTATGTCATACTTTAGCTTGTAAGTTTATGTACTGACCATACCATATGTCATGGTGACTGTTGCAGGCTATAATATGATTTGTTTTAACAAAAGGGGGGGGGAGAGAAAAGAAGACATATCTCAAAACTTGTGAAAAAAAACTTCTGAACTGATTAAATTTTACTGTGCAAGAGTAGTTAGTATATAAAATTTACTCGGAGAATTCATTGTAAATAACAACAAAATTAAAATTAAGTCAAAAGTTTCAATTCAATGGGTTTTTTTATAAAATTAAATGAATTTTTTTGCTTTTTCATTATTTAAATGTATATATATCAGAATTGCATTATAAATATATTTATATATAATAAATTATTTTATGTATTTGTTCATATTTTTGATTATTGGTATTTGTATAGTGACTAGTATGATCATTCAATTTAGGACTAAAAATATCTTTATTATAATTCTATAGATTTAAATAGATTACTAGCAGCCATTATATATTTGCATTTGTGAAATGCATTATAATTCTGAATTTTAATTTAAACATTATTTTTATTACAGTTACGCAGTCTGAAAAGAACAGCTAATGCCAAAGTTTTCAGTGAGAGGTATGGGATCTTTTTTCCCCCCCAATATTTCTTTAAGCAATGAAAATTTTTGCATATTAATAAAAATAATTATTCAGAATTTTTTCTTCATGTATGAGTTTTTGTGTTGTTTCATTGATCTGTTTTATGTAATATTAGTCAAAATATATGGAAAGCAAGCATTTTAAATGTAAAATAACTTTTGTATCTTACAAATTTGAAAAATTTTTTTGGAGCATCTGTCTAAACATATATATAAAATTTAGATACGAAAATTACATTTTATATTTAAATACTTTACTTGTTTTTTTATTATTTTTATAATTTGTAAAATTAACCAATAATTTTTAATATACAGGCAAAATATGGTGAGTGTTTATAATATTATTTTATAAATGTTTACATTAGCAATTTAATGGCATTTCTTTAATTTAATAGAAATTAAGCAATTTTTGAAAGATTTTATCATATATTTAGTGTGAAAAGTCAAAATGCTTTCTAATGCTATATTTTCCCTACTCTTTGCAGGGTTAACAGCAATCAATCATCTGACAAGCCTCTCACTTCTCCCAAGCAAGTAAGTAAATCAGTATGTTTAAATATGCATCCCTCTGCATTAGTCTTCAAATTTGAATGAGGAGGGGGGGATTCATTTTGCATTTTCAGTTAAGTTATTTTTATTTTACTATTCATTTATTATTTCTTATTTCATTATTTTTTAGAATGCTTTGCATAAAAGAGTTCAGATGCCATGTAAAAAACCAGGTAATATTTTGTTACGTTTATGATTTTAACAAAAGCATTTATGTTTATTTTTCTTTTCATTTTTTTTTTCCTTTTGTGCATATTCTTCTTGTGTGTGTATTTATATATATACTACTAAACATTACTTTCTAAAAGGCTTGCAGAAATGTCAAATTTTGAATAATAATAATGCTTTATTCAGAAGTGAAAGCTTTGCAAATTTATTTTTAAAAAATCATTTAAGATTCAAATTTTTGTATTTATTATGTATATTGTTTTGATATAGAGAAGTCATTATAACATTATTTGTAAAATATTAACTCTATTATTTTCTTTTATGTTTTAAATTTGCATACATTAATAATTTAATATGCATTAATTGGGACATAATTAAAGTTTGCATGCAATAATTTTAAATCATGGGGGTCAAACACACAGCTCTTAACAAACAATTTTATAATTCCCCAAACATCACTATGGGTTTAAAAAATTTTAATGGAAATTTTGCAGCTTAATTTTTAAAATTCTTTATTATGTATAGTTATATATAATACACTTCAAAATTTCCCTGTGACTGATGTATCACTTTCCACCCCAAAAGAAAAATTATTTAAGGAGCTGATAATAAAATAATGCTCATGAACAGCATTAGTAATTTACTGTCATTGTAAAAAAAGCACCCACATAAATTTACACTATTTAAAACTGTACAAGTATTTCAGTTTGTCTGTATGATTTGTGTTTCAATACATTTTTTGTAATATAATGTTATATATTGTTTCTTGAAATCAATGTACATGTTTCTGATTCCGTTATACTTATATATGTTTTGAAATATTTGCTGTACAATTTAAGTAAAAACAAAATTTTATGAACATTTGAATTTTACTCTTAGTGTTTTACTTATATATAATTTAATTACATTACTAAATATAAACCATTTTTCAGGTGTAAGCAACAGCACTAATCCACCTAGGAATCCAAATCCAAAATTGCCTGTAATCAATGGAGAAACATGTACATCTCAATCCAGTTCAAAAATCACTGATAGTTACATCCACCCTCAGTGCATAAACTATACAAAAATTCCTCAGTATCCATGTGAAATGCATGAAAGTAAGATTGTTTCATTGAAGGCTAAATCCAATGTTACTAACCTTCAATGCAATAAGCAGCACTTTCAACCAGCACCTCAACCTTCTAGAAATAATATGCATTATCAGAGAGCTCGACAAATGTCCAAATTAACCACTCAAGGAACTTCAACCATGATTAGAAATCAGAAATCTGGTTACCCAGCTGCATTCTATTCTCCTTCAGGTCGATCATTAAGTTTCAATAACATAGCAATATCTTCTGAGGATGATAGTAGCTCTGAGGAATATGAAATTTATGAAGAATTAAGCACTGTTTCTGCCCCTGATTTCAGGCAACAAGAGCCTCCCCCTTCCATTGGACCACCCCTTTTCCAAGGAATGGATCCTCACTTTACTCGGCAGTTGGCTGAGATGTACAATATGTTGAGCCAAAGACAACATTTCTTGCAAAGCCAAGGAAATGGAGCTTCTAAAGGACCAATAAATGCTGCAAATTCAGCAGTTATTGATGAGCTTGCTTTACGAATGTACCATGCTCTTCAGATGAATCATATGCAATCACAAAATTCTTACCAAAATAGGAATACTAATTTCCAGCCCCCTGGAAGACTTCCACCAAAGACTGTTTCTAGTACACAAAGGAATGTACCTTTCACAAGTTGCAATTATAATATGCATAATAATTCACAACAAGTAGGACCATGTCAACAAATCCCTCATCCAATTCAAAATCTTCCAAATTATAACCATTCTGCTGATCCCCATGTTTTAACAAAAAATGCCATGAATTCAGTCCGTGAGCATCCAGTTGATTTGCCGCCATCTTCTAATCAACCCTCCAGGAACATTAATGTTTTTAAATCTGCTACTAGTCAAGAAATTCATAATTTATACACTTCTCAGTTGTCCAATAAAAGCAGTGTGAGTACACCACCTGAAAATGAAAAAAATTTAGGATGTTCTGAAGAATTTTCTGAAAAAGAACACATGTATGAAACTATACCTTACCAGAAAAACCTAATGAAGAACTTTGGTTCGAATGAAGTGATTCATTTTGATAAGTTGGAAGAACGTAATTTTTTATGTCCAGCTGAAAAAGAATTTGAACATGATTTGCCTTGTAAAGATGGGGATCATAAGAGTAATAACACCTCTGACTCTCTAAACCTTATGAATACAAATCCTTATTTCCGAAGGGAAAATTTATTTTGTCCAATAAAAGAAAACAACCCTCTTAACACTAATAAAAGCTTTGACAACTGCTCTGCATTTAGGCAGGTTGCAGTGAATAATAACAAAAATGGTCTACAGAGCAACAGTTATAGTGATAAATACATTGAAAATTGTGGTGATCAAATAGAGGATATTAGAAAAGTGTATGGCAAAAATGTAGAACCTGCAATATCTTCTCTGATGATTAACATTCCCAAACCACCTAAGGAATCGTATTCTGCCATAACAAAAAGCTCATCTGCACAGACTGATTCAGATTTTTGCATTCCTGCCAATGATGACCAATCAGAAGAAGTTACTTCAACCATGACAACCAATATCTGCTTAGCCAATGATGATTCTTATACCACTGCTTTTAATTGTACTAATAATTCAATCACAGATAGCTTTGGTTATAGTAGCAACAGTAGTTTGAATAGCAGTTCATCTGGCAGTACTATATCTTCTGCAGGTAGTTGCTATTACTATGTTGAAACTCAAATAAAACCTCAGTTTACCATGAAGCTTCCTGCATCAGCAGTTGAAATTACTGATGATGCACCTTTAATAGATTTAAGATCCCCTACTTTGCCAACTATGGGGATTTCTATGTTAGGAAAGAAACGAAGCACAAGCAGCAGTGGCAGTGAACAAGGTTCTAATGCCCCATCAAGGGCAAGTCCAAGCATTCCTTATGTACCATCAGATGTGAACAAACCTTCCAGAATTGTCACAGATGTTGGTAAGTTAGTAATTCTATAGTTTAGTAATTCCATATTTTCTTTTGTATAACCATCCAAATGTACATTTATTTTAATCAAAAAACTTCATTTTTTTCCCCCTATAATCACCATGGTTCTGAAACTTTTTTACCATCAGTAAATTTATATTTCCAAACTAACGAAATCAGAGTAAGGTTGTGGAGCAAATTAACAGTAGCTCTCAACTTCAGAATCAGTTCTGAAACCCTTCCTTTATCTCAGATGTTAGGTGGTGCATTTGTGTTTCACTTCTTGTATTAATACTGTATAGGAAAGATGTATCTTCATTTGAAATTACTGTGAGTGCTGAAGAGATAATCCCTTTCAAATGACTTTATTTGACACCTGAGAATTTTCACCATATCCAGCAAGAATATGTCTTCCAATAGGCCAATTTTTGGTTATTCAGTCTACTGTCAATAGAAATGTAAAGTTCATAAACAGTCTCTCTCTCAAGAATGCATTGAATAGTTTAAGATCTTTGATGCAGAACATGTTATCTTTGGTGGTTGGACTTGACTGCCATATGTCACTTTACTCAACTTATATATATCTATTTTGCCATTAATAATCTAAAATTCTTACAACAAAATCACATTAATTTTCCTGAAATGTTCTATAAACTTCTACTAGTTAGTGATAACTTTGCTTCGAACGTTTTCTTTACATACAGAAAACCTCATTGCACTTCACTCTTCAATTACTAATAGTATATCTGTTATATCTATTATCTTGTTATAGAAATTTCAAAATACTACAACACAAATAGCTTCATTTATCAATAGTGTTTTAATTTTAAGATTGTATATTTTATTTAAACATGGGAGTTGAATTTACATGAGGAACTATTGTGCCCAATGGAGTTCTTATTATCATACTTTTTGAATTGCTTTCATATTTATATGTATCAAATTCTTTTTATTGCACAACCTTCAATTTTAGATTTTGACTCTTAATTCAGTATATATTAGGATCAAAAAGGTTTTTATTACATTTTTTTATTGTGATTCCTTTATTATTTCACTATCAAAATATTAAGAAAAAACTCCTCTAAATAAATATATTTAATTGAATTAATGGTTATAATTAAAAGAAATTGAAATGAATTCAAAGTACTGTAATGCTTAAAAAGTGCTTAATCATAAATAATTGGAGTCACTTTAGTTTATAAATATATCAAAAATCATGTACAAAAAATTGTCAAAAAGTGAAACTCGGTTTACATATAACAATTGCTTTAAATCAAGACTAATGAATATAGAATGTAATTTTTATACTAACAATATGAAAAGTAATATATTCATATAAGGTGGCATATTTATTAGACAGTGGTGAAATAAAGACCAGTAAGAACTTTATAAATATGAGAAAACTTAAATGAATGCTCAGGAAAGGAAAATAAAATATTTTCTTGCTGAATCTATTAGAGTTTGTAGCTGATTCGATCAATTAAATGAAACTGCATAATTTTCTACTTTATAAGTGAAAATATTTAAGCAAAAATGAATAAAAAGAATTTAAGAAAAAGCATAGTAACCACAGAGGAAAGGGAAAAAATCATTCACTGAAGCAAAAAGAAAGTTTTATAAAATATAATTAAATTCTTTGAGAAAATGGAGTAATTGCAATTATAATGATTCATATAATTTTTAATATTTTTTTTGTGTATTGCCTCATATTTGGTTCATCTTAAAACCTTAAAATTCAAATGTAACATAAATTTTTAAAGAAATGACTGGTTTTTAAAAAATATATACTTATTAAATTTCCTTACTAGATTTTCAAGAGCTTCACAGCATGTGAAATGGCACCAAATTAAACTGTGTTAATCTTGAAAATACATTTTTTTTACTCTTCTTCTTTTTCTCTTTATTTCTTTTCTTTTTTCTTTTTTTTTTTTTTTTACTTTTTTGATTAGTATTCTTTATCTTTTTATGCAGCTTCAGTTGCATAAGAGAAAAGTAAAATTTGGTGCCTTTATATATACTTGCTGAAAACTGTTGTGAAGCTAATCAGAAGTACTAGAAAATAAAATAATTTTAATTAAAATAAATATAATTAAAAAATAATACAAATAAAGTGTAACTTTAAAATTCAGATAATAGTAAAATAATTTACTGTTATGCTACTCTTTTAATAATGTCTTGAGATACAAATATTGGTCTGAAGTGTTAGTTTTTCTTTGACTTTTGTCAGGTGCGGTTATAACAGAAACTTTTTGCTTTGAAGTCAGGAGAATTCTTTTTCATTACGTAAGCGCACTCTAATTTGCATGTTTTGACTTTTTTCAAACTTTGAGAAAAGTAGCTATAGTTTATTAGATTAAAAAACTCATTTTGCATCAATATTTTTTGTAACTAAGAAAAATTTTCTTTCCTAAAAACGAATAATTAAAGAAATACACATGCATTTTCTGTTCCAGTTAATTTTTTAAGGAAAAGTTTACCCTTATATGGTTTTTAATCAGTATATCTATAGGATTTTTCTAATAAAAAAATTTGTTCAAAAGCATTTAGCTTCATAATTTATTTCTTAAATGTAACATTAACTTTTTTATTATAAGTCTACCGTGCTTTGTACTTTGATAACTTTTTTATATATGAAACTTCTTCATATCTGTCAGATTTCATACTGTTTTATAAGGATTATGTAGCAGGCTTTATTTAAAAAAAAAATTTAACCAGTAGTTTATTGTATAGGTTTTTTATAAAGATAATGTGTGGTACAATATCTTCAAATAATTTGAACATTTTTAATTGTTTGATTATTAAAAATGCATTTTTTTTCCTTTTATTTCAGAGCATACTATATGAAATTGAAGTGTATCATCCTTACAGCACATTAAATGAATGAATATCTGCACATGCACTTAATTTATAATTTTTCGTTTTTAAAATTTCAGTCAAATATTAGTATTTTTGTTTTAATAAACTATTAAGAACTGAATATGCTTTTTAAATGAAAGTATTATTGAATGTGACTAATATGACAATTGTTGTAATATACTGTAAATTTTAAAAGAATTATTGAAATTATGTGTAATTATGTTATAAACTGTATCAATATGTGTGATAAATGTTGAAATTTTTTGTGATGTTATAGACAAAATTTTAAATGTTCTACCTATCAATTTTAAGATTTAGACTTGATAGTTTAAGGGAATGTATAGATTTTAAATTATATTTTATTAGACTTTTTAATTACTGCTCCATAGAATGTGTTATTTATGGATTGTAATTAAGCTTATTATGTATTAGCAATGCCATAAAGTATAATTTTTTCTCCCTATTTAAGTAAAATTATATGTTAGAAATGAAAATATTGTTCTTCAATATTTTCTGAAAAAATGCATAAAGCCTGTTCCTATAAAGATATAAAAATTTGTAAAGTAGCTAAAATTATTTATAATTTATAATAATTTAGTGCCTTTCATAAAATTTGTACAATCATGAATTAAGCATATCAGATAAAAATTTATTCATAATAAGTATATATTGGTAAATATCTTGAAATATTTGTCTACTAATCTTATAAAAATGTGAATTCATCGTTTCCTTTGATTTCTTGAATGTGCTTATATAGATTAAGTGTTTTGAAAATATGAAAAGCTAGAATAGCCATAAATTTACTGCCTTTTATGTTGTTTTGGTTGTGATAAATATAAATATCTTAACATATCAGTAGGTTATAAAAAGGGGTATATTTTGATAATTCTTGTATTAGGTGTTTACACAAGAGGAAATTGTAAGTATTTTTTATAATTAATTAGCCTCTCTTACAATTTAATAATACTTTCTGAAAATGTCTTGGGGAAAGGATGATAATGTCGTATCAAGTGCAGTTTTAAAAATTGACTATTATACAACATATCAATATACACTTAATCTGTTGGTGCAATAACAATACAGTGAAATCTCTATAACCTTTAATAATTTTTAAAATGTGCTGAAAAGGTTTTTATAGTCGTTGGATATTGCATCATCCCATTATATGACTAATATTTTAAGGCATTCAAACAGCTTCTTAATACTAAATAGAATAAATTATGCAGTTCCATTGTATGTTTCATACAGCAACAAAAAAGATATAATTCATTGCATCATTAATTTATTAATATATTGCAAAAGACATTTTAAAATAAATAAAAATTAGGAAGTAAAATTCTGCAAAGCTAACTTTTCTCAAATCTTAAATCTAGTTAAGTTTTTAAAAGTCAAATTGAAGTCAACCAGTTCAAATTAGTGACTGGGCTAATTTTGCATGTCTCTTTGCTTTTACTATGGTTCAGAATAATTTGATCCGTCCTTGACAGCACATTTATTATCTTCAATTCAATAAGTATAATCTGTCCATACCAAATTCTTATGAAATCATATTTGTTCCATATCAAATCTTATTTGTTCCATTCCATATCACCTTTTTCATATTATATTCTTCTTTCATAGAGTTTTCACTGTATTTTGATATTTATTATTGTATCATAAAATTTTAAATAATAAAACTACTGGAAACATATCATAAAATGCATCATTTGTAAGACATATTTTAGGGTATTTATATGCTATCTATAATCCTTTAGGAGTGCTCAAATAAAATCTTGTTAGAGATTTAATCTTATGAGAGATATGAGTGTATATATATGTATTGTTTTAGTATTTTTGTATATAGTCGTTTTCATCATCCATAAGGTGCTCAATTTTTAAAATTTTCAAACAAAAATATCATTTTTTAAAATTATATAGTTAATGATGAATGAACAATAGAAAAATTCCTATTGAACAAATGAAAATTGTGGCAACCAGACTGGGTTACTAAAATTATATAAATTTTTTAAAAACATTTTGAAATATATATTGTTGGTATAAGAGATATAATTTATTGAAATAGTAAATAAACAGTAAGCAGTAATAAATAGTTCATAACAGCTAAAAACAGTTTTAACTCTGCGTTCTTGGAACTTTTAAATCAGTTCATAAAAATTTCTGGATATATATCTATAACTATATTTTTATATATATGCTGTCAAATTTATTTTTTATAAAGGAATATTATTTTGAATTAAAAATTGAAAAAAAAAAAATATTGCACAGTAAATTGGTATTTCTATAGTTATTCAAGAAGAACAGATGTAATATAATTTCTTGGTGATATTTGCTTTTTTCATTAGAACTTTTCCATTTGGTGGTTGAATATCCTTCCACATCACCAGATAAAATATTAGTAAAAGAGATTACGCTAAATCTGTTCTTAAAAAGTATTATAATCGCAATAAAAGTATTAGTGCCAAAAATTACTAATGAAAATTATTCTCTAAAAGTGCAGAATCAATTTCCTTGTATTTAAATGTAAATTTAACCTCTTATCTGTGTAGTTTTTATGTGTGTCTAATCAAATGAAATTTTCTGTTTTGAAATACATTGTCAATATGATTCAAACGTCTATATAAATAACTTAATTTTTCACATTTGCATTCATTTGTAAAGATTAGTAGTTAAAAAAGTAATGTCTAATTTTTAAAAAAAAAATTGTTGAGTAACTTAGAGATTAATATCAACAAAGATAGTTATATCTTGGAATTTTCTTGCTTTTTCATAGAAGTATATAGGAAGTATATAGTTTAGTAACTGAAAGCATACGAATAAATTATTAATTTGCCATTTTAAGAAAATAAAACTAGTTATAAAGAGCATCCTTTTCATATCAGTATTAGTGCAAATCCTTTATGTAATTTATAAACCAATTTTGTTAACGTGAAATGAATTGTTATGCTAACATACATATATTTATGTAATAGGAATATTGTGATTTAGAGCATTTCAGTAGTTATATGTATATATATGAAGTAATTCTTGATTTACAATGTTTATAAAGTTAAGAAAGATTTAACAATGAACAGCTGAATGAATTGTATGCTTATATATGAAATTTATTAAAATTGTTGTCCTAGATACACATTACAAATAAATGATTGTCGAGTGATTGTAACTTCAAATGTAAATTGTTGAGACTACTATAAAATATCTAATGCAATCAGTTTAACTGTGTTAGATAAATGTACCTTTTGTCAGTATTCCAATATTTTCTGTTATTAGATTTATTGTGGCATTTTTTTTTTACTTGAATCTCTATGTATATTGCTGTTAGTGTAGTCAAAGGCATTTATAATTATCTTCTTCCCTGTTGCAATCATGAAAATATATACTTGTTACATGTTTTAACTTGTAAAATATATTGTATTTTATGAATTATCTGTATTTAAATATATATATATATACATCTCTACTGTTCTTAATGTAAATAAAGTATATCTGTTAAATGCATTATACTTTTGATTTTCTGTTTGAAAAAATATTCTTTAAAACAAAATGTACAGTCATAGAATAGAGTGAGTTATTCAATTTTATTCAACATCATTTATTTAAAAAAAAAATCATTAAAAGATATTCATTAGGAATTAATATATTCTTCAGGTTTTCTTAGTTAAAAATTTCATTAGCAATTAGAATTGTATATATATTATACTGCAAGAACAGTACCTGGCAAATGTTGACATTCTCTGATGAATACCAATTTTCACATAGTTTCCATTTTGATGAATGTCAATGTACATCAGATGAGAATGTTGACATTCTCTTGTTCCTGTTTTTCATGTTAATATATGTATATTAAAATAAGAGCAAACTTCAAAATTTCTAAAGAAAAAAACCACTTTTCTCAATTTTAGAATTACATTGAAAATTATTATAAGATGTGAAATTCCGTTAATCCATATCTATTCATTTCGGACACACGCATTTATTAATATTAATTAGAATATTATTAACATAATTTAAATGTCTGCATTTTGAAATCTGTATATATATATATATATATATATATATCTATATATATATATATATATATACAGTAAACTCGCTACAACGATACCCGATACAACAATAACTCCCTCTACTACAATAATGTTTTGTGGTCCGGCGATTTTGCATATAAACTAATGTTAATCTCCCCTCAATATTGCGATATTCTCTAGAACAATAAACCTCTGTAAAACGATTTTTTCAATCTAAATTTCAGTATTATTTTCTCCCTTTATAATAATATTTTGATTTTCAAATGCTTTTTTTTTTTTCGTTTTCTTTTGTTATTTTTCCCGTCTATTAAGACTCATTGTGGATATTCACCTTATCCCTGAATAAATAGCTATTGTTCAGATTTCAAAACAGATGAAGACCACCCTTTTGGGAATTGGAGTGAGTTAGGAGGGGGGTGAAGTGTAAATGTATGCCTAATCTCATTTCCCAGTAAGCTTTGGAATTCTGATAAGGTTTAAGGACATCTAGACCTGTCTGGTCACCTTGTCACAGAACAAGTGCCCTTTGTTAGAGGAACAAAGGGAGATGGAGGGGGGGGGGTGTTGTTAAGTGACGTACTGAAAAGTGAGTTCAAAGGTTGTTTTATAGTCTAACGATTTTGAGCTCTACGCGAAGCATTTGGTTTAAACTTTTCTTTTTTTCACGCGATATTGTTCCCTAAAGGCCTTATCACACGGTGAAATGTCGCCAGCAATTTTCCGTTTCTACCCTCAAAAACCGGTCAAGCAAGTTTCATAATCGACAACTTATTATGAAGATGATGATATTGATGATGATGATAATACAGGTCCATCGCAGTCCTTATTGTCATCCCAGGAAGCTCTTCAATCTGTGAATTCCCTGCGGACATTTTTTTCAAGCCTTCCGTCGACAAATGAAGAACATTTTCGTGCACTAGACTCAATGCATACAGTATTGGTGAACTTAACAGTAAAAAAAATGAATAAACAAACAAAAATACTGGATTATTTTCAATAAAAAGTGTTTTCAGGTATGTGAATATTTCTGTGCTTATTTTCTGAGTTTATCTTATTTATTTATTTTTTTAGTATTTAAAACCCTATTATTAGTATTTTACAGATTAATTTCTTCTAAATATAGACTTAAAAGTAGTATGTTATGCACCTTAAACTAATAATAATAATAATAAAACTCTTATTAAATGCTCAAAATATGTGGGACCTCGATATAACAATATGCCTCTATATAACAATATATTTATTTGATCCCTAAAATATTGTTGTAACGAGGTTTCACTGTATATATATATATATAATAAACTATTGATAAGTGGAACCATAAAATTACACAACACTATCACTTTTTCAAAATGCAAGGGATTCTAGTTAGTGTGCGGTTTTTCCACAGTCCAAATTCGACAGTTGTGTTATTTAACTAGCCCACTGAAATAAAAGTGGGTTTTATCTCAAAAGTTTTACTAATCTCAGGTAAAGCAGTAGGTGTAAAGGTTCGATTTTGTTCGAATAAAAATGCAAAACCCACCATAAAATTTTTCGTACAATAGGATACGGCATATGAAATACACAGGAAACAACTGTCACACTCACACTACCATGCGGAAACTGATTGCTGACTTCAGCGACCACATTTTCAACGCTAGAAGATTGAATTTGCTTTCGTTCTGTATTTGGAAGAATGCCAAATTGTCATTTCAAATTCACTTATTGTCTTGAGTAGGAAACATAGGACATTTTTGCATCCGCTTTATATTTCGACTCTTTTACTTTTACAATCGAGTTTAATGAATCTTTTAGAAATTTTTTTATCAATAGAGCTTTTTTTTTTTTTTGTAAATGAGACAGGATGTGCTGGGAAATAACTAATACTCGTTCGGAATCTGCTTTTATTTTATTCCTAGAATGATGCAAATAGACTTTTGTTTTAACGCAAATGAAGTGTAACATTTTCAATAAATATCATTTGTATTATCGCTCCATCTGATAATGTGTTTTGGGGCTAAAATTTTTACTTTAGTTAATTTAAGTCAAATGTATGTCTTGAATTATGTATGGTTCAAATCTTATCTCATTTGAACGCATTCTAGAATCCTCCAAAATGCTATGTTTTTTTGTAAACCCGGTACATAAATTTTCATTCAACTGTAAGGAACAGTTACCTCTTATTTTTATTTTTTCACCATAGTAATTAATATTTGGATACATATGTAGGTGTCACAAGCTTTTAAGAAGAATTTGCGGGAATTAAATCAGCTGTAAGCGTAAAATAGTACCATTAACTGGCTAATAACTTGTTGCATTGAATTCATTCTTGCAGAGGCGATGGCAGAAATTTGTCAAAAGGGGGTCAAGACATGACCGATTGGGAGAGGCAAACTAATTTTGAAGAAATTGATTAATCCATAATATTATTTGCCATAATCTGACTCCATATAAGGGTTTGGAAGCAATCACTCTCCGTTTATATCAAAAATATATCTTTATTCCACAACTAACAACATCGCACGCCTTGTTGCTGGGAGCTTCATTATATGCTTTCCACCGTGTTCTCTGAGAGGCTGGAATACTATACTGAGACGTACTACACTTCAAGACCATTTTATGCTAAACTAGCTGATACTCGGCGAGTTGCTGTCGAAGAAGAAATAATTTTGGAAATATTATTTGAAATTTAAAACAACTATATTGTTTAATTAGAAATGATAGAATGAATAATGTTTATTTTCGTATCGGAAATGAATACATGCATAGAAATTTGAGTGACATATAAAGGAAAAGCATAAATAATATTAAACCTATTTTTTTAAACTTTAATATTCCAGACTTTAGGGTTGGCAATATTTTTTGTTTTGCCATCTTTAGCAGAAACAAATAAGTGCAATTAATAAGTGTTTAAAGTTTTATCGCAATCTAATGAGCGATAATTGTAAATTTTCGCAATCTTATTGTAAATTTTCATATGAGACATACAAACTTTCATTTTTATTCATATAGACACATAATTTTACTATGCCTATAATCATCCCGTAAATATAAGAAAAAAGAATTCAAAGTTTCATCGCAATCGGATGAGCGGTGCAGCAACGCATAAGAGACATACAGAAAGGTTCAGTATTTATATAAATGGAGATAAAACATACATCATACTTTGGCAAGTTTCTCCTAGAGAATAAGAACGATTGCTACAATTTCTTCGATTTTGCTTCAAAACAGCAGTACTTTCTTTCAAATTTATATCAATATAATTATGCATTTAATATTTAATTTTTATAACAATTAATAATTTTTAAAAATTTCTATGTTTTCGGGAAATAAAAATTGTACAATCTACAAGGAATAATAGAAACAGAAGAATGAGAAACAAAATATCGAATTAAATGTACAGAAGTAAGATAGAAAATTAATTACTGAATCGTGCCAAATAAATATAAGTGATATTGAAAACAAATGTTCACGTTATTTAATTTTTATAACAAACAGATGACTACTGAAGCAAACGAATAAAATTTTAACTTATGACTAAACTTGACAATCGAACTACTTGTATGTTAAGAACTAGACTTAAGTTAATTAAATTGTTGACGTTGACCACTATACGAAGCAAAACGAATTAAATCAAATATTTATGAATTTTTCAAAAGAAAATTTGGATTGTTCGTGGATTATAATATATCAATTATAGTTATTGTCGTTATTTTTGGAAAAATAAATAAATGCCTTTTAAAGTAAAACTATTATTTCTGAATAAAAATTAAAGCATTAAAACTAAATGTTTTAATTAAAAAGTAATTTTAGGAGAATATTTGCCCTGTAAATTTTTAAATATAAATATCTTTTTACTTGCAAGTTTGCACTTTTTATGTTCTCCAATTAAATCCACTATTCGTTCTTTTAAAATAAAAATTATAATAAGCAATGCAGAAAATTATTCATGAAACAAAAAATTTGAGAAAATCTTTTAAATGTTCTATTCCACTTGTTTTCAAAAAAAAAAAAAAAAAAAATGCAAAAGTTTGTTTTTTGTTAAAAAATGACTTTTGAAAAAAAAAATTCGTTTGTAAACAAAAATATAGCTTATAAAATAGCAACCGTTTATATTTTTAAAAATCATACCTCAAATCATAAAAATTGAAGAAATTTAAAATAACTTTCAACTATACACTTTCATTACCATTACTATCTTAAGAAATGAAAACTCCTTTAACTATAATAATCTGCCTAAACCACCCTACAATGTTTCTGACAAGTTACAAGGTTATCTTATGCATTCATTATTTAAAACTTGAATCTTGAATGTAAATATTATGGGATATGGAGCGACAAAGGCTATAATCCCCTGGTTGCCACAAAGCAGCGATTTAAAAGTTCTGCAAATTAACATTCCTGTAATCCGAAATGCCCAGAGGAAGCACCACCTGCTGGAGTGAAAAAAAGGATGCGCGCACACACACAGAGTCCGTTTTTGCAACTTAAGAAATATCAAAGTACTTGAGAGATTGCAGAAATATGAGCAGATTTTTTTTTGTTGGCGAAAACATGGGATAAGAGAGCATCGTAGTAAATGTCAGGATCATCTATTTGTAGCTTGTTCCATAACACCGTTCTGTGTGTTGAATATTTTTGACATTTGAGAAGGATATGAGAAATATCGTTTATCTCTCCACATTTGCTGCACAAAGGGTTATCTGTAAGATTGAATTTATGAAGAAGTTCTGGAGTGATGATGGTTTTGCTGATTATACGGGCAATGATTTTATCTTGTATTCTGTTCTCTGTCCATTTTGAGATGGATATAATGTCGGGAAATTCCCCCAATAATGGTTGATATTTACTTTTTAGGTAGTTTTCGTATGCGCTTTGTCTAGAGATTTTTTTTCATTGTAGAAAAAATATCTTCAGGAGAAATCCATTCTAGAAATGGTGTAGATGCCGAGACCTTCCCCGTCAGATAATCAGCCTCTTCGTTAAAGGAAATTCCGGAATGTCCAGGAACCCACAAAAGAACTATTTCTTGATTTAGTTTTTTCCTGATATAAATTTTTGAGGCGAGTCTTTGGATGACCTTAGGAGAGTGAAAAGTGACATTTTTCAGTGCTAACAGAACTGAATAGCTATCCGAAATAATAAGATTGTGCTTTTCTGGGATTGAAAGATCGTCCACCGCTTGGCAGATTGCCAAGGCTTCGGCAGTGAATACTGAATTTAATGTATGAATTCTGTAAAGAAATTTTTTAATGCTAGAAACACCTGCAATTGAGGTGGAATTTTCAGATTTCGAGTCATCTGTAGCTATAATAAAATGATTTTTAAAGTGATTCTGTAAGCACTCATTGAAAGCTGCAGTAATAATTGGGATTGGTAAACCTTTGTTCTGGAACCTGAATTCATTTAAAAAGATATTGCATAAATTTGGGTTATATTGTAGATGGAGTGGCATGGTAATTATATGATCCGGTATGCAATCAAGTCGTTGGAAAGTGTTATGAATGATTTCTTTATCTTTATCGCTCAAAAAACGATCCATCTCATTGTGATTATCAACCAAAGGTGAAAAGGACAGGTTGGACATTTGTTTTATAAAAAATTGTATTGCTAGACGTTTGATCTTGTCTGAAAGTATTTCTTGGCCAGCTAATTTTAATAAGATGATGTTGGGGGTCCAAATTGGTACTCCGAGAGCTACTCTGAGTGCTATTGTTTGTATAGTGTTACAAGATTTGAGTTGTGTTTCGGAAAATTTATTAATTATGGGACAACTATACAAGAATATGCCAAGTATAGTGTTGTTAGCGATTGTAATTAGGGTTTCGTTCTTGCACCGTTTCTTTTGGAACCTAGTATTTTGAGACCGAAAATTTTTTTAAGAGCCTTGGTTCTTAAATTTTGTAATATTCTGTTATTTTGTTTAATTCTTGAAAACTGGATTCCTAAATATTTAATCGTTTCACTCCATGTTAGGGGAATACCAGCATATTTTATACAGGGTAGGGCGTTTATTATTTTTTTTTAGATAAATATATTATAGCACTTTTTTCTGCACTAATGGATAGTTTCCAGTAATTGCACCATGTATATATGTTTTCCATTGTATTTTGTAACTTCGTTTTAATATAATTTATCGAGTTATGAGAGCAGTATACGAAAATGTCGTCAGCAAAAATCGAGCAATCAACGTTTGAATCCAAGGTCTCGAAAAAATCATTCATGAATATTGCGAACAAAATTGGTGAGATGACGCTGCCCTGAGCCAGTCCTTTATAAAGAAATTTTACTTCGGAATAAACATTTCGCCATTTAATTTGGAATGTCCTTTCTTGAAGGAAATTATGCATCCATTTAGCGATGTTTCCTGTAATGCCAAGTTGGGTACATCTGTAAATTAAATCGTCAATATGAACTGAATCATATGCACTTTTTATGTCTAAACTTATGCCAATGAAAATTTTTTTGTTTTTATGAGCTTCTAAAATTGCAGTGTAAATTTTATAAATTGCAGTATGGTTATTTCTAAAGGGAACAAAGCCATGTTGGTTTGGATTCAGTTTTTTATTAGCTGCGATATAATGAATTATGCGTTGCGCTAAGATGCGTTCAAACATTTTACAGAATACTGAAGTAAGAGCTATTGGTCTGTAAGAAGTTATTTTTGTTTTATCTTTATTTGGTTTGGGAATTGGGATGATAATTGCATGCTTCCAGTTTTTTGGGATTGCGGAACCATCAAGTTGTTGTTGAAACATTTGAAGTATTTTGTCAAGTGATGAATCATCTAGTTTTTTAAACCATGTTACAGTAATTTTGTCTGCACCTGGGGTGGAGTTTTTTGATTTCTGAATTGCTCTTTTAAGTTCCCACATTTCTATAGTTTTATTCAGGATTTCGTTGTTATCATTATAGTCAATTGGAAGAGGTTGGAATTTCAGAGTTTGCATTGAAAAGTTCTTTGCAAAAAGATTACTTTGGGTCTTCGGATTACAAATATAGCGATTTTTATAGAAAATAATGTCATTATCTTTAATGTTGGAGTTGGTATAATTCGATATTTTGTTTAAAATTTTAAAAAATAATCTAGGGTTTTGTGATATTTTACTCAGATTATTCCAGTAATTTTCTCTTGCTTTTTTAATATGAATTTTAACCTGCTTCTGTATTTTTTATAATTGATCCAATCAGATGTCGAAATATTGCGTCTTGCTTTTTTCCATGCATGTTTTTTTAAGCGTTTAAAATTATGGCAAGCGGTATTCCACCATGGTGGGTATTCATTAGATATTGTTTTGATTGTTGTATAGTTGTTAATTGTATGGGAGATTTTATCAGTAATATCTTCTATGTTTGGTTGGCTCTTTGAATTGAATATTGTATTTGTTTCTTTCATAATTAGGTTCCAATTGATATTTTTAAGGGATTTATATGATATTTTCAGTTTCGACCATGATACAACTATGGGTAAATGGTCACTTTCGAAAGTGCATCCAAAAATATAACATTCAGTTTCATGAAAAAGAGAATTAGAGCACAGGGATAGATCAATGATAGAATTACTATTGGAGCTAGTGATATGTGTTGGGTTTGTGGTATTTAGAATCGTGAAGTCGGAGTTATTCAGCCAGTCAACAAATTCCTCGCTATGTGGTGAGTGATAATTTCCACCCCAAAGGGAATGGTGCAGATTAAAATCTCCAAAAATGAAAGTTGGGTGGTTAAGATTATCTAAAAATGTTTTAATCTGATCTATGTTAAAACCGCGTGGTGCGTAAATATTTATGATTATGAATTTTTGTTTAACCTTATGATTTGGATTTGGATTTTTTGGATTTTATTGGCACAAGAGCCATGGTGTTGACTATGCTGCGCCAAACTGTATTTGTTTTATTATTAAAATATATAATTTCAGCTATAAAATGCAATGTAAAAACATTTTAAAAACATGAAGAATATTCAAATATGGTGATAAAAACCTATTGATTTCAAAAAAGCAAAAAGATTAGTATGTGGTGTTTTATCAAGCAAATCAGAGAGATTGGAGTTGTTAAAATGGTATAAGCGTTGATTACTAAAGTGTGGACATTCAGTGAGAATATGGTGAACAGTCATGGTGCAATTGCATTGAGTGCAAATTGGTGCCTCTTCTCCAAAAAGTAGATGTCGGTGGGTGAATCTAGTATGACCTATGCGCAAACGGGTTAAGATTGTGTCCGCTTTTCTATTTGGAAGACATGGCCAAGGTTCAACTCGAGGTTTTACGCTATGAAGTTTGTTTTCTGTCAGCAGATTCCACTGTATCTGCCATTTTGAGAGATAAAGCAAAGTTACGTGTTTTTTCAAATCACTTACAGGGATATTGATATTTGCTGTAGTAGTAGCTGATTTGGCGGCACTGTCCGCTCTCTCGTTGCCCACAATACCTACATGAGAAGGCACCCAACAGAGAAAAATTTTAAATCTACGAGAGGAAAGTCTACTGAAAAGGTTTAGAATCTTATAAACTAATGGTTGATTTCTAGAATGAAGATGGTATGATTTTAAAGATTGTAAAACACTTAATGAATCGGTGTAAATTATATATTTATCTTGAGGACTGTCGTATATTTTTTCTAATGCAAATAGAACAGCAGTTATTTCCGCTGTGAAAACTGAACAGGAAGGATGGATTTTAAATGAAAAGACTTCATTTGGGAAAATTACAGCGAATGAGACACTATCCGATGTTTTTGATCCATCCGTGTATATTGCAATATAATCTTTATATTGATGTCTATGTTCATAAAAAATTTGCCTATAAATAGAATCTGAGGTATCAAATTTCGTAAACTCTTGAAAGGGATTTAGGAGTTGTATATTGGGATTTATCCATGGAGGAAAATTATTGTCCAGTTGGGGTGCTGCATGCAGATGAAGTAGATTTAGGTCCTTGAGAATGTTATGAATTCTAGTAAAATAAACAGGTGTAAAACATTTTCGTGCTTCCTGTATTCGAGTTAAGAATGGACGGAGTTTAAAACTATGAGAAGGATGTTGTGCATTTGATTACATTCTGAAATAATAGTGTAGGGATAGCATTTGCCGTCTAAAGTCATGGGAGGGCTCAAAACAATCAATATATAGACTCTGAACTGGAGAGGTCCTAAAGGCTCCCGAACACAGTCTGAGAGCATTATGATGAACAGGGTCTAATTTCTGCAAAATTGTTTTTCTGGCTGACCCGTAAATAATACAACCATAATCCAACTTGGATAGAACGAGAGCTTTGTATATTTTAAGCATAGATGTTTTATCCGCTCCCCAAGTCGTAGTTGACAAAACTTTTAATATGTTTAGTGCTTTTTCATACCTTTTCCGCAATACTTTCACATGCGAGAGAAAAGTGAGTTTCTTATCAAAGATAATGCCTAGAAAATTAATTTCGTTTTTGAATGGTATAATTACTTTATTTAGTTTTATTTCAGGATCCGGGTGTAGATTTCTTTTTCGACAAAAGTGGACACCAGCAGTTTTTGAAGCTGAAATGGTAAAAATATTGGCATTGCACCATTGTGTAATATTATTCACTGCAGTCTGCAGTTGTCTCTCTATAAAACCCATGTGCATCCCAGTACAGGAGATGTACAGGTCGTCAACATATAAGTAGCCTTTAACAGAAGGGGGAAGCTGCTTTAAAATATTATTAATTTTTAAAATAAAAAGAGTGACACTCAAAATACTGCCTTGAGGTACACCCTCTTCTTGAATAAAATAGTCAGAGTATTCTAATTTTATCTTAACATGGAACTTCCTCAATCTTATAAAATTTTGAATAAAAATGGGTAAATTGCCATTTAATCCAAGGTCATGTAAATCTTTTAAAATACCGAATCTCCAGGCCCGATCATACGCTTTTTCAATGTCGAAAAATATCGCAACCAAATGTTTCCGCTGTAAAAATGCCAGACGAATATCAGTCTCCAATGCGAGTAGATTATCAAGAGTACGAGCTTTCCTAAAACCACTTTGATGAGGGTGAAAAAAATTATTCGTCTCCAAATGGTAAATGAGTCTTCGATTAATCATTTTTTCCAAGAGTTTGCACATACAACTGGTTAAAGCTATTGGACGGTAATTTTCTGGGTTTTTAGGATCTTTTCCAGGTTTTAAAATCGGAATTACTATTGCCTGCTTCCAGAGAATTGGGAAATATTGCTCATTCCAAATACGGTTACAGAATAATAGTACAGCTTTTTGGGATTCTACTGTCAAATTTTTAATCATAGAATAGTTAATTCTATCAGGTCCCGGTGATGAGTCCCGGACATTGGCAAGACATGACTGAAATTCGGAGAAAGTAAAATTACAGTTATATGGTAAATCAGCTCGAGAATAAAAATTGAGTTTTTGTTTTTCGGCTTTTATTTTAGCATTTAAAATTGGAAGAGGGTAATTCTGGCTACTAGATGTTAGCGCCAGGGTCGAAGCAATAGAATTTGCTATGTCTTTAGGGGATGATAATGTTACTCCATTATGAATTAAAACAGAAATGTAGTTTGATGTGGGAGCACCCGAAGCTCTCCTTACTTTATTCCACAGCTCATGGCTTGAAATTCTACGGCTGATACTGGACACAAATTTTTGCCATGAAAGTTTTCGTTTCCTGCGTTGTATTCTCCTCGAAATGGCCCTAGTCTATTTAAAATAAATAAAGTTCGACGTTGTTGGATGTCTTCGGAAGATATCCCATGCTTTCCGTTGTTCTTTATATGCGTGTTTGCATTCTTCGCCCCACCAAGGTTTGTTCTGCTTTTTTTGTTTACCAGAAGTTTTCGGGATTGAATTATTTGCTGCTTCAATTATAACATTAACTATGTAATTTAATGCATCATCTATGGTGGAGGATTGGATTTTATCTGGTTCAATATTAGCTAAAATGGTGAATTTTTGCCAATTTGCTGCATTTAGAATGTATTTGGATTCACAAGAATGATAATTTGGGTAGTACCTGCTGTCTGAGACGATAAGAGGGAAATGGTCACTACTATATAAGTCATTATCCACTCTTAAATTAAAAAATGGCAAGAGAGATGGAGAACAAATTGCTAAATCAACTGAATGAAAAGTTCTTGTAGGTAAATGAAAATGAGTCTTTTCATCCGAATTTAATAGGCATAAACTGTAGTCTGTCATTAGTTGCTCGATTTGCAAATCACGGGAATTGGAATCAAGACTGCCCCAAAAAGAACTATGGCCATTGAGGTCACCAAAAATTATGAATGGAGAAGGAAATTGTGAAATGAGATTATTGAGTTCTGACTGAGAAACAACTTCAGTTGGAGGTAAATAAAGGCTGCAGACCGTAATCAAAGAATGCATCTGGATTTGAATAGCAACAGCCTGCAGATTTGTGTTCAGGTTGATGGGCATTGAAGGTATGTGGTTAGCTGCAAGGATAGCAACTCCACCTGAAGCTCGATTATGAATACCATGTTTAGAGAAAATTTTATAATGTCGGATATAGTGTTTATCCGTCTTGAGGTAAGTTTCTCGGAGAGCAATACATGCGGGATTGTGTTTGTTCATAAGATCTTTGAGTTCTGACGATTTATTTAAAAAACCACGGCAGTTCCAAGAAATAAGAGTAGCCATGAAAAAAAGAACAGAAGGGGAAAAAAAGAAAAAGAAAAACCGCCAAAAAACTAGGAAGATAAAGATTTATCTTCAGCGTCACTAATGGACATATCATCATCAGATGGATGGACTTTAAGCAGGGAATCAGCATCATCGTTTATACTGTTAGTTTTGTTGTCTGCTTTATCAAGAGGAATTTTTAAAAAGTCTTCTCTAGTCAGAGGCCCGCTTCTAGAAGGACTAGAAACATCTTGTCCTCTCTTTGCGGCAAGAGCTCGCGCACGTTTAGCTGATTGTTTTTCTTTACGTTTTGGAGACAGATCACTATCTTTTCCGTGCTTTCTAGAATCAGGAGCGTTTCTGACACGAGATTTAACTGTGGAATCATTCTCCGAGAATGAAGATGTTTTTGGAATCGATGAAATTTGTTGTGGCGTTATTTCCACATTTGAAGTTGTTTCAGGAGGCACTATTGTAGTATTTTGAGGATCACTATTGCTAATTGAGGTTGAGGTAGAAGGTCGCTGATGTAGTGGTGTAACAGGCTGGTTTAAAACTGTCTGAGAATTTGGAGCAGATGATGAAGCTTTTTCGAATGCCTTCTTTATTTCGAGAAGAGCTAGCCAGTCACTTCGTTTAATGGTTATCATATCATTATTAGCGGCTTTGATCATTGTGTTCGCTGAAGGAGCGACAGTAGCAGTTGCATTATTTTGAGTATTTTGCCGATTTGCTTGCGCTGAAGGTATAATATTTGTTGTTAGGGCTTCCGAGAAGGAGAGACCTGGCTTGGGCATTCTATCCATTACAACTTTTCTAGCCACGGGGAAAGATAAGTTTTTTGTAATCTTTATTGTTTGTATTTCTTTTTCTATTTTAAATTTTGGACACGATCTAAAATAAGATGGATGTTCACCGCTGCAGTTTGCACATTTTGGCGTTGTAGCAGAGCAATTATCGCTTTTATGGTCTGGAAGAGAGCATCGGGCACAAATTTCTGTGGCCCCTTTGCAAGCAGTTATTGTGTGTCCGAATTTCTGGCATCTGAAGCAACGAAGTGGATTTGGAATAAATGGCTTAACTGGACAAACTATGTAGGCTATTTGCACAGCTTTTGGTAGAACTGGGGTGTCAAAAGTTAAAATAAGATGTTTGGTTGGAATCTTTTGGTTATTTTTCTTGATTTTTATTCTTTGAACGTCAATTACTTTCTGTTCTTTTAAGTTTTCCAAAATATCTGCTTCAAGGTCTCTCTGAAACTCTTTCTCTGAGATTACTCCTTTTGATTGATTAAGTGAACGGTGTGCTGTGACAGTAACGGATATTTCTCCGATTTTTTTCAATTTCATTATGTTTTGGGGCTGCTGTTTGTTTTTTATTTCAATTAACAGATTCCCATTGTTTAATTTTTGGATAGTTTTCACTTCACCTACAATTCCAATAATTGCTTTATGAATCAAAAGTGGCGATACTGGTTTCAATGAATTTTGTTCAGATGAAATAACAAAAAATTTAAAATAAGCATTACAATCAATGTTTACATTATGAGCCATGCGACATTTAAGGAGATTCAGGCCCGACGGCACCGCCCACCACGGAGCCCTACACGGGATGGTAGTTACCGGCTTTGGTGATTGCCAACCTCGGCACTTGCCATGATGCTAGCCAGAACCTATACGCTGAGAGTCCCCCCCGGGGACAGTGATCACTCTTAACGCCAAGCCCAAGGAGTGACCCCTTCGCTTGATCCCCTTGAGCAGCCCAGCCAAAAATCTGGGATACCAGCCGATTTGCACACCGGAGACCGAAATGTGCCACCCGTCTGATGGGTCGCCACGCACGGCAAACACGTGGGGTTTTTGACTGTCCATGAGGAGCAAGAAGCAAACAGAGCGGCTACAGCTTCTCATGGAGAGCTCCCTCGCTTACCGTCGAGGGATGGAAGGATGAAGAGAGAGAAAAGGGAGGGAAGAGTGGGGAGAATAAGAAAAGAGAGAAAGGGGAGAGGAGGAAAAAGATTGAAAGATCCCTGGGTACCTCGGGATCGGGACACCCGTACTCACCTAAAGGAAGTGAGCCCCTGAGGGGTGTTTATCCTTATGAATTTCAACTGCAAGTAACTCTAAATTCGGATCATTTTCTTGACTAAGGATGACCCTAGCAGCCAAATTTTTAGGTATTCCTATTAGTAAACCACCACCCAACCGATCACTTCGATGGGTACGAAAAATAATTTTATCGGGGTGAGAAAAATTGTCCGTCTCTTTAAGGTAGGTTTACTGAAAAATCCAAAAGTCTGAATTTGAAAAAGGAGGTTGGTGTAACCAGATGCGTTTATTTCTAATACTACGACAGTTCCATTGAACAAATGACATACTTGGTTAAAAAAAATATATAAATCAATGGAAAGAAAATACTGATATTCTAACGAAAAAAGAAAACACCAAACAAAGAGGGCGCAAGAAAACGACCCCTTTCCAAACTTTGGAAAATACACAAAGCTTCAGACTTAGCTGATGAGGCTGCAGAGAAAAGAATGTCAAAAAGGCAAATAAGAAGGCGTTACTTGGCACCAATATAAAAAGTGACAATGTAAACAACGAGTCAAAAAAAGATGCGATACAACAATACAAGAAATGACAAAGTAAATAACAAGTCAAATAAGGTGCGCAACACCAAAACAAAAAGTCAAAACTAACGACTAAGCAAAAAACTGTCAAGGCTAACATAAAAAACAAACAAAAACAAAAAAAACAGCCGAGCAAAACAATGAAAACAAAGAAGCACCAACTAACCGTCAGGTAGTTCTTCTTCATCATAAGAAACTCTGGTATCCCAGGGAATGTTAGATACATTTTGATTAAGGATAGAAACAAGACTCTTTTTACGAGCAGGAGAAGAGGATAATTGTCCTCCCTGCGCGAAAATTTTGTGGATGTTTTCAATTATAGTGTCTATTGATTTCATCAACATATTTGTTATCAAAGTTACTTGCTTTTCAAATTTCTCGTCTATCGATTTCATGAGCGATTCAAACTTTGCGTTAATGGAATCCTGAACCTCAAATACTGCTGGGGTCGATTTAGTTACTTCTGCATAATTTTGTCTCGTTTGTAAAAAGATTCTACGTGCTTCTCCTGTAGTTATATGATTATGACATTTTAATTCTAATATATTTTTTTCATTTGCATACATAGGACAGCTATTGGACTTCGCGTTGTGGTTTCCCTTGCAATTGATGCATCGGGTTACATTTTGGCATAAGCCATCGTGAATTTCGCCGCAATTAGCACACGCGTTGAGTTTGTCACAGACTCGGGATGGATGAAAAAAAGAAAAGCATTTAGAGCACTGACGCCGTCTGTCGACAAAATGTTCTATATTTTGGTTGATAAAACCAATTTTAACATCTTTTGGAATAGCTGTCCCAAGGATTGTAACCAGCACAGGTGAGGTCACACGAGTAGAGTTCTGTTTCAGAAAACGTCTCATTTCTACAACAATCATGTTATTTTTTTTTTCAATACTTTCCGCAAGTTGACCTAATGGTGTATCTGTAGGGATATCTTGAACTAAAAATCGAGAGCATACATTCTCCCATATGATGTTTGTGGTAATTTTTGTCTCCACGAATTTTTCCAGTGACAATAGTTTTACCGCACATAAAGGGTCCTTAGTTGAGAATATTATTTTACCCTGCCTTGTATACTTCATATTATCTATGTATTCATGTCTGTTGACATTTTCCATCACAAATTCTTGGGCGGTGAAAGGATTCAATTTCGGTAGTTGTTTCTGTTTATCTGCATTTGTGAACACAACATTTATTTCATTAAATTGTTTCGATGCTAAACGAATCACCAGCTCATTAGTTTTCTTGCTATTTTTATAAAACATATTGGTTACCATTGTATCCATGTTAGAAATCCTTGACTCTTTCATTTCAGCTTCATTATTCAAGTTCCTAACACAAAAAGATGAGTGAGCAATGACGAAAATAAAACCTCAGCAACTGAAGCACAAAGAAAAACAAATCCGGAAGCTATTAAAGTACTTTTTAAGTATATTAAAGTACTTTTTAAGTATATTAAAGTACTTTTTGTTAATCACTATAAACACCAAAAAAATATTTTAAATCTGTCGAACGCACCAATTGAACATCCAGGGAAACTATCTACATGAGAAGTTGTTTATTTACGTTTTCGAAAAACTTCATTATTTATATTGAAGCTTAATTATTATTATTCCTTATTTATATAGCTGGTACCCGGCACGTTGCTGCCACAGAAGAAATAATTTTGGAAATATCGTTTGAAATTTAAAATAGCTGTCTTGTTTAATTAGGAATTATAGAAATAATAGCATTTATTTTCGTATCGGAAATGAATATATTCATTGAAATTGAATGATAAATATAGAAGAAATGTAAATAATATTTATGCCATTCTATTTTATTTTTTAACTTTATTCTTCAGGATCTTTAGGGTAGGCAATATTTTTTCCGTCTTCAGCAAAAACAAATAAATTTCTTTACTGTCCGACTCGTAGCATTGAGCATATAACTGGTTATGTGAAAAACATGGATTTTTTTTTAGGTTCAGTCCGCACACTTCGCAGTCGCTTGAAACCAAAAGGAGCGTTGGTGGGAATAATGAGAATCCTTGGAGTGAGCACATTTGTACGCTTTCTACATTATTAGGAAGATGCAAAAAAAAACCTTGATGTAGAAACTTTAAATCCGAAATATTTTAACAAAATTAAACTTAAAAAAAAAGACTTAAATTAAAAATTTTAAACTGGAGTGTGTATACACTCGAAAAATATCTTTAGATTATTTAATTGTTAAATCATAATTAGTAAGTTCTTTTTAAAGTGCATTCAGTGGAACAATATATTCTTCAATAACAATATATTCTTTGGATAAAATTAGTATATTATCTATAAATTCTTTTATGCTCTTTACATTCCGAGGTACTTCGAAACAAATCTTTGAAAAATGCCCCCTATAATCAGAGAATGAAGAACAACATTGTACGATATCTTCATGATATTGGCCAGTAAAACAGAATACCGAGCAACATGGAGATACTGGGCAATATCTTGTGCAAATAAGGCTAGTTGCAATGCACAAACCAAACCTAATCCCAGTGTTTCGAAGAGAACAAATGGGGTGCGAATAGCAATTTTTTTATGTATCATCAGAAGCCCTAACAAAGTTAATGTAAGAAAATATTTTTGCCCTATATACTTTGCGAGTGAAATTACGAATGTTAGGAAATGAATATTTATCATCTTTGTTTGGGTATTAATGTTCGAAAGTCGCTAACAAATAGGTAATCATTTTTCTTTTTCTTTCTTTCTTTCTTTTTTTTTTTTGAGAACCACATACAATGGAAAGGAAAAGCTGCTGTATGAGTGCAAATGGCCAAAATCCAAAATATGCTGTAATTCTATTTTGCAGTTTTTAACAATTAGGTACATACGATAGGCTAATACGATGGAGTTTAGCTCAAATAGGAGGTCCAAAAGTAATAACATAGTGAACCATATTAAGTTTAATCGTCGGATTTGAATGGGGCAATTTTAAATTTATTATGAAAATCATTCAGCAATTTAGAAAAGTCACTATCAACAAGACGAGTTTCAATAGAGAAAATATGGCAATTTCTATTAACACAACAAATTAATAATGAGGTTTTGAATCGGGTTTGATATTAAAATAATGTAAAAAATTAGCACCAACAATAGCATTAGATACATCTCTACTATTAATAAAGATGAATGTGTGTATGTGTCTATCTGTATCTAAATACCTCCAGTTGAGGCCAGACTGTTTGACCAATAGCTGTTACGTTAAGCACATACAAACCTGGAAGATGAAATGTGCAACTCAGATTTTTTTTTTCATTTCAATTTATTAAAAATTAAGCTGAATTTTCCTCTGCTAATTAATGTACCACTTTATGAGAGAATTTCAAAGAGAGAATGCTGAAACCCCAATTTTGTGTATTATTACAAAA
This sequence comes from Argiope trifasciata, assembly GCA_026543055.1. NCBI lineage: Eukaryota > Metazoa > Arthropoda > Arachnida > Araneae > Araneidae > Argiope > Argiope trifasciata. The sequence goes on from JAPMOQ010013261.1 coordinate 1,465,030, forward strand.
TATAAGTTGCTACCTTCAATTTTAGTAATCATCTGGCAAGGCTATAGATGAAGATAGCTAGATAAAAATTCAAGAATTTTTAAGCATTCACATAATGAATGATGGAAAACATACAGGTTTATCATATCGTAACGCATTTTCCTCCGTATCCTGATCCGTCGGGTTCGCTTACTTGCATAGTGGGTGTGTATGGCTTAGAAAGTAATCAGCAAAGATCAGTCCTTCAGTAGAAAACACAACGAAGAGGTTAATTTACAAGACGGAGCATAAAGACGATAAATATTTACAGTACAGAGACGACAATCATTTACAGAAGACAACTATATACAGCCGAGACGAACACATAGAACAGGACTCTACAGCAGACAGTAGCCCACACATAGAAATCCCGTATTGAGAACGACCACAGGACACAAAAGCGGCTAGACAGAATTCAACAGGAGGAATCTCAGAAGGATTCTATCTAAGCTCACGTAGGTCTCTCCAAACGGCTGAGACTACTTCTCTGTCTCCTTGTTTTCGCAGCTGACTTACTGCTTCACACAACGGGCTAAGACACAAGACACGACGATGCCAGAATATGGCACACACAGTAATTCACCACTCCATGTTTGCTTCGATATTCCCTTGGCGACTCCTCCATTCATGACTCCTATTTAAGACCTCTTCATTCAGGCTTACTCGATTTACCATCACTCTCCAGATCTCTACTATTATCGGCGATTCCGTCGACGACTCTATTCCTCAGCCCAGGACAACCAATTCAAGACCTCTCAATTCAGGTCTACTTGGTCTATCGCACAACTGCAGCTTCAGATTGACGGCCTTATATAGTGGGAGGCGGGGCTAAAACCTTTTGGACCAATCAGAAGCATTCTAGATGCATCTCGGCTCCTAATGGATGGATCGGGAAAATTCTCGATGTTTCGGGTATTATTCCTTTTGCCGCCAGTCTTCAAATTTGTCGCCAAGCTCTTTGATCTCTGATGTGATACCAGGGCACCGTTCAATACAGATGACTGTAAATCAGTCTTCCTTACGATGACATTATTGAAGCGGGGAAGCAAAATTACAGGTTCGTATCATTATTCCCCTCTTCAAAGACTGACTTCCCGGTAATCCCAGTTCAATTCAACAGCTGATGTAGGCTTCCAATCGTTGTAAATAATCTTCTTTCTGGCGTTGGACAACTTCCGCTCATTTGGTGACGATATCATTTTCTAAATTGGCGACAATTAAAGATCCGTCCGAACCTTCTTATTATACTTAACTTGGATCTCTTCGCCGTTTTGGATTGTACATTCAGATTTGATCTCGCTTGAAATGCAGGATGTTTCGTGGAGCCAAACATCGGATCGTAATGGAATTCTCCAGAACGAATTTCATCAGACTGGTCGGTTGGTCACTTTGATCTTCTCCCATCGAATCTACCGAATGTCATGATGGTTCAAGAATGTTTTCTGGAATACATTCGGAAACCAGGGATTCGCCTTCGTCACCAAAGCTTTCAAGGGAAGTTTCCAGTTTCATTTTTGACACTGGAGAATTGTTCGCAGCATTCACCACAGGATTTTCTGAAGAGGACATCTGCCTTTGTTGGAACAACTTGCCCGGATACACAAAAGATTCCTCGACTTCTACTTGCATTACACTTCTATGAAAGTCCTAGGCAAAGCCAAATTCTTGAAAGAAACCGAGGGTTTGTTTATAGGATCAGCTATTCCAGCTACGTCGTCTTCATCCGTAACACTTTGTAAGGAGCTAGTAAAAGGCTAACAGAGATGTTGTTCTTTCAACCTCTGGGATGAATTCATTTCAAACATGGCCGCATTAACTCCAGCATCCATAGGCATCGAGCACGGGTCGCCACTAATAGATCCATCCGAAGATAGTTCATCTTCTCCCTCTACAAGCACCTGAGCTTCAGATTCCACTTCAGGGGAATCCTTCGGAGAAGACTTTTTCAGCTTTACCGTTGACAATCTCCTAGTTCGTGCGTCACCGAGTTTAACTCCAGTTTTTCTACCGGATTGCTAAGTTCCTTTTCGATGACATCAGTCTCCATTCGATCCTCGGGTTTCTCTTCCTCCACTCGGCTCTCGCTGTTTCCTTTAATTTCTTCTGCGCAATCTTGCACGTCTTCTTCCACTTGATTAATTCCAATTCCCATACTGGAAGATTTTTCTTCTAAAATGTATTTCCACAATGAAACTGCTTCTTTTAATTCCCTATCCATTTCTTCTTATTCAACTATCAGTTCTCTTATGAAAGGAAAAAGCCGCTCGAACTTGTCATTTCAATACTCAATCATTATTGCTTAGAATCTCGTCAGCACCATACACTGTTAACCACTACCCCACTTCTGACCCCAAATGCTACGGATTTTCTTCCTTATCCTAATCCGTCGGGTTCGCTTACTTGTATAGTGGGAGTGTATGGTGTGGAATAAAATCAGCATTGATCCCTCCTTCAGTATAAAACATAAAGATGTTTATTTACAAGACGAAGACAGAACAGCACAAAGACGAAAAATATTTACAGCACAGAGACGACAATTATTTAAAAAAGACGACTGTATACAGCCGAGACGAACACGCAGAACAGCACTCTACAGCAGACAGTAGCCCACAAGTAGAAATTCGGTAATGAGAACGTCCACTGCAAACAAAGCGGCCAGACAGGACTCAGCAGGACAGAGAATCTTTGGGGAATTCTGCCTAAGCTCACGTAGGTCTCTCCAAACGGTTGAAACTACTCCTCTGTCTCTTCTTGCTTTCGTTGCCGACTCACTACTTCACACAAGGGGCTACAACACAAGATACGACGATGCCAGAATACGGCACACACAGCAATTCAGCACTCCATCCTTGCTTCGGTATTCTCTCGGCGATTCCTTCGTTCAGGACTCCAATTCAAATCCTCTCAATTCAGTCCTACTCGATTCACTATCACTCTCCAGGTCTCTACTATTATCGACGGCTCTACTCCTCAGCTCAGGACTACTAATGGGATCAATTCATGTGGCGTAAAAGTCACGGGCCATGTACTTATACGCATGGCATTTAAACCTTCATTCGCAAAGCTTTAGTAGACGAGTCCGTCATTAACGTTATCCGCCTCGTATGAAGCGGATTTTTTTTTTGTTTACATTTGAAGTTTAAATAATTTTCTTTCTTCTAATTATATCTTAAAAGATAAAATACTGGGGTGGTGCCGGATACTTTAATGTGAAATTAAGGAATGATTGCAGAGTAATTTTTTTTTTTTTTTTAGTTTCCTTTCAACAATTCTGAATTGCATTGTTAGCATTGGAATAGAAGGTTGTAAGCCTGCTTCGAAGTCGGTGATATGCTACGATCACTTTGAAGAGTTTATTTAATGTGTGCCCATTTTCTAACTGTAGGAAACAAACAAAAAATAAAGCCCTATTCCTGTAATTTTTATACGGCCACACTCTATCTGAAAAGCAACATTTTATTAAAAGTTATCCGTTGAATGTATTAGAAACGAATGATGTTGTGATGAGATAAAGGTTTCCAAGTTGAACCAGAACTATACAAAATATGATGTTTATGATTTTTAGTGGATGATATTAAAATAAAATGTATCATAAGGTTTTACTTTTTTACTATGAATCTTAAAGTTTTCTTTTTTTTTTTTTAGTAATTCATATTATTCAGTTATTAGTGTAATCATGTTTAACAACAAAAGAGTAAAGTGTTTATTCCCATTAATGTTTTTTTTCCTGATAATTATCATTTTTGTTTCTTGTATTTAAACTGAAATTTATTTTTATAATGTCATGCTATATCATTGTGGACCTCAGTGATTTCTATTTAAAGAAATATTGACATTTTCATTGAAAATCAATTTCCATATCACCATTTATTATATATTTTTTATTTCCAATTTCATTGCTACATGGCTGCTTCACTTCTTTTTCTATAATATACCAATTTTTAATCATAAAATTCTGTAAAAACATAAAAGTGTTTCCTCCAACTCCTCTTTATATCCTGTTTAATTTCTGTATGTGTCTATATTTATCATGACCTTACTCATACTTATTAAATTTACTGTATTGTATGTTTTTGTTTTATTTTATAATACTCATTCAATGTAACTTCAGCATTTTAAAATGCATTTCAGAAAAGCTCTGCTTTAAAAGTATATTGCTCAATATTATGTTTTTATTGGTGATAAAAAACTGTTAGGTATCTAGAATGTTTCTGTTCAATAAAATTGAATTCATCATTTCATTTGACATTCTATGTTTATATTCTTTCAAAGTGTCTGGAATAATAAATAATTTTTGAGTTATTTTAAATAGTTACTTGATTACATTGAAAATATCATTTGATCACATTTTTTCAAATAATAATTCTTATGTATTTTATTTATACTTTTTATAATGTGTAAATAAAAATTATGATGTAAAGATTAATTATTTTGCTTGCTTGTTGTTCAATGATTTCTACAAATTAAAATGAAATGATTCATAAGTTGCATAGATTTAAAAAATGTTATTCTGTATCTTTTATAATGAATAATTATTATAATGTGTAAATATTAATTATTTTGCTTGCTTGTTTTTTAATGAATCCAACAAACTAAAATGAAATAAATGATTCAAAAGTGCTCAGATTTAAAAAATGATATCTTTTATATTGTATAATTTTTAATTGTTATCATAGATTATTCATCATTTATTGAATTTGATCAGAATTATAATTTTCAATTGTAATCAAATTCAATATATACAAACTTGAATTTCATGTTCTTTCCTCTCAGCAAATTGAAAACTTCACAGTCTCAATATTAATAAAATTATTTACATAAGAAAAAATGCAATAATTTTATTAGTAAGCTTAAAACTGTTATATTTTTTAAAAGAAACTATAGTCATAAAATTCAACATTCAATAACACTTAAATAATGTATATAAAAGAACATATGTAATTTTTCAAAAAAACTGCCATAGCCATTTGTCAAAATGTATCTTTTAAACAAACAAACAAAAAAAGATATGGGAAAGGAAAGAATAAAATGGTATCAAACTAATTAAAAAGAAATATTAATTAATTATACAAAACGATAATTGCATTGCAAACATTAATTAAAATTTAATATAAGTAGTAAAATTACATTACAACGAAAATTTGAAGAAAATAATTCAAAATATTAATTTTTTTTAAATATCAAAAAATTTATATAATCATTCGGCTAGCGTACTTCAGTGTTAATGTATCGGATCAACGTTATCGGCAGACCTCCCGACAAGCGCAAAACGCTTGAAAATTTAAACAAACGGTTTGTTTTGTACATGACTCGTGACTATGAATTGACCCCATTAAAGACCTCTCAATTCAGGCCTATCACACTCTACTGCAGCTTTAGATTGCCGGTCTTATATAGCAGAGGGAGGCGGGGCTAAAACCTTATGGGCCAAACAAGAGCATTCTAGATGTTATGTCGGTTCCTAATAGACGGATCGGGGAAATTCTCGATGTTTCGGGTTTTACCCATTTGGTCGCCAAGTTCTGGGATCTCTGATGTGACTTTTCAATACAGATGACTGTAAATTACTCTTCCTTACGATGCCATTATTGCAGTGAGGAAGCAATATTACAGGTTCATAACAAACTAAATAGTCCCAATAACTGTATAAACGAGTTGCTTTATAAAGTTAAAAATACCTACGCAAACTATATTGATTATTTGCAAGGGAAATGGCTTCTGGTGATCTTTTACTGAAGTGCATCATTTCAATTAATTCAGCTTTTAGACGGAAAGAGGTCACAGAAGGTATATTCTTCTGGAATTGTCATATTATATCCTTTAGAATTATAGTCATATTCTTATAGACCTAGATTCCCATAGACATTTGGCACTCAAAATTATTCCCTATAAAGACATTTTAATCTTAGTAAAACGGTGAAAACTAAAATTAGTGATTTCCATAGTCTCAAAGTTGAAAGCACTTTCAGCATCTCTAAAGAGACAAAAGACCAAAAAGATTGAAATAGATTTTTAAATCCTTATAATAAAAAACAAAATGATGAAAAAAATATTGTTGTCCTATAGTAGAATATTTCAGAATCCTTCCCCCCCCCCTCTTTATTTTTTGCCTGATGCTATTGAGTTAAGCAAAGCTTTAAAATCACAAAATGCTACCAGTAGGAATTCATTAGCAAACAAACAACAAAGGGGTTAAAATGAAAAACAGCCTTCCCCAAATAAAGAACGAAAGTAATTGGGGGGCAGATTGAAACTAGTGGAAAGCAGCAAATTGTAATGGGAAAATTAAAACTAAAAATTGAGAAATTTTTTTTTCAAAAGATTAAAAATTAAACATAAATAAATAGTTTTTATATGATCCTATTTTCATAGTGAGATGTGTTTCATAAATTGCTCTTTGTTTAATCAAACTTATTTTTTAATTCATCATTTTCAGAAAAACAACTAAGGGGCATTATAAAAAGTCAGTGCATGCAACTTTCAGTAACATTGACAAAATTCATGCAATAGAATTTTGAATTACATTTTATAATCATCACATTATTAAGAATTTGTGATATTGCTTCCCAACAACGTATGTTACCAGTAAAGAGGACAGTTTTAAAGATAGTTCTAACAGATGCTGACTGAATGGCGGACCGACCTTGGCGAAAAAATCGATGATTCCGGAAGCAATAAACATCTTGAAAACAGACATTAAGATGCGAGTGACTATGAAGTCTACAGTCTATTTTGCCTCGTCGCGTAGAGTTATAAAAATCATGGAGGCAGAGCTAAAATCAGTCAATATTAAGCCGGCAGTTAAGCTGAGCTCAACGATTAAGAATAGCAGACTATCAAAAGGAATGAATAGTCGTGCTATATCTCTCATCAGCGGAATTCCTTCTGAGTGCTATAAGCTCTTACGGTTTATTGTACTAATTTGCTGCTTTTGTGCTATTTTTATCGCGAGTGCTATTCTAGTGCTTTGACTGTATTTTTCTGTCTTGTACAGTTATTAGCTAATGAGCTTGCTGAACTAATTCATTGTATACCTACTGGATTAGAATCTAATTTCCAATTTTTAAATTTTTTGCAAGTATATATAGTATTATTTTTTATATAATTTGGTACACTTTGAGACAAACAATTTTGCTATTAACATGCATTTTGTCAAAGAAAAAATGACAATTTCAAAACTGGATGCTTAATATTTTCTTTATTATTGTAAATCCAGCACTATATAAAAAAAGTTATTCAACTTTTTATATATTTTCTAAGTATAAATGAATTATGTCATCTCACACTAAATAAGCAAAATGCACCGTCTAACTAATCGACACCAATAGTTTGTGACCACAGGTAACCAAAACTTCTAATTGCAAGAAGAAAAAAAATCAAATTTTAAACAGCATTCAAAAATTAAATTTTGCATGTTGCAAAGAGAATCTTTTGGCAAGGCTTCGTAAATGATCAAATTAATACATAATGAAACAGTAATGATTAAACTGATGGAATTAACACTCAGAGTCCTCAAATGGTAAATTTGTTCAAATTATTTGTATTCTAAAGAAAATGCAAAAAGATGTAACAAAAAGCAATTTGTAACCTCTACATCTTAGTAATTGTGACAAAAATGCATAGTTACACAGGGCACTAAATTTGAAAATAAAATTAAATACGCAACTTCTACTTGTAACCACTCTTTCATAATAAAATAGATTCTGAAGTGTTTTTTTTTTTAATATTGTAGGGAAATTAAATGTTATTATGAAGACATGTTTAAAGTGCTAAGCAATTTTCCCAGTTGCTATGTTAGCTTTAGATTAAGTTTAGCAAGTGTATGATTTTATTTATATACATATCATACTTGCATCTATATTTTTATTATTTTTCATGGCATACTGCTTAAACCCACACATTTATAAGAAGTAAAAATATATTGAATAATATATAATTACATAATGAAGCCAAAAAAATGCTACCTATTATGATAACAGACTTCTAACTTTCTACAGAAACAGAATTTATAAATAATTTTTTTAAATTAATTTTGTAAACTTACTACTGCATCATAAACTGCATATTTTGGTTTTTATAAAGACTGTAAAATCTTTGAATGCTTTTATTCTCACATATTTTTATTGACACAATATATTGCATATTTAATCTAATTTGTTTACATAGGCAAAGTCACTACTTTTTATCATTTGGAGTTTTACTGGAAGGTCGTGGAAGTCTTAATTGGTCCATTTCAATATTAATATCATTAAAACTGTATTCATTGTATTGGTAATATTCAGGAGCTCCATAAGAGGATTCTTGAGATTGTGATGATTGCCCTGTGTAAATAAATAAAAAGACACAGTTAAAAATAACAGCTTGAAGAATATTTAAATGTAATTTATTATTACTTGTTGCATTTTTTTTTCAACTGTAAATAAAATAAATGACAACTTTTATTGTTATTCTACTTATACAGTGCAATAAAAAATTATTCAAAAATCAAATTTAATAGATGGTAGAATATAATAAAAAATTGTAATATTACACATGACTGAAGGATGCATCTAAATATACATTAAATAAAAACAGTATGAAAAACAAGACACTTATAAGAAACAATTGCCAGATACATTCGAATGAATGACCATCAACTGCAATATGTGCATCATAACAATAATAAAATAACTAATCCATTAGATCAGACATTCAGTTTTTAAATTACTTAATTAATGGCAAAACAATGAATTTCCATACAAGATAAAAGTTTTCTCTTTTGTCATATTCTATCACTTTTTAAAGTTTATCTTCCTCGTCATGTTTAGTATACAGCCAAATTAAATTAATCTTTACCATGACTATATCATTAATGTTTACATAAATATACTTATAAATAGTATTGAATAATCAATTATGTGATATCAAAGACAATGTAATCCAATCAATCCAAAGCATGGTAAATTATAATGGGCAAGTTAATTATAAGATACATGTAAAAGGCAGCAAATCTTGTACTAAAAAGTACTATCATTTTTTATTAACATTTGGTGCTATTTTCCAGATTTTATAAAGACCTAATTAATATCTATATTTCTGCAAAATAAAGAAAGGAATCTTAAAATGAAAAATATAAATATTTTCAAAAAAAGATATAATTCAATATCCTGCTAGAGATAGTCTAAAATACTTATGCTTTTCGCTAAATTTGTTATTCAATAATTCACACAATTTAATCATATTTAATGCCACCTTCAGTCTTTGAAAACGGATAAATAGTTCCGAAAAAATAAATAAAAATTAATTTAATAATGCATATTTCATACAAACTGGATTGTATAAATTACTATTCAAAATTTTTAGAAAGTGAGCTGTCATTCCTATCATGATATTCTTAATGTAATAATAATAATAAATCTAGATTTAATATTAAAATCTGAAGTAATTTAAACAGCCTTTCTGTTTTTCATGTTCAAATCTACAACACTTAATTCACAAATTTAAAAGTATGCAGATTTACAATTATATATATATTTTTAAATTTCCAATAATATTCATTAAAACATTCTTCATATTTCAAGTTTAAATTTTTATAAAAAAATAATCCTCATTCACTTTTAAAAGTTTTTCTATTTACACCACACATATATATAATGACTTATAAATTTAAACATAAATTTTGATAGACAAGAGAATTCAGTAAAATATATAAATAATATTGAAAAATTTATATCCCTGGATTTCTATGGTTTCTTAGTAAATAATAATATAATAAAGAACTTATACCACAAATAGAATGAATCCTTTAATTAAATTATAAAAAAGAAAAGAATTAAGCATTGAGAAGTATAATTGTTAAAGCTGCAATTTGTATTTCTAAAACATGGATTTTTTTCAATACAATGAAATGAAAATATTTGGCAATTTTGAGAATTAGTATTATATCTTACACATTCTGGAGCATACGCCGGAAAACATACCATCAGTCCTTCCTATCTTACACAATTATGAATATCTAATTAGAAAGTCAGTATACCTGCTGAATGTCCTGTGCTTGCATCCTTTTTACACTTTCTCACAGCATATAGCATTCCATTGTTTATCTTTAAGAAAAAAAAATTAATAGTTTATTATTTTATTATCATTAATCAATAATATAAATTTAAATAATGCTTTAACAAATCATATAAAAATATGGTATTTTAAATGTTAAAAATTTATTTAATGTTAATTAATATTCATTAGCATTTTTTAGTAAAATAATTATTTATAAATGCTATTTACAGACACAATATCTATTAAATATATGTTATTATGAAATAATATATTTCTGAATACAGTAACATAACATGTTTGCTTCAAAAGAGTAAAATACAGCTTGACAATTTTATATTGGTAAATAAAATCGCTCATGAAAATATAATAATTGTACTCTTCCACTTTCAATAATGAAATTATTCTTATTAATGAAGTAAATCTATTTAATATAAAGATATCATGTACAAGTAAAATATTTTCTAAGTTTCTTTCTGGTGTTTGATATACAATGCTGTTTTGAGAGATCTTTTGTGCTATGTTACAGACATTATGTTTTCAATTTCTATTTAAATTAAATTCCATTTAATTATTGATGTCCATCAATATGAGCAAATGTCACTTTTTCTATAAATGCCAAATTATACAGAAACCAAACAGAGAGAGAGAAGGAAAAAGGCCAGGCCACCATAAACAAAGATTAAATGTATATAAACAATTCCATTAAAGTCATAATATATGTTTTAACCATTTGTGGAAACAAGAGAGGGAGATGAAACCTCTTTACACATATGTGCATTTGTGTAATATTTCTTCTAGCACACTTTTCAATGTTTCAGCTAATTTAATTTAAGTTTATTGTGACTATCCCTAAGCAAATACTTGATTTGACAAGCTTTAGAAAACTGTTTAACTTCATGGCAAAATCTTCAAGCTTTTTTGTAATCCACTAAACACAATATTTTCTATTTTATTTGTCTATTTGCTTTCATTAGTTTTTTTTTTTTCTATTAATACTCGACTGGCTTCAGTGGTACATACGAGTCTTTCATTCTTTCTCTAATAATAACAATGGAATGATTTTGAAAATAAAAACACATTTAAAAATGTAATCAGTACTCGTTATTTATAGACTCCAGCTTACATAGTGATTTTCAGATAATGCAAACCTGTATTTTACATATAATTGCAAGATGATGGTATTTAATTTCATTTGTTGATGATTTATCTTGAGTGACTTCAATTGAAAACATCTTTAAATTTTTGACAGTTTTTCACATGAACTGTAAAGATAAAAAATTCCAAAAATGGAACTATCAAATTATATTTATTAAGAATTTCTTATAGTATGCCTGTTCCGATACAAGAACACAAACACATATACATATCAGATCTTCGTACATTTTTTTTCACATAAATATTATTTTTTCACATAGATTTGAAAATTGGAGAGTTTTCTAAAACAATATTAAATTTTTTATATGCTTTAAAAGCTAATTATTTCAAAAATTCAAATATATTTGATTTTTCAATACCATTCAAATATATATTGAAGAAACTAATGGAAGCATGTATTGCATTTATAAATAATACCATTAAAATTACAAAGCTAGATGCAATGTTTTAAAGCCACACTTCTTTGGCAGTATCACCATAATTTTTTTTACGCATTAAAATTTCTGGGAATTTCAACAAAGAACAATCTAGATACAGTTAATGCTGAAACCCATATTAACACACTTCTATATTTATATAAGAGTTTTAAAAAATAACTAATTTACAATGAAAGAAAATTTTAAAACACATCATAAAGATTCAAAGTCACAAACGAAATTAACATTTAATACTTATTATTTAAAGAAATCAACATTAATAATTTGCTAAAATCTGCACTCCCATCTCCCTTTTTTCTAATTAAGGAACATATTCATTTGCTAAAGGCACGAAAGAAAATCGTCAATTAATCTTTAAGATTAATATCTACAACCAAGAAATTGAGCATTTGGTAAATACATCAAATTATAGTAAATATATCAATACACTTGCCGACATCGAGCTTTTCCCTATTTGTCGCAACAGATTGGGGGGCACTTCCTTTGATCTGGATGGTCTGGATGTCGCCAACTTGTTTACCTTTTGTATCGCCAAACCGGTTATCGCTAATCTCCGCACAGCGCTCTCTGGTAAACCCTGCGTCATGTAGTATGCGCAGTAACGTATTCTTTGCAGCGCATTGATACATGGTTTGCAAATGATGTATCACTGCGCATATTTAGTAAACAAGGCGTTCTCATATACACATTTGCAAATCCTGTATCTTTACCCGTTAAAGACCACAGAGGAAAGAAAATCATTTTTACCTTTTGAAGTTTCCCTCTTGTTTAAAATAAGTCTCACATTTTTCCTTGTAGAATTCTTTTAGCACGGGGACAGATAACTGGTTTCTTTATATTAATAATAAATTAGTAAAATATAAAAAATCAAAATAGTAATAATAAATTAGTAAAATATAAAAAATCAAAATAATAATAATAAATTAGAAAAATATAAAAAATCAAAATAATAATAAATTAGTAAAACATAAAAAAAATCTTCTTAACATTAAAAAATAATGTACATATATATCAATTATGTAAATCCATATATAACTATATAAAATTATATTTAAAAAATAGTTTGTTAGTATTGTTGAACGGATTATGTGGGAAATGAATAATATATCTTAAAAGGGTGTAAAAGCTTCATTATCATGTCAATTTCTTAGATTATTTCAAATTCAGATAATTTTTTATTTATCATTACCGCACGTCGAAAAGTTAAAACCATATTTATTAATTTATCAGAAGCAGAGGATAATTTTTTTAGCTATCGGTCTATAACAGTTAGCAAGGTTCGGGTTGGATTGGCTGGTTCTACAGTTGAAAACATAAAAATTTTTCATGATATAAAAAGTTTTTTAAATAAAATGTTGATATTTAAATTACAAAACAATAGAAACCTATGCTTTTCTTAAACATTGTTAAAATATAAAAAGCTATATATATATATATATATATATATAGCCACTAAGTAGTATTATACATAATAAAAATATTAATTACGAGAATTAGTGGAAAAGACAAATAAATGCGCTAAGAAAATGAAGGGAAACAAGTTTAAGAATTTTTTAGATAGAAAGATATTTGTACATAAAATATTCCATAGAAATGGGTACAAAAATAGTCAATTTTCCCGCGCAGCCTTTGTTCACGCATGTCTCTATGCATTGGACTTGAAGTCGGGAAATGGCGACATATGAAAAAAAAAATGGTGCAGAGGGCGCTGCGACTGAAATCGAAGAGGGAGTGACCTCATTAAACAAATATTAGTCCTATAAGTTTCGTTTTATCCTCTTGAAGTAGGCGTGGATTTTTTATGGCACTCTGCAATTGGCTCCGTGTGTACTTTGCTTAAATAGATACAACAAATGTAAAGGGAAAGCTTTGTAAATTACTATCCTCTCAGCCTTAACGTAGAGGGGAAGGGAAATAAAAACACCACTACCCCTTAATCCCTTTCCGAATTAGAAACGCAAGGGGAAGAAGGGAGAATGGGGGTTAGATCAAAGGCCAAGGAAACCCACCACGACTTTCTCCGAAGAAGGCAATAATGGCTCTCCCCCCCCCCCACTTGTCTTACCCACCAACTGGCAGGACTGTTATCGGGGGTCGTGCAACTGGCCAGGAGAGCAGATGTGCGGACCATGTCAAGCACTAGGAATCCCCCCCCCACTGTCCACCTAAGATTGAGCCCTCCGGTTTTACTGAGCCTAAGACTCAAAAGTTGGCCGGTCGGGGGTGTCCCGCTATGTCTGTCCACCTAAGATTTAAATTACAATTAATTGATCCCCGCTTAAATACTAACGTACCTATCTAGCAAAATTAAGGAGTGGAGTTATAGGCCTCACTCCTGGGTATTCCATATAAGTATAATATCGGTTGGCCTCAGCCAACTAGCTTAAAGTATTTGTAATGAAATGTTAACACCTCTGGCGCTCATTTATTAGCTTAACTGCTGATTGCATTGGTTAGCGTTGATAGCTGATATATTTAAAAATGAAATTTATAAAATATGAATTCTTACTCCAGTGAAGAAGGTTGGTAGAGGGAATGAATGTTCTAAAGTAAAACATAGGCATAGATAAAGTAGAACACTTTATAAATTTGAGTGTCGTTACATTTATTTTTTTATGTATTTTTACTGAATTATTAGTTGTCGCATCATTAAAGTAACTAAAAAGAAATTTCATCAAAATCATATAATTTTATCTATAGTATTCCACCAAATATTCAGGTATGATGCTACATAAAAAAAGGTAATATATAGGATATATTTGGTACATTTCAAATTTATACACTTTTTCTAACATATTAGTTTGTTTCTAAAAATCTAACTTTCAGTGATAGTTATGTTGTAAATTTGTAGAAGTACCTCCCATAGTAAGGTATCTAATAGTAAAGATGAATTCAAGAGAACATTCTTGCCGAATATGTCTTATCAATGTATATAATCAATTGTATTTATTCCATTAATATTCATTCCCTTGTATAATGTAATGTTGAATAACTTACGGAGTAAAAGTGGGAAGATGGATGCAAAACATATATTTGCAGGACAAGTGGTTGACCAGGTGTGCATTACCGCAAATGGTTTTCTTTGATAAAAGATTGTTTATTTATGTCACTGTTCAATATTACAATGAAACGTTGAATATCGGTTGTAACGCAATGAACTTGTGGTTTGAAACTAAATGCTGCAAATTGAATTTCATCAAAAATAAATTTGAAAGCTGTTGAGAAATCTATACAAAACGGGCCTCTGATGTTTATCCTGATTGTTACAAGATAATGATAATCTCAAATTTTCGAATTTAAATAAAACGCTATTACACTTAGAGGAAAAGTATATTATAAACCTTTAAAATGAATATATATTGTAAAAATCTTATAAACTGAGCTATGAAATGTAATGATAAAGTGAGGAGATCTTGAGTCGATAAATAGAAACTAAATAAATAAAAGATAAAAGTTTGGAAAAAGGTTTTTTTTAAAACATATATACAAGTTTTTGAAATTCCACTTAAGTATCTGTTATATAGATGGAAATAGATGGTACAAGTTTTTGATACATTTGCATTATTTTCTGAAACTTGAATGATTGGAATAAAAACAGCGGCTACCAAAAATGAATCTAATTTTTATAAGAAGGAATGCGGAAAAAGAGACACAAATCGATCTTTAAAAAAATAGTTCTACAGTTTCACATTATGTCATACTAAATTTCAAAATAGTTGCGAAAATTAAATTTGAAAAAGAAAAAAAATCTTACGTTTTAGCCACTTATTCTCGAAAAACATGAAGAAACAGGGATCGTGAGTGTCATGATTATAATAAAATAAACACTGGCTTGAAAATAGAAACAAAATGCTAAACGCAAATTAAATTTTCACAACTTTTTAAAAATTTTATTTCGGATTTATACCAGATTCTGTTCGTGATTAATGTACTGTATTTTATACATTCATCACTTTACTAATTCTGTGTTCAGTACGTGATCAATGAATCACTCAAATGAAATATAGATTTCTTAACAGTATATAAATTAAACAAATAGTATTTAAATATGAGGAAGTAATTCTAAAATAGGTATTTCAACTACTTCAAAATAAAATTCTTTGAATTAGGAAACCATTAAAAAATTGTTTGAAGAATCAACTCAAAAATTCAGGATGAAAGTTTGTAAAATCAATTTTGAAGGTTGCTTAGTTGGTAGTAGGATAAATGCGTACTGCTACTTTCGTACGGGTCATAAAAGGCCAATTAATCATGCTTGGCTCTTTGAAAAAAAATCGGGTAAGGTGTAATTAGTATAGGTTTGCTGAAAACATGTCATCTGTTGGCAAGAGTATTTGGCTGGAAAACGTATTGGTATTCTAAGTTATGATGCGTAAACATAAAGAAAAAACTTTTGTCTCTTTGTATATATGCTCACTAAACACCGGGTCGTATGCTTTTCAAATTGCCAAATATATATTTTGGAGCATAAAAAAGTGATTTATTGAATTTTTAATTAGAATTTTAATAAGCCAGAAAATAAAAGAAATACTCTCTTTTTTTTTTCGTGAGAACTTTCTAAAAATTTATAGTAAAAAAATAGTTTTTACATGCGTAAGAATATTTCATCTTGTTTTTTGTCTTATTGTTAAGAATATTGCTTTGTTTCTTTTTTTCCCTATCATTGTTACCAGAATAAGAAGATTAGATTAATTTTTCCATGAAGGGTAGGTTTCAACATTAGTTATACCTGTAATAATTTTTTGTATTGACGGATAAGATTTAACTTCAGAATGAAACACTGTTGGAAATTTTTTAAAAATGCCTCTATTTTAAAATATTGCTGCCTTTACATGTGACATAATTGAAAAAAAAAATTGTGCATAAAATATAAACAGAAAATAAAGAAAGTGCAGAGTACATTGAAGGTAAAAAACAGAGTAAATGTTTTGAAATAATGTTATATGTAAATATAGCAAAATTTCAAGTTTAAGAACGATTTGTTGTAGAAGCAATTGAAATTTTCATCAATCATTTATTATATCTAACTAACTGGTGGTCAATTTAAAATATACCACTAAATACATCAAGAACGCCTGCATTATTATACTTGAATTCCCTGAATTATTCATTCACAGTCAATGTATGCTAAATATAGTTATCAAATAAAAATAAATTGAAACAAAAGCTGAAACAGAGATTCCATTCTATAAAATTACACCTTATTTTAACTATTACTATCACATACGATTCTAAGTGTTTTAAGATAAGTGGATCATTTAAATATATATATATGCTAATTAATAGAACATAAGTCAATAAGAGAATTTAACTATTGATATAAAGTCCGTTCAAAGATTTTGAATTTCTGGAAATAAAATAACTAATTCATATAGAAATGAAATAAATAATTTAATAAGCCTGATATAGTTATAATATCTAAAAGATGTATAAAAATTTGACAATTATTTTAAATATTTTTATAGGCCAAAATCAAATATTATTATTTGCATCATTTTATCTTTCTTAAAAATCAAATTAAAATCTGAATTTTATGAAGAATAGATGTAATTTTTGTTGAATAATTCTTGAAATATTACACAAATTATTGTAATTATTCAATAGTACACATAATGATTCTCTTTTACTAATAATTTTTTTAATTCTTGGTTTTGGTAAAAAAAAAATGTTTTTGTATCAGTTTGCTGATTAATTATTTCCACTTTATAGTTGAAATTCTGCTAGAACTGACAGATAATTGGAGAGACATTTAGTACATTATGGGCTTAAGGCTTTTATAAATGCATGAGTGAATTATATGACTATCAAAAATTGGACCTTAAAATTTTTTTGATGAAGTAGCTATTAAAAGAAAAGTTACATCAAGTATTTAATTGGCAGTGACGTTGCATAAATTATTTCACTGATAATTTTAAACAGCAGTTAAGATTGGTAAACCAGCTGGTCGCCAAAGGCGACTAGAATACTTACGAATACGAAACTGAAAATGGATTTGTGTTCTACAGGAGATGTTTGCCTAATTAAAGCTTGTATCCTTTTATTGTTAT
>JAPMOQ010013261.1:1487721-1504813 GCA_026543055.1 Argiope trifasciata
TCATTATAATGAATAAAGGAAGCTTAAAGATTACACAGATATAACAGGAATGGGAATAATGTAAGCATATAGAGATACTTGAAATGAAAAGGAAGAGAAAATATTAATTGTTCAATGAGAAATCTCCTTGCATTTCAAGAACCTTGATATTTGAATTTTAGGATTATAACGTGAACTAAACTAATGACCCTAAGTGTTTAAAATATAATGAAAAACTTATCGATATTAAAAAAACTACATATTTGAACAATATAATTATAACTATAGGGAATACTTTATTTAAAAAAATTCATTGACTTGTAATTAATTAATTTACTAATTAGCTTATAACTAAACTTTTATTATTTATTTTCATTTATATATATATATTTAATAATTATATTCTATGGAACTTAATACCAAAGCGGAAGAATAAAACTGCATTATAGCGAGGGCAAAAAAAATATAATAATAATAATAATTAAGAACTATTTGTTGAAGCGGATGCATACAAACTACGAACTAATAACCGCATTACATCGAGAACCAAAAAAAAGAGGATCTATTTGCCAAAGCGGATGTCAAAGAACCGCTTAACACCCAACACATCGGCGATTCATATCACTCTGACCCAGAAACGGATGGGTAACCGATGTTTGCGAGCTATCGCTCCCTTTGTTTACTATTTGGCGATAACCCTTGGCGACCATCCAGATCAAAGGAAGTACCCCCACAGATTGCACGCCATTATGAGAGAAGTATAAGTAACAATAAATTTTTTTAAATAAATTTGAAGAATTATGTGTAAATTTGAAACTATGCCCGACAAAAGGTCAATACGAAACCGCTGGTACCAGACCAGATACCCAAACAAACAAAGGCGAAGTTAAAGTCTTTAAATGAAAGATTTATATTTATAAAAAATTAAAATCAAAGTATAAATGAATTTCAATAAAAACTGTTCTTGATTCTTAATATAAGATTCTTTTGCTCATTTTCTCAATCTGTAGAATTCATTGCATACTTTTTTATATAAATAGTTGTTCTGATCTGATGACATCAAATCGGCTGACTGACACGCAAAATATTCCATTTACTGAAGCGCATCTTTTCAAATGAATAAATATATGTGAATTCTTGCAAACTTTATCATACTTTTAAAAATTCCAGAGTAAAAATTCTTTCTTTTAAAATCAAGAGTGTAATTTTGTTGAAATATATTCTATTCAGAGATTATTTCAAACAAATGTGAGCAAACATATTTAACTTTAGCCTTTTTTGATAACAGCTTTTGTTGCTATAGTTACTGATACCATTCTGTTAATATTCAAATTTCTGTTGCATATGTATTTACCGATATTGATTCTTGAAACCCCAATAGAAAAATATAGAAATGCAATTTAATATTAGAAAAGTAGAGAAAAAATTTCAGATGACTGAGAAGAGTGGAATTGAAATAGTTTGATTGTATATGGATGAACTTATTTTGACATTTTATTTTTCCATTAGCCATATTTAAAAATATATGAATTTATAGAAGCACAAAATGTTATACTATTTGAAATCTCTAATGTGTATTTAACAAATTTCAATAATTTTTTTTTCCATCAATAAAATATCTCCTTTTATTTTTCCTATTATATGTAAGTTTATTTCGAAACTAACTATTCCTGATCTATTTAAAATTAGTAATAGATCATTAAGCATGGGGCTTAAAGATTATGTTTAATTTTTTTTCAAACTCTGTCCCAGTGAATCTTACCCATCAAGGACATCATTTTAAATTGGAAATGAATAATAAATTATTGCTTAGTAATGTCCAAGCTTTATTGCACAATCATAAGAAAATAATACTGAAATTATTAGCTTTAATGTTTATAAGGTGTCAGATATTTGTATTTAATATTTGTATAATAATTATTATTTTATTATTATTATCATAAGTAATTGTAAAATCTGTTGTGATAATCAGACTTTTTAATGAAAAATATATTCTTCATTCTATTTTCATTAGATTATTATTTCTTCCTATTAGTTATAAAAAGTTGAATAAATTATTGCATTTGTCCTATTTATATGCCCCTATTTATGGGCCCAATATTTGTGCATACTACATAGGAACCATATTTATATTTATTTTTCATATTTTTTTTCTTCCATATCCTATATTTTATATATAAATTAGAAAATTTAATTTGAATAAATTGCATTGAAAATCAAATTTCTAACAAATAAAGAAATCAGCTATAATTAATAGAGAGTTTTGCACAATCTTTTTTTAAAGGGAAATGGCAAAATCAGCAAAAGTTAGTTATTACTTTCTGCCATATAATTAGCATTTATCTGTATTTATTACGCTTACATGCTATATATATTGTAAAAAAATATGAATTTTGACGGCTTCCTGTGTAATTTCGATGTTTCATATTTCATTTTACATTAATTTTAGTTTTTGTATTGTTTTCCCGTGTTTGAGTGCTACCATAATAATTTTATTGTAGAAAATAAATTAAAGCTGTAGCTCATATGAAAACAAAATTTACATCACCCATTTTTCCAGAACTATAGATTTCATATGTTTTAAATTTAATAAATAAAACATTTGATATAAAACGTAAATAGCGATTGAACATTTCCTTCGTATACGATGCTTATTAAATAAATCATTTATTATTTTCTGAATGCGGAACATCAGAAGTAATTGAGATGTATTATTTTAAGTTCGTGCATTTAGTTTTTAAATATGGCATGGTTAGCTGTTGAAAAAAAAAAAACTCTTTAAAAAAAAGTGCTTTTCTTGTTGAAAAGCCTTTACATTTCTTCCAAGCGACTTAACTGTTTTTTTGTCAAGTATCAGGCTTGTGATTTGGATCACTATCAATGAATATGCTTACATCTTTACTATACCTTAACTCTAGTGGAGAAGATAATGCTTAATTAAATAGTAGGTGTGAATCTCGGGTGATTTACTGGTGAGCAACGCGCTAAAACAAGAAGATACAAAGTGAGCATATAAACGTGTTTTACTCTCATCAAATTTTACTCGGAAGAAGTTTTGCTGTTCCCAGGTAACACCACTTATTGCACAATATTTTGCATTGTTGTAGGATATTATATAATTCAAAATTAAGCATATTATACTATATCGCAAATATTGTTTAATACCATACAATATGGTGCAATATATGTCTGCTACAAAGATTTACCTGATTATGGTTGATACTGCAGCCAAAGCGATAACCAAGTCATTGAACAAGATATATCATGATTTTGCGATACCTTGTTGCTATTTGGCAATAGGTGGGATCGAACTCAGGACCTTATGGTTCGCAGCCAGATGATATAAACACAAGACTAAAAGTGATCATTCAGTCCTGAGGATGTTATCTGGCTTATAAAGCTTCCACTACAACTTTGCTCCTTCTTTTTTTTTTTTGTGAAAGTGGTTTAGAACTAAGGGAGTCCCATCTCTTTTCTGAATTGAAGAAATGGCTAAGATACCAAAATAATTATTCAGGTTGAGTGAAGAGCTTAAAAGGTTTAAGTTAGTGCTTAAAAGGTTAAAAGTTAATTACTTTAGTTTCATTCTCATCAGTGGTTGCAAAATTTTTCAAAGAAGCGATCATGAATCTGATCTGAAGTTATGACAAATGCTTGAAAATTCATGAGGATTATGGCGAAAAGTAAATACGATTATGCATAACTTTTTACAGATTTTTTATCTGTTCTCATTTTTTTTAATGATCTGTGGTGACATCTTAATAAGCCAGTAACTACCACTAAACATTGGTGGCCATTTTTGTATAGTGGATAAGTTACTGGATTTCAAACCCGAACATCGCAGGTTCGATCCTTGGCGGGATTCAACCTACGTATTGGTACAATTCCGCCAAAACACCTACGCCAAATTGGTGACCCGAACGTGATGAATTTTCAACAGCTCTCTTGGCGCCATCTCTCCATCAGCAACACAAAGTTGTCAAACTCACTTGACGCAGCAGCAACGCAAAGTCGTCAGACTCAGGTGACGCAGCAACGCAAAGTCGTCAGACCTACTTGGCGCAGCAACACAAAGCCGTCAGACTCACTTGACGCACAAATGCAAAGTCGTCAGACTCACTTGACGCAGCAGTACACTAGCCATAACGCTTGGCTCAATAAAATCGTTCGTTTCTCTAGCGAACTCACTGGTAGGGGAGTATTGTTGTGACATCTTAATAAGCCAGTAACTACCACTAAACATTGGAGGCCATTTTTGTATAGTGGATAAGTTACTGGATTTCAAACCCGAACATCGCAGGTTCAATCCTTTGCGGGATTCGACCTACGTATTGGCACAATTCCGCCAACACCTACGCCAAAGATCTATAGAAGACTTTAAAAAAAAGATGGGTGGAAGGCATTTGTATAAGTATGTACTTTACATTCATTGCCAGTTTTAGATTTACGTGCAGTAAAAAAATTCTAACTAAATCACAATTGATTAATCTTCCGTACTGCAGTTAGTCTTTTGATACTTTATACAGAAAATGTAGATAGCTAAAACTCAGTAGTGATTAAGTAGTAGTAGTACTACTAAAACTTGATTATAGTAAGAATAAAATGTTTACTCATTTTCTCATTCAATAATTTAAAAGAATAAAAGAAATAATTTTTTCCTGTCAAAACTGACACACGTATATAAGCCTGCAAAGTTGCTTAACAGCACGGTTAGTTCAATAATTGGAAAGACTGTTTTGTTGGGTGATCTGATCGGGTGTCGCATCAGTGATCTCAGAGCTTGGCGAAAAACTTGGTGACAAAATAAATATTACTGGAAATTTCCAGAATTTTTGCGATTCATCCAATAGGAATCGTGATATACTAGATTGGTCCAGAACCTTCTCTGCCTGCAACCCGGGAATTATAAAAAGCAGGCAGTCTCAAGATGCAGTCATTCAACGCGTCATAGTTGTGAAACGAATCGTCGTGATGATAGCGAAGAAACAGTTGGATCGTTCAGTGGAGAGCAAGCGTTATGTGGAGCTCAAATGATTGCTACATTCAGTTGTATGTTGAGTCCTGATGTCTATTGTGGAAGCAGCTTGGACTCCAGTGTGTAGAGTAGCCAGTAGTATTCTAGTGGTCGGCAGCTGGATATAGCTAAAGCAGAGTTTCCCAAACTTTTTTGTGTCGTAGAACTTGCCATGTTTTTCCGTATTGAATAGACCCCCTACTTACCTGATATTGATTTCCTGCAAATTTCTAACTGTAGTGAAGTTTACTGTTAAAAACTTAAAGTAAAAACACATGTTAATTTATACATTTATTAATTGAATTTAAATTTGTACTACTCAAAATAAAATTTCGTACCTGTTATGTAAAATCTATGTAACATGAAATAAACATAAAATAAACTAACATAAGCAAAAAGTCAATATTTTGTAAGGCAATTTTTTGTCCGCCAATGATGGAATGAAGCCAAATTTCAAATAATCAACACTGTACTGTCTACATTTCTTTTTAGATTCGGACATGGCATCAGTCATCTATGAGCATAATAAAATTATTTAAATAAGCTTACAGCTTACAAAATTTTATAAACATATATAAATTTTTTTTTTACTTCATCGGTACTTTTATGAATAATGTAGATCAGTCATACTCAACCTTTTTTTTATAGGGGCCACAAACACGTTTCAGTCACGGTAGCCCGGGCCGCAAGTAAAAAATAAATAGGTGTATAAATGAAAAAGTAATATCAACCTAATGAATTATTTAGTTTAATGTAAAAAAGAACTTTTAACAAAGATGCTTACTTACTTCTATGTATATCTAATGAGACTTTTGGAACTGAGAGCATTTTTTTAAAACTTTATCAATATCTGGCTTGTCGTTGCATGCTACTCTTATTATATCATCCGAATGGGAATCTGTCAGTTTATTTCTATATACACTCTTTGTGTATTTCATCTTTGAAAAAGATGATTCGCACACATACGTTGACCCAAAAAATGTTAGCATTATTTGGGCACATCTTTGCACGCTTTTATATTTTTGGGGAACAATGCTCCAAAATTCCACATATTCCCTTTTTTCTTTGAAAATTACTTCCAGGTTGGTGTCATTTTTAAAATCAATAAATTCATCAAACAACTCCGAGTAATTACAATTTAAAACTGAAGCCAACTCAGAAATAGTTGGTGTCTTTAAATGCCATGGATTTTCTACAAGTAACAAACAATTTTTTATTTTTCTGAGATCTTGAAACCTTTTTTGAAATTCGTTTAATAGTGCAGTTATAAAATTTGAAATTATGGAGCAGTTTTCTTCTGAAATGTTAATACCGTCCTCTCTGGTTTTTATAATAGTTGGAAAATTGTGCAGCTGTTTGTTCTGTATTTCATTATAATAAATACTTAGCTTTTCCTCAAATGCAAACACTTTATTTGCCATATTGGACACTATGTTATTTTCGCCTTGTAGACTCTGATTGAGATTGTGATATTACGGAAATACTAAACAAAGAAAACCTAAAAGACACCACCATTCATCGTTTTGTAATTCTGGGTACCCTTTATTCGTTTTGTAATTCTGGGTACTTTATTATTTTGCTCTAAAAATAGGATTATTTCATGGCGTAATGAAAAAAAAAACCTTTCCAAAACCTTTCCTCTACTAAGCCATCGCACCGAGGTATGCAAAAGAACGTCGCTGTGCTCACTTCCCAGTTCTTCAAGAAGGGTTTTAAATTTTCTGTGGTTCAGTTCTTTTGCTCGTATATAATTGACAATATTGATAACTGTTTTCATTACAGCTTCTATTTCTGGTTGTACAGCACGGGCCGCCAAGTTTTCTTGATGGATAATACAATGGAATGTTATTAAATTGCTGCAATTATATTTTTTCTTAAATAATGAAATGAAGCCATTTTCGGATCCAGTCACTGAAGGACAACCATCTGTACACAAACACACGATTTTTTGCACATCAATTTCATGATGTTCTAAAAAATTACAAATAGTATCAAGGTAATCCGTGCCTCGGGTTTGACCTTTCATTGGCAGTAATTTTAAAAAGTTTTCATGAATTTCATTGTTTTCTGTACAATATCTAGCAAACACCGAACACTGCGATGTTGCTGAAATATCGGTGCTGGCATCAAATGCTAAACTGAAAAACTTGCATCTTCTTAGGTTTTTTAATATATCATCGGAAATAAATTTAGAAATGTCTTCAATACGCCTGGTGCAGGTTGAATCCGAAAGCTGTATTTTTTTATATCAAATACTATTTGTTTTTTGTTACTGTATTTATCAAAAAGTATATTAGCAGCACTAATAAAGCATTCCTTTACAATTTCCGCATCGGTAAATGGTTTCATATGCTTACCAAGAATGTAAGAAATTTCATATGATGCTTTTCTTACCGCCGAGTCTTGTGATAATGCCGCGAACATAACATTTTGTTGCTTATGCAATGATCTCTTAAAAAAACTCAATTTCTCATTTCTCAAAGACGATCCGGGAGGAAACGTTTCGTCGAAATCTTTATGTTTTGAAGTGAAATGACGAGAAATATTGTATTTCTTCAATATGATACTTTCCCGACATATCAAACAAGTAGCTGCGTTGTTTTTATTTGGCACAACAAAATAATCAGATTCCCACTCATCTTGAAACAATCTATTTTCACTTGATATTTTTCTTTTATACTTCGACGACACTCCTGACATTATTTTGAAAATAATAGGTATACTTAATTTACAAAACAAAACTATTATTTGGCAGAGGACGCTGGTACGTACACAAATTTAGTTTAATAATTTAGATTAAATTTATAACAAGTTTAGTTTCGATCGACAATCAAAGCGACACGCACTTAGGTCCATGGATCTTACGGTCTGGCCACGCGCAAACACAAGCGGCGGGGCGACTTGCCAATTAGTAAAACACACGTCTCATTACACATGACAAGCAATGTTTAGCTTCGCAAGTCGCCCCGCCGTCCGCGTTTGCGCGTGACAAGACCTTTAAGGGGATTCCCGACGCCGCGTATTTCGTATCGTTCGCGCAACCATAGATTACAGACCTTTAAGGGGATTCCCGCGCCGCGTATTCCATATCGTTTGCGCAACCATAGATTACAGACCTTTAAGGGGATTCCCGCGCCGCGTATTCCGTATCGTTTGCGCAACCATAGATTAGGATAGTTTGCGTTTCCAATTTAAGCAAATTATTGATATCGTTTACATTCCCATACTTCCCGTTCAATTACCAACTCTTTGAAGGGCGCGAAATTTGAAGTTGTTTACAAATAAGTTGTAACTACCTAGTTTAATAATTGGGCCAACCAAAAAGCCTCCCCGGGCCGCATGTGGCCCGCGGGCCGCAGGTTGAGTATAGCGGATGTAGATGTTTTGATATTATAAGATAGTATGATGTGAGTAAATAGGTACTATCAGTGTATGTGTTGAGATTTACTATCGTGGATCCCCATTTTCATTTCATGGACCCCCAAATTTTTTTTTCGCTGACGTAGGCCCCTTGCAGGTTGTCATAGACCCCTAGGGGTCGATATAGACCACTTTGGGAATCACTGAGCTAAAGCAAGAAGACAGTGATGAGTTGTAGACACTTGGAGAGGCCGTAGGGTGAAGATACGTAGATTCCCTCCTTCTATTGAATTCTTTCTGGTTGCTCTGTGTACTGTGGTTGTTATCGCTACCGATTACTACTGGTGGGCTATTGTTTATTGTATTGTGCTGCTTTGCGTTGTCTGTGTTCACTTGGGCTGTATATTTACTGTCCTCGTATTAACCCCATCGTGTTTAACAAACGTTGTCATTGTTTATAGTGATCTGTTGACGCCATATACCCACTACAAGCGAACCCAGTCACTTTACGGATTTAGTGGAATTGAAATTCCATTATTAGATAATTTTCAGATGGGCGATATAATATTTCTATAAATTCCAAAGTCTATTATTCAAAATTTTTGGTAACTTAATTATATCTGAAAATTAATTTCTATATTATAATTAAACATCAACATTACAATTAGAATTTAATTACTTAGGATTTACTTGAAACATTTTAATATCATTTCAACAGATTGTGTTTTTAATACTAGAAAAGGTATCTATTCTTTTTACTTTCTCATGTACAAAGTATAGAAAAATTGTTATATAGTCAAAAAAAAAAAAATCAAGATTTGGACAAGTGTCCACATTTTAGACTTACTTGAGTCGGAAAAATGGATTTTTGGAATTATGTTTATATGTCTGTCAGGGAATTTGTGAACTTGATAGCTTAAAAATGATTTGAGCTAGAACTGCTGAAATTTGGTGTATGGAATTTCGATCATATTCGTAGATCTTGATTAAACTTTGAAGGTAATCTATTCACTGGAAGTCTCTCTGCCTGGCTGCTAGAATAAAAATGAACTCGATATCTACAAAATGGATAGAAATAGGTTTGTTATTCAGGTTTAGAACCTAAATCAAATTTTGATACGGTTCTATAATTCTTGAATTTGAATCCTTTAAACGGTTGACCATCTATTGGTCTACTCTTTTGCATGCATGTATATTCAATGACTAAAATCAATGAAATTTGGTATATTGTCTTGTACCTACAACTTTATTTATTTTCATTTGGACGTTTATTCACTCGGCCATTAAATACCCCCTTCCCCCCCAAATATATATATATATATATTTTCGCAATAGATAAGCAAAAATGCTAGATTCATATCAACACATATATTTTGTTATTATCATTCACTAATATGCAAATAATTCATGGCCTTACCCAAGGTCCACAATTTTATGCGGAAGAAGGGGGCTAGCAATTTTACTGGAATGCATGCCAGAAAGTTTTGGAGAGGACACTCTCACGGGTTTAATATGTATTGGGATCATAGTGATGATGTAACCTATAAAATTTGAAAACCTTTCTCGATACTAAAAATGTTGTCGGTTGTTTCAAGGTAATCAAAGGATAAAATTTAAGAACTGAAACCAGAGGTGGGCACATATTTTATTTGCTCAAAGTTTTGAGTAATTTAGTTTAAAATGGATATCGATAGATTAAAGGAAAAAAAATAAAGGATTGCGGACTGTCTTTAAGAAACATTAAACTAAAAAAAATATCTTAAGTAAAGAAATTTCTAAGGAATACCAAAAAGAAACCAAACTTAATGAGCTTGTGAGTTTAAAAGCTCAGCTCACGGAAAAATTATAGGGTTTAATTAGCATGGATGACAGTATTCAATTAAATATAGACCTGAGCGAAATGGCAGATGGGACTGAAAGATGCGAAGAATACAAAGACAAAGCAATCTATATAAAATCCAAGATAGAGAGACAAATAGAAAATTCGAGGGATATTCCACAAATAAGGACAAACAGCCCAGTTACAAATAACGTCGAAAGTGTTATCCCAGTAAGAAACCAAAGTGTTAATTTACCGAAATTAAATATACAAACCTTTCAGGGCGATTGCAGTCAAATTATTGATTTTTGAAATTCCTTCGAAGTTGCAATTCATAAAAATGATTCATTAACAAAATTTGAGAAATTTACTTACCTAAAAACGTATCTTGGTGGTATCACCTTAAATGCCGATACCGTATCGGGATTTTCATTAACTTAACAAAATCATGATGCTTCAATACAGTTATCAAAAGAAAGATTTGGCCGAATAGATATACTCATATCTTCTCATATGTATAAATTTTTATTGATTGATCCAGTAAAAACTTGCTCAAATGTAACAGGATTAAGAAGAATGTATGATTCGATAGAAACTCAAATTAGATCGTTGCAATCATTAAATGTAGCGACAGGTACTTATAGTAACCTATTGTGCCCTGTAATACTACAAAAGCTACCGGGAGAATTGAATTTAAATTAAAGTTGTCAGCGTAGAACAGGTGAATTGTTTGATAGCTCTAATTTAGTAAAATTCATAAGAATTGAAGTAGAATGCAGGGAAGCTTCGTTATTATTAGCAAATCCAAAAGTTGCTAATGCAAAAGAATATTCATTTAGAAACAAAACTGATAAATGTTACAAAAATAGATATCCTTCGTGTACGAATGCTTTGACTACACACATTGACGTATTTCAGCACAAATATGGATCAAAACTTAAATTTAATCAAAAAAGAAACTTTTATCCTTCGTCCGGTGACAGATTTAGTTATCAAAAATGTATCTTTTGAACTGATAAACACATGAGTCATGATTACTCACTTAGTATTAACAAAAAGAAAAAAATCTTCAATGACAAAAGGAAAATGTTTCACATGTTTTCAAAATCATATAAGAGAATTGTGTAATAGCGATAATCGAAATTGTAAGCTCTGTGGTTCCTTTTTACATAATTCTTTAATTTGCGAAAGACTACAATCCGAAACAGAAACTAAGAATATTCCCCCGTAGAAGAGACTTTTATCCCCAAAGAAAATAACACCTCTTCTACCATGATATCTTTCAACACAGAATCAAATAAAACAAAAAATAAGGTCCATGGCCCGGTCTTATTACAAATATTTGAAGGGAGAAACGGCCCACTTGCGTTGTATGTTAGATTGCGGGGCTAATAAATCCTTCATCTTGAGAAAGGTGGTCGAGGAATTGGGATTGAAGACAGTGAGCAAGGAAATTTTAGCTATCCACACTTTCGGAAGTGAAACAGATAAGCGTCGTGTTTATAACATAATGCGGATTACGTTAAGGAATGAGCAACACCCGACTAGGTGTGTTGAAATACAAACGGTTGTTTTTGACTTGATTACTTCGGCGGAAATTCATACCCCATCACAGTATTTTAGAAACATAACGGTGGAACAGGGATTAGAGTTGGCAGATGTTAGTAATTCTGAGAGAATTGATGTTTTAAGTTGGTTCGGATTATATTTCAGAGGTTTTAGGATTAGAGAATGTAAGGATTAGTGAAAGACTGATTGCCGCTGACAGTATTTTCGGATATTTACTACTGGGAAAGAAAGTGGAAGTTGCTTGTAAGGAGATATCTACGAACCATTTGATCGTCGAAGAGTGAGGAATCGAGCTTTGATAGGGTAAAAGATTTGTGGTTATTAGGAACGATTGGGATAAATGCGGATAAAGAAGTGTCTCTATCAGATAAGGAAACTTTAAAATTGTTTGAACAAAATACAACACATAAAAACAAAAGATCTGTCTCGTCTGTTATGGAAGGAGGATAATATGGCATTAAGCAGTAATTATGAAATTGCAAAAAGGCGTTTATTCGGTTTAAACAAAACATTAGATAGATAGAAGAAATTATTTGTTAAATACGATGACATCATTATGGAATACTTAAGGAAAGGTATTATAGAGA
Organism: Argiope trifasciata; assembly: GCA_026543055.1. NCBI lineage: Eukaryota > Metazoa > Arthropoda > Arachnida > Araneae > Araneidae > Argiope > Argiope trifasciata. Next base: position 1,500,050 of record JAPMOQ010013261.1, read on the forward strand.
GAGTTGATTTGAATTTAGACCAAAATATAAACGCAGTTTATTTTCTTCCACATCATGCTGTAGTGCGAGAACGGAAGGATAGCACAAAGGTTAGGATTGTCTTTGATTCATCATCAAAGGGAAAGGGTGTGTTATCGTTAAACGATTGTTTAGAGAGCGGGCCAAACTTAAATTCCGATTTACTTGAAATCTTATTACGGTTTAGGTTAAACAAAATTGCATTTAGCGCAGATATTCAGAGCACTTTTTTAGAAGTAGGGATTGCCAAGGAAGATAGGCAATTTCTAAAATTCCTATGGGTAAAAGGTGGTTGTACTAATCTAGATTTCAGCCTTCACAATATTGAAACATTTCAATATAAAAGAGTCACTTTTGGAGTGAAATGCAGTCCATTCTTACTTGTCGCAGTTATTAAACTACATTTAGAAAAATTCAAAGGTGAATATGAAAAGTTTGTGTTGAACTATTTGTATGTTGACGACCTAAAGCAGGCATTTCACGCGTTTTCGAAGCTATAAAATTGAGCAAGGAAATGATCTACATTTAAAGTCAGGCCAGTATGAATCTTCGAAGATGGGCTACGAACTCCCCACTTTTAAATGAAGCTTGGGAACAAGCGAATATTGACTGCAATGAAACATCCGAAGAATTAGGTGTGCCATTAAAAATTCTTGAACTCATTTGAGACAATATCAACAATAAATTAACCATAGGCATTCATAGTTTCTAAGATGAAGGACGTTAATCTTACAAAATGGTTGATTCTGAGCATCTGTGGGATGCTGTTTGATCCATTGGGGAGGATAACCCTTTTCACTGTCAGAATGAATCCGTTACTGCAGAACACCTGGAAATAGGAGCTTAAATGAGATGAACCACTACCACTGGACATTCCAGAGACTTTTCAGTCATGGCTGGATGAGGTAAAAACTATACCTCAGATCTCTTTACCTCTGCTTACTTCCTTGATGTCGAGTTTCTAATGGTTGAAAATCACATTTTCTCCGATGCGAGCCCAAAAACTTATGGTTGTGTACCGTACTTCAGGAAAGTGACCAACAGAAAGGTGAACTCCAGTTTCATAGTGGAGAAAGACCGAAAAAGGAAAAAAATCTGTGAAGAAGGAAAAAATCTATTTCCCTAACTAGATGCATTCGAGACGCCGAAGCGGCGGTGTGTACACATTCCCTCTCGCTCTTGTCTTTGTGTTATGTTGTGCCTGTGTGGTAGTTTAGAAATGTCCTTGTCCATACATATGTGCTAATGAAACTTTTGAAAGTTTCAACTCCTGCTTCATCATTTATGGAATTGTCATGCACTGACTGTGCTAGGGCTATGTGAGATACACTGTGTGTTTCAAATGTCTTCATAAAACATCGTATGGGTTAAGATCTGGGGAGTAGGGTGGGCACTCTATATAATGCCTTTTTCCGAACTGGAATCCAACTCAATCAGTATATGGTGAAAATGTTCCGTTAAGAGATTGACATTTCGCTGAATGCCATGAGATCTAGTTCTTTCTTGCATAAATAAATAATTGCCCATATTTCATAAGTACTTTTGATCGCTGATCCGCCTTCATGTTGTCATGGGAATAATCATGTAGGGAAGCTTAAAAGTTGTGCAATCGTCCTATACATCAGGGATGGGCAAACTTCTTCGATCGCGGGCCAAAAATTGAAAAAATAAAGTTTGGCAGGCCAAGATGAATTTTTCTAAAATTTTAAAAACAATATACAAGTATTACAATTTAATATATTAATGAGATGAATGAAATTGCGATTTCATTTTTAAATGTTCCTTATGTTGAGGTTCGAAGTGAGATGTACTGATTCTAAGGAACGAGGCTAAATGCTCATCTGTCAATCTACTTCTGAAATAATTCTTTCTAAGGTTCATAGTTGAAAACACTTGTTCACATATATAAGATGAAGCAAACATAGCATTGATTTTCTGGGCATGAGATATTAAATTTGGGAATCTTACTTTCGTTAATGATTTGTAAAACTCTAACTTTGGCATATTTAGAAACAATTGCTTGAGATGATTGTTAGATTGCAACTCAATTAATTCAAGCTGCAAATCTAACCTCACTGCTTCACAACTTACGTTGAATGGCATGGTAAAATTATCCAATTCTGCTTGAATATATTGAATTTCCATATGTGTGCTCCACAAGAAAAAGATAACACTTGTTGGCTCCAATCTACAGCTATAACTAACAAATAACTTCCGCTTTTAACACTTTACCGATTGAAAACTGCCTGCGTTTGCTATATCCTTCGATTTATGTTTTGCAGAACAAAAATAGAGAATGTAAACAGATCACCAGCTCTTTGAAAAAAAGGAAGAAAAAATATAATATTCAAACAAAGTAGAAAAGGAGATGGATATATAATATATGAATATTTCTTTTAATTTGCCTCTGACCGGCAAATTAAAAGTCTATCCGCGGGCCGGATAGAACCTTCCGGCGGGCCGGAGTTGTTTCCCCATCCCTGCTATACATCATAATTTGGAATACAAATTGTCAGATTCATAATTAACGCTCTTAATGCAATTAGACCGTGACGCTATATTCGAGGACCCTACATGTTATGCATCAAAATATTATTTTTGAACTGCTCTATCGAAACCTGTAAATTTTAGACTCTGCATACATTGTGGAACAACCCGTATTACCGACTGCAAATAACAGCGAATATATATGGTAGATTTTATCTACAGTTAAGAGCTTATCCAAGCATACACTAAATTTGTCAAATAAATTACTAACCAAATTCTTTAAATTCTGCCTTCAATATTATAACTATGAAATCAGGAAAAATTTAACCATAGTTTTTTTCAATTTTCTTTTTCATTCCTTCTTTCAATTACTCTTCGTGAGCAAAATCTATATAATTATAGGTCCTTCTAAATATTAAATAGGCTTTAGATAAAGATGTCTTAATAATATGATGATTGAAATAGTTATTCATCGTGATGGGTGGTTCTAATGCCACGTGGTCATACCAAGCACGAATGAGCGGAGCTCTTTCGAATTAAGGCAGAGGTGTGCGCCTTTCGTTGTTAACGAGCACCGTTAAGGTGAGAATACGACTTTGCTCGAACACACACGTCACAACCCTTTTTAGGGGGGGGGGGATCGAACTCATTCATACACTCATTCATTCATCCATCCGCAAGTCAGAATTTAGATCCAAATCAGAGACCGACTCATCCCTGATTCAGTACCCCCAGAGGTATCGTTTTGTTATGCGAACTTGGAGGACTTTGCAGTCGCGACATATTTAACGGGCCCCAACTGCCATTAGCCAACATGGCGGTCTTTGTCCGAGACCAGGACAGAACCCGCGACCTTTCGGTTACGAGACTAACGCTCTGCCAATCAGGCTACTGCGGCCTAGTTATTCATAGAATATTCATATATCATATTTTATATCATTGATAGTAGTCATACCATTCGTATATCAATGGTTCCTCTCATTCGGGCTGTGTGATCAAGTGGCATTAGACCCACCACCACCAACACGAAATTACTTAATTAAATGGCACAATTCTGGGGCAATTCTTATTAAACATATCATAACAATATCATATTATTATATATCATAACACATATCATATTAGTAAACATATCACATAGACAATCATATCTGGGGCAATTATTATTACTTTAATCTGTAATATCATATTAGTCATTTGTGATAATGATATATATATATATATATATATATATATATATATATATATATATATATTTCTAAAATCAGATCTTAATGTAGGTAAATCTCGAGTCTCCTAAAAAAATAAGACTCAAATATTGACAATCTTTTTAGGGTCAGTTAAAAACAACAACAGCAACAAACAAAAACAAAAAAAACTGAATAACATTGAATTTTCTTTAATTAAATATAAAAACTCATTATTAAATGTTATTTTGAATCCTAATTAGAGAAATTGTGCTTGCCCCCAGGCGTATTTGATTTATCTTGCTTCCCCTGTTGATAAACCACTTTCACCACCTCTTTCTATTTATACGATCCATTAGCTCAGAGGCATATTCACTAAATGATTCGATTCAATTGAAAGAAATCTCCATCATTAAGCGTTCCTATTTCATGGGTTTTTCGAAGCGAAAGAATATGACATACTAAAAATAGAATCACATCTACTGGTCTATAAAATCGTAATTTAAGCCATTCCGTTTTCTTATTTAATACCTATCTGATTTGTTTTGTCAATAGTCGAAGAAATTTTTTTCTTTCCAAGCCATAAGCGAATAAAAGTGCCTAATAAAACCCTTATGAAGATTGAATCACAATTGACAGTTCTCTTCAGTTGCTTTAGCCATTTATAAATCGTGTCAATTGTATTTTTCCTCTTCTTTTGGAATGTAATATTCAGTAAAAACAAAATACCGAATCTTGCTTTTTAAATAATTTAACCGGGTGTGAAACTGGGCTCCAGCATTCGGAATTTAAAAAAAATATGCTTTGAAAAATTATCTATCTTCAACATTCATAGCAAAAGCAGGACTTTTGTGCAAGTCCAGTTTACCAAATCTACCTGTGATTTCCTGAAATATAGCTTTTTTTTCTGCTAATTTTCTTTTTTGATACGCTGAGGGATATTTCCACATCATAGACATGATTACATCTAACCATATTAAACCTTTTATAGAATGACCAAAATATTTCAAACAATCTAACTTTTTTTCAATTACAACTATTTGTTCACATTCTCTCTCTCTCTCTCTCTCTC
>JAPMOQ010013261.1:1525186-1576372 GCA_026543055.1 Argiope trifasciata
GACGGTAGGGAGTGTGATCTTGGCACTCTCTCTTCCGAAATAAACCATAGTGCAGTTTCTAGACTCATTATACTATGGAGTATCCATGTGCCTTATCTAATACATCCCAAAAAAGACAACCTGTGTCTTCAAGTTATTTAACCAAGGAACAATCTTTACTATCACATAAAGTATTGCTGTATCTAGAAAAGCAGCAATAATTAATTTTAATCTAAAATTCATTAGTCCTACATTGGAGTGTAAATAACAAGTCCCTACACTATATTAGTATGTCCATCAGGTATGTGAAAACTTGCTTATGCCTTTGGAAGCTTCTCATTCACATAATAATGGTGCCTGTTTGATAGGATTCAAAATTATCAAAAATGGCATCCCATGTAGAAAAAAAAAAGAACCCAAGTTTAACATATACGTTACAAAATTGAACATGACATATATATATATATATATATATATATATATATAATTTGCAAACAAATACCTCCACCGCTAAGAAAGGATGTATTAAAGTTATTGAACACTTTCCTTTTGTTTTCTAAGTTTCATTTTCATTTTCCTTTTTGCCTGTTTAAATTAATTCAGATAATTGAGTTTACGAGACTTGGATTTATGCTGTATTAATATTCTTATAGGAATTTATTTTTGAAGCTATTATAAATTTATAAGAAATGCATGTTCTTGCAATATGGTTTTGTTTATGCACTAACTGTCTTTACTTATGAGGAAAAGTCAGTTATATGTATCTTTATGGATTTTGGAATGATTGAAATTTCTAGAAATTATATACAAGTTTTCATAATTTATGGTATTCAATTGGAATTTTTTATATTTTTTATTTTATCGACTCATTTGAAAATATGATGGTTAGCAAATTTGTGTTTATAAAAAGGTTTGTAATTTCATTATTACTATGTTATTATTATGAATTAATTTTTTATATTACCTTGTAGGCCATACCTAGCAACATTTTTTTAGAAACATCTAGAGTTAAAAGAAAAGGCTTGAAGTAGGATGACTGTAAAAAAACGAATTTCATGAATGAAATGAAGGAATCCCAATGGCTTGATTTAGTGATTGCTTAGATTAATCATGACTTAGCTTTCACTAGACTGAGCTTTTAGGAAGTTCACAGAAGAATAATGAAACTGTTATAAACTAAATTGTATGTGTTATGAATCTAGCTGTCATTTTTAGAGTCATGATGTTCAGATTCTAATCAATGGAATAATACAGCTATTAAAAAAAAAAAAAAGAATAATGATAAAACATTTATCATGGGTATTATTTATAACTTGTAAGTAGTTTTCTGATATATGTTCATGAATTTATGTTCAGATTAAAGAAATTTAAAATTTATCTTCAAAAGCAAACAAATAAAATATAATGTTAAGGGAAGAAATCTCAATATAGAATTGAAGTTTGTTTAGTTATAGTTTTAAATAGTTTTTATAGTTTTGTTTTTAAAAAAATGAGATGATATTTATATTTTACCTGTCAAAGGGAATTTCGAACTGTTTTGCAATATATAAAATTATCTATGGGGCAATTAAAAAGAAAATATTGGATTTGGAAATATATGCCATAAATATTAATACATTTAAGCAAGTTCTAATGTATTTTTTATTTCATTTTTCAGTAATTAGCCACTCTTTATAAATAGCTTCAATATTACCAAATACATATTTTAAATTTTACTTTTTTTTGTTGCTTTTTTAAGATGAAAAACAATAATTTATGAGAAAATGATTTATTTAATTTCCTAACATGCTTTCACAATAAAGATTTTTTTTTATTTGTTGAGTAAAATGCCAATAGCTACATTTTATATCAAGCCATAAATGAATGAAAAATGTCTCAAAATGTTTACATTTTAATACACATTGGATTAAAGTAAAATGATGCTCAAAAAATAATAATGTAACTTGAAAGTATAACTAGACTTCTAAAACAGTTAAAAATAGCCTTTAAGAAGATCTAATTCTCTGAATCATCCAAATATTTTGTGAGGATATATCTTTCACCATTTTGTAATCAATATATCTAAAAATAGCAATTGAAAAACATGAATAAAATGAAATTTAAAAAGATAGGTTAAAAAGCTGTAACAAGAAAGCAAAGGAAACAATTTAAGTTCATCATTAAATTGCAAAAGAATTTAAATTTGAAATGGTGTGTACAAATGTTTATCCTGTGAAATTTATGAAATGAAATAAAGATCTCTTCATTTAATGAGCTTAAATTGTGTGACTCCCGATACAATTTGAAAATTACATAAATTACTGCATTGACCACCTCTAAAAAGGAGTCTCAGAAATATGAAAAAAACATTGAATTGTTGGAAAAAGTATGCAAAATACCTTTGCATCTAAAATATTAATGATAATATCTAAAAGAAATAGTAGAATTATAAAAATCTGAAAGTTGAAAAAAGTGATTCGCATATTTTTTAAAATCAAAATAATCTTATCAGGAATTAATAGAATATAGAAATCCCTAGAATAAAACCCTATTTCTCAAAATAATTTTTTAGATTAATTTATTAAAAAAAATCTGAACATGGTTTACTTCCTTAATTTTCAGCATTTCATGATTGTTATTTCTTACAGCTAATGTGTAGGGGTAGTAAATTGTCCCAGTTCTTTAAATTAAAGGCTCTCAACTTCTGCATAGCTGTAAATGGGAAAAAAGTGGCATTGCAAATGCATTTGCTTAATAATTTTTTGAATAAAATTAGTTAAAATAATAATTAGCATTTAATTGCTGGAAAGTAATCTTATTTGGACTAAATGTATTAATGTAGACAGAATAAATGAATATATTTATCGATTGTTATAAAATATTCTCTCTCATAAGTATTAAAATTTTATAATTATGCTTATTTTAAGTCATTTTTTTTTATCAGCAACAATATATTTTTTAAAATTTCTTTTATTGAATTTTTGTGAAGTTTTGAATAAATAATAAGTGTGTAATTTTTTTATTCCTATGAATTTGAAAAATTATTATATTAATAATTGAAACTGTTAGAAAATAAATGAATGTATTAAAAATTGAGATATTATTAAATAAATTTTCCATATATAATTGATGCATAGAAATTACTGCTACATATTTGAATTATATTTGATAAACTGGATGCTAAGTAGCTTAATATGATCTATTTTTATCTTCTTTAAAATATAAATTTCTTATTGTATAATTTCTAAAAAATTTCTGGTAAAGAAAAATAGGAGCGACATAATTTTTTTTGTGATGTGATAACAGCAACTTTTTTAAAAATTCAAACGAAATCGCCAAGAAATGAACGGTACCGGAAATCGCCAAGAATATGTCATCGTTAAGGAGTGCCCAATCCTAAATAATGAGCATATAGCAATCTTTTACGCAAATCTTTGTTCAAATTGTTATATTTAGTAACAAGTACTGCCATTGATGGTTTCTTCATATTCGTAAACGTTTTCCCCAAGAAAAGTCGTTTTCCAGATATGTGCGCCAAAAAAGCGATAGAGTAAAGTTAATAGCAGTAAAATTACTATCATAATCAGCCAATCAGCGCAGAAACTTCCTTTCTTTAACTCTTGGGTCCGAGCCTACCTAAATGCTTTTTTCCTTACCGCTTTTCTGGCAGCGTCAAATGATATGGGAAAATGTTTTGCACGTGTGTTTGAAATATCTATAAATATTAACAATTGGGAAAATTTTTAACAATGGAGGAATGGACTATGCTTGCTGCTTTAAAGCAACTTGTAGAGGGTGATGAAAATCTCGCTTCACATTTTTCCAACTATTTGGAAAGCCAGGCAAGAGAAGCGCGCTAACTTTAATTTTTTGATATATGATCAGTGATATTCTTATTTTAAATTTACATTCATGTTGCTTTATTTTTCAGATTTCACTGCAATTCTTTATGATGGATCTCAGAATTTTAGGATACTAATCTAATAAATTTTAAATAGCGTAATGTGTGAATAAGGTTTTATCAATGAAATAAGTAAACCTCTTTTGTGTATTAACAGTTACAGCGTAAAATGACAGTCACTGCTTTTGATGTTTTTATTATTGTGGATGGTGTTAAAAACATTATCTTATAGTTTAGAAGTTTGTTTTACAAATAAAAGTTTTTAAAACTTCCTGATAGTTTTGGTTTTTTTTTCTCTCTCTGATTTTTGACTTGATTTTTAAAATATATAAATAATAGAGAATAATATGTGAAGCAGTTTCTCTACTTTTAGAATACTTTTAAGGAACAATTTTATTTTTATTGAAATTATGCATGATAACAGATTTTCTAAATATATAAAAAAATGAGTTGTGTTGCATTCTCCATAATGTATTTTGCAGAATGTTTAAGCCTATTTTGCGATTTATTTTTTATGAAATGATTATTTAATATGTAATTAAATTCTGATAGGATATGTATTATGCTTACATTATATATATAATTTTTTTGAATGATATGGAATAATTGAATCACTTACTTAATGTTGGACATAAAATTTAAGTTTTAATAATTTATCTAAGTGTTATGCAATTTCCAAATTTTATTTCCTAAAATTATGTCTGGGGCCAGTTACTTGTAACATAAGTAATTTTTTTTAGTCCGTTCTTCAATTCTGGATTTTGTACCTTATTTATGTCAGAAGATTGTAATTCATGAGATAAAACCCCCTGTAGTTTTGCATTTAATTTTGTATTGAATTTCTGAATTTGAAAAAATTCTGACATAATATTATGAGCAATTCTTCAGTAATTTTAACCTTAATTTTAATATTTACTTTTAGTTTTTTTTCTTGAAGTTTCTCTTTTTCATCTTAGTAATAATGTATTAAGTTATTTTTCCCAAGTTTACGCTGATTTGAAAGCTTTAATATTTTTATTAAGAAGAAAACTTTTTGAGTTTTTAAACAGTGTAAATATCATTTTTATACAACATTTTTTTTAGAATTTATTAACATCAAAATATCATTTAAAAAATATTGTACTCATGTGCAAATATTTATATTTGTCATTGTCAAGATATATTTATCATTTAGGTGATTCTTAATCGAATTGTTCGAGTTATAGAATGCCCGTTGGATGTTGCACATATATTCTCTTTATTATTAGCAAAAATAATACGCATATATGCATATTATTTAAATTATCCACATTTCAATATAGAAGGTTTTCTCTGTTTGACTTGATTTGATGAAGATTAATGAAAAATATGTTTTGTGCTCTATAGTGCACCCAATTTATTTGTGTAATTGTTTCATTTATTTGTCATTTCTTGCATGATTTTTAGTTTTGCTTTATAGGACTGAAAAAACTGTTTTAATTTTTTCATTAAGTATTTAATCATATTTCTTTTCACTGTGAGCAACTGAAGAACATTTACGTTCATTATCTGACCTGTTTATATGCAGAATCAGTTAGCAAATCCTAATACTATAGGAGAAAACTGGCAATTAAAAGCTAGTTTTTCCTGATAAATACTACTTAATGGCATGATGGTTTAATTAAATTCGATTGCATAACTGATGATCACAAACACAATTACAAAATGGCTTTTAATATAACTAGCTTTAATTTGATTTCTAAGAATACTTTGTTGATGGAACAGGGCTACCATTCTATTTGGAGAACCTGGAAAAACCTCAAAAACACAGGGAATGAAAAACTCGTCATAAAAAAACTAGGAAAATGCAGGGGTATTTTCTTAAAAATTACAAAAATACAGAGGATATTTTTTCCCCTTCAAGATAAAGTCAATCTCTAATGCTTGTAAGATTAAAATATTGTCACAGCTTCCGAAAACAAAACTGTTCCATTCAGAATTTTGTAATGTGGTGTCTTACTCTTTTTCTACTCTTTTCGCCTTTTTTTTTCCCTTTATGGATAATTTCAGCTTCCATTTGTGAGATAATTTTTCTTTTGCCATGGAAGGATTTTCAAATTGCTGCTAATGTGCAAAACTTCTGTATCTGTGTAAACAAGAATACATTTCTATGATGGAAATATCATCCACGGATCTACTGTTCTGTGGAAGCAGAACAGTAGTGTTAAGTCTGCCATATGTTATTAAGCACTTTGTTTATTATTTGAGGATCAGTAAGCTTATTCAAATAAATTCTCGATCTATAATTTTAATCCTGATATTGTTGAATCGGTTAAAGAACTTCTGCAAAATTCATTTATTGCTTACTTCTTGCTTTGTTAGAAGATAATAAACCTAAATAAAATTGAAAACAGGCAATTACTAGTCATTCAAAAAGAGGAAAATATACAAGACTTCATTCCAGTTGATAAAGATATCATTGATATTGGACTTAGTAGTTAAAAGGAATAACGAAGGATATTATAAACATCCAAAAATTAGCTGATTTAGAACTTTTTAAAATTCAAAAATAAAAATTTAAGGCTGAACTAATAAGGTTATTAAAACTTGTTATGTTGCAATAATCCTTTATGCATTCAATTATATATTAGAAACATTTTAGCATATATTCAGTAATAGTAAAATAAAAAAAAAATAAAATGTACATTAGGCCATACAAAAATATTATACCTTACTTTTTATAGATTAGCTTCATAAAACTGATGATTAAAAAAATCTGCAGAATTTTTTGTTAAGTAATTATTAAATAATTAATGTCATAATAACAGAAATATTTCTTGTTTTATTTCATCCCTAACATTAATTTTGTGAGATTTACAATTAAAGATCATGATAAGTAGTATATACCCCTACACTTTAATTTTGTCTTGCTGAATTCTAGATAATAAAGATAAATTACTTTTTTATTATGTAAATATAAACCTCTTTTTAGTATGCTATTATTTTGAATAATACTAAATTATTTCTTTATTTGTTTTTTCCACTACTTAAAATCATTTTTTATTATAACTAGCATTAATACTATTTTCTAATTTCTTTGTATCTTGAATATACATACAAAAGAAACGGATTTCTTTTCCAGGTTTGGCTGGCAACTCTGTTGAATCATCAACATTTAATTTATATATATAAAAAATTTAATCTGTAGCTGCTTTAGGACATTGTTCAGATTCTAGTGAATTCTAATTTTTATATGCTGGGGATTTTATTTTAGAAAATTAAATTTTAGTAAAGTTTTGTTTTGTTATTTATATTTTCAATTTTAAACTGTGAAATTATTAATTTGACTGTAATAAAGTATATATTTTTTGATTCGATAAAAAGTGATATATTGGGTTAATATCTATATATTATTTTGAATTTGTTACCTTGGTATAAACTGGTTTTGATAAAAAATCTTTTTGAGAAGGAAGTAGTTGTTTTGTTAGTAAGTTTGATCACAAAAAAGATTTTTTTGAAAAAAAGTTTCTTGCATATAAAGTATTATAATTGTCCAAAAATTGGAACTCGAGATTTTCATGAATTTCCACATTTTAGACTTCCTGTAGTTTGGAAGCTCAGTTTCCTTCAAAGCTTAGACAGTAGTACCAAGTATAATCCAGACAGAAAAATTGTCCTGATTACGATTATATATAATAGCAGTTGAAATTTATGAATAGAACTTCAGTTCTAACTCTCATAATCAATATTCTTTGAATTAACTCTGTACATGTGTATAATAAAATAATTTGATATTATGAAAGTGTTTTAAAAAGTCTTCAATGTATAGAAACATGTTTGAATACATTAATCGTTTCAAATATTAGGAACCGAAATTTTTACTAATTGTAATAATTACATTATACAGCATTTGATGATTATATAATGGGTCTATATATTTACTATATATTTATTCGTTATACTTTTATGAATAATAGTTATTAACTTAATCTCTACTACTAATAAAGATGAACATGTGTATGTTATCAATGTAGATTTCAGGCTATTTGACTTGCAACTATCAAATTAGGCACATATATACCTTGGAGGGAGAGAATATGTACCTCGGAGCAATTTTTTTCCCATCCCAATTTTTATTAGAATATTAAGTACTTAAGATTCAAATGGAATTTTGCCATTTTTTTTGATAATTTCTAAAAATTTCTTAAAAATCATTACATTGTTCCAAATTTTTAATTTTTGTTTAATTATTTCAATTAAAAAATTAAATAGTCATGATGATATTCTGTATTTTGTCTTTTTCTTGAAAAGTGTTTATTTTTTGTCTTCATGTCCAACATTATTGCCCTTTAAATTCAAATTGCTTTTATTGTTTAATCAAATACCTTTTTTGCCATTTTTGAATGTTCAAGAAGTAAGAGTTTTTTTAATATCTATAAAATCTATTATCTATGTAGTTTATGAAATGTATGAAAAAACTTATATATAATACTAAATTTACATAACAGATAAACCATACATTTACTCATTTAATAGTGTTCATGATGCCATAGAGCTGGTTTCCATTAAAAGTTTCATTTTCATAATGAGCAGAACATATGCAAGAGGTTTAAAATATTAAATTTTGAATATCCAACAATTTTATAGTGCCATGGATCTGAAGTTATATTTAAACTATTTAACTGAAATGAAGCATAACGATTTCTTCCCAATCCTTTTTTCCCCTTTTAACGTATTTCTTATGTTTAAATATTAAGTATGAGAAACACTTGAAAAGGAAAAAATAAAAGTAAATATTCAAAACAGAAAAATTGCTAGTAATGTTAAGACATATTATTAACATTTGATTAAAAGATATGTAAACCTATGTAGAGAAGCCTCATCTACATTTTTATGTATAAAAATCTTGAGGCGAAAAATGCAGAAATATAAAGAGTAATAGAACCTTTGTGAAACATATGCTTGTTTGAAATTTGTTAATTGTATGAATTATGCATTTAAAAATGTGTCAAATATAATTCTGTACTCTATTTGAAATAGTTTGTTAGAACTAAATTTTATTACTACATAATTTGTAACTGATTGTAACTAAACATTATCTAAACCCTTTTAGTTTTACTACTAAAAATGTATTCATTATAAACTGAACACTACTCGTACTGTTTTATATCATTAACTCCATTATAAAATAAACTTGAATTAAATATTTTTTAAGGCTAAATTTTGCTTTTAACTTGTAACAATAAAGATTTACTGGTAGAAATACGAACATAATCAAAATTTCGAAATTAAATATTTTTTTTCTGATGAAATTCGACTTTTAATATTTTTGTAATCCAAAACCATCTGTGAGCAGATCTATTTCTATTACAAACTTCTGATAATATGTCAATCATTGTACTCATTTCAGAGTTAAAAATATGTGAAGCAATTTCAAATAAATAAAATCTTATTTCAAAATGAGAATTATTGAAACTTGTCATATATGTGGGATTATTCTTGTTGTTAATGACTAGATTAATCTTACTTTAGCATCTTAAAGAATCTTTTTAAGTTTTTCTAAGGTTTAAGCACATATTCAAAAATTTGCAGATTTATTAGAAATTACTCCTTCTGGTGATATTAGAATTTTTATAATCCTTTGAGGAGATAATTTGGATGGATGACAAGCCAATATATCTCCCTGTCTGAAGCCATTTTAAATGACAAGTTCTGACAGGTTATTCTGAATTTTAATGCATAGTTTAGTTTCACTTAAACTAATGGTGACAATTTAATTAATTTTGGAGTTATGTTAAACTCTCTCATTGACTCTATAAACAATTTTCTGTTTAAGATGCTTTAAAATCTATATGTTGTGGGTATTACTATCCAATTCTCTTGTCTTTTCTATGTTTTCATTAGTTGAAGATTTGTTATATTGTTGATCTTGCTTGCTTTGGAATCTGCATCTGATAATCACCAGTGATATATACAGTATAAGCATCTAATTTGTTGAATAGTATAATACAGAATAATTTATAAAAGGTACAGAGCTGGTTTGATATCTATAATTTCGGCATTTTAAGACACTGTCTTTTTTTTTTATCTATGAAATAGACATCTTCTAATTTAAATAATTATATATTTAATTTTCTTATGAATCCTTTCAAAATTAAGTATTTATATAATCTTTTGAAGTCTATTTTTATCAATTGTGTTTCTGGTGTTTTTATTTTAAATAAAGAAGTAGAGAGGTATAATGCATATTATAAAAGTAATAATGGATTTATATGTAGAATGACGTAAATAGCTTTTAAATTTGTTTATAAAAATTCTGGTTAACAAATAATAATCTGAAAATTGATGTAGATTATTTCTATTTAGAATTTAATACAGAACCAAGCATATAATTTCTTCTTAATTTCTTTAGAACCAGAAATGAATATTTAGAGATATAATAATCATGTGCATCATATTGCAAATATGTGGATAAACGGAAAAAACACATAGAAAACTTGACATATTTCTTAAATTAACATTGTTATAAATTGGTATATATATATAATATAATATAATATGGTACCAGAATTTAAAATTGGATAAAATTATAAATTATATTATTCCATAATTTTTTAGGGTTGGAGTGAGAAAGAATCTCGGGAGGTAATTAGTATACTTTCTAAAGTTTTGTTGAATGAAATCTATACAACAAAAGTAGCAGAGCTGTTTTCTCCAGTACTACTTGAACTTCTATCGCAAGCAAGTAATTTTTTGGATGATTCTAATGACTGTTATGTGAGACATGAATGGCTCTGTATATGCTTATCCAAACTTATTTGGATTTATCCTGAAGTTGGATGGTAAGAAATTTACTTGATACTAAAAACAATATTGACAATTGTTATAATATTTGATAATTATATATATATATTCTGTATTGGTGATTAGTTTTATTATGATTTTCTCCCATACTTATAAAGAATTTTTTTTTCTACTGCAATAACAAAAATTGTAGAATGTCTCTTTAAGCTTGTAAAATTATTCATTAATGTTAGTTGACATATTATTGTATAGAAATGATTGTGATTAAGGTATTTCTAGTTTTTTTGTTTGAGAGCAAATGTATCATTGAAATATTAGCTATATGGATGATGTTATATTGAAAAATATAAAATATTTTTAAATATTGAGGACTAAAATGTGATAGAGATTAGGTTATTAAACAAAATTACATGTGAAGTGTTTAGGCCAGCAAATATCTCTTGAAACATATTGTATGTGAAAAATATTTTACAAAGGGATATATGTTCTTTTGGACAGCTTAATTAAAATGTTTCCATTTCATAAACCATTATCTAATTTTTAGTAATTCTTCATCTTCATCACTTGTTGATATACATACTTCAGTTAATTAGTGATTTAGACCATGAGTTAAAAAAAATCCGATGTTTTAAACACAAATTGTGAAAGTAATTCATGCTTAGGGATATGATACCTACATAAGCTATGCTACATATTCTATCAGTGATATTAATTTTTGGTTGTATAATTTTTATACAAATAACTGAAGTGTAAATTGGTATGGGCTGCTTGTAATATTTTGCTTCAATATTTATTATTTTGTAAGCATGTATGTGTTTTCCAGTTTTGACACCTCTAACTCCATTTATAGCGATAGCCATATTAAGCAAATGCATGTTGCAATCTAAGGATAACACTGGAATGAATTGTAGATCCCCTCTACCCATTTTTTAATCTATTAGGCATTATTGTCTATAATTTATTACGCTATGTATTATAATTATATTCTGTGACAATTATGCTAAAGCACAAAGAATGGGAAGCATAATAATAAAATAAATAATATAATTTAAAATGCTTTTAATTATAAATACTCCATTTGGAAATGCATTTATTTATAATTAGAAAAGTAAATGCTTTATAATTGTGCATATCTTTTTGATTCTTACATATTTTGAATTAAATTCAAGAAGTTTGTGAACTTCTTGATCTACATCAAAATGGTTTGGTTATCATAGTGAAATTTAAAATATTAGCAAAATAATATAAGTGGCACAATTCTCAAAACTTGAGCATTAAAAAATCTATAAAAGCATAAAACAAAATATACTAATTATTTATAAATTAAAAATCTAAATTATGCTTTTTTTCTTTTAATTAAAAAACATTTGGTCTCTAAGCTTCATGCACAGTGTAAATGGAGGGAAAAAACTTTACAACACATTAGCAAATTTGATGCATATTTTACAATCACTGCTTATTGAATAATTTGCACATAAAAACATAATATTTGCACATAAAAACTTATATATTTTAAAGTTCTGGATATTGATTTCGTTAAATTAGGATTTTGTAATGATGTTTGTATCTGCAAAAACATTTATTACCGATAAAATTTTATTGCATTGAAAAAGGTTTTGCCTTTTTGAAATTGTACAATAGTTATAATAAATAACCTTTTCAAGCAATATACTACGTTTTAATTTTTTTAACAAGTTTGCATCTATTATGCTAATTATAAATACATTTTTTAAAATTTAAATTCTTGAAATTTTTTTAACTTACTCTCTTTCTAAAAAATAATTGTGATAAGTTTTTGGGTGTGCATTATTATTATTATTTTATTTGGTTCACTTAAACATGTTGTGGTTTTTCAATTTTTAATTATGTATTTTGAATTTTAAACAGAAGACAATATATCAGAACTATTACAAAAAACCCCATACAATAAAAATTAACACAACTACATAAATTTGAACTACTTAAAAAAAAATTGTTTTTAAAAGTAGACATATGGATTTGATTTTAACTCTTTCCATAATCAAATTTAACCATGGATGTTCTTATAGAAATAAGTCCCCCCTCCCCCAATTTATTTCTTAGTTTTTGATTATTTGTCTTTTAACTAAATAAAAATTCTTTTATATTAACACATGATTTAATTTTACTTACTGATGTTTTCCATTCTATTTGTACTTAGTTAATTCATAAATTATTTTTAAAAGTGCATTTTATTCTTGTTATTATTTATTAGTTTTACAAAGACATATTTTGAGAAGAAAAGGCATGTATTTTGGAGATATGAAGATGTTGAGCAACCTCCAAATAAAAAACAAAAAGTAATGTTGCATTCCTTTTATGTTTTATAAGAAAAATAATTGCTTCCATTTTATTAATTCATCATCATTAATAAATTGACTATCAACATTTATTATTAGATTTTTTCAAAACACTCTTCAAAATTAACATATTAAAAGAGATAATATTCTTTCTGTTTTTAGCTTTCTCGCAGTAGTGTACCACAGCCATATCATCTTTTAAAAGCAGCCTATCTCTTTTTGATTTTTGATTCTCCTTATTTCAAAGATCTGTGGTCTTGGGCTATTATTGTCCAGTTTCTAAAACATGGTGATGTCAGAGTTAGATGGTAAGTTAGAATATTAGTACCTTCCACTGTTCCCTTTGTAACTTAAAACTCTGAGTTTTATTTTCCTATTTTCCATGCCTTGAAAAAGTACTTGATTTTTTTTTAAGTTCTTGAAAAGTCTTTGAAAAATGACAATAGCATGCATCCATTTTTTTTATTTTTTATTTGCATGCTGAAAAAAATTGTTCAAAGAATGCTGTTGTTTAATTTGCGATATGATTATAATAATCAATTAAAAAAGCAAGAGAGATGGTAATCAAATTCAAAATTAACATTTTGCCTCAATCATTAAATTTCAATTTTCCAATGATTATTATGCACCTGAACATTATACTGTTACACATTTTCCTGGAACCAGCAGCCCTTAAGTAAGTTTTTTGTTTCTTTCTCTCACTCCCCCCCCCCCCTGAAAATCAAATGTTGCATCATTTCAAGGAATAAACAACTTTTTTTGAGTGAATTTTCGACAGAAAGTAATAATTTTTTGATGACTTTTTTTCTATTGGTGCTGAATTTCTTGAAAAAGGATGAAGTCTGTCTAAGATTTTATTGACATTTCCTTTATATTTAACTCCTTTTTTAAATAGAAATGTAAATCAATTTTAATTGAAATTCCTGTCTTTTGTAAAAAAAAATGAAAAACCTTTTTAAAAATTAATTTTTAAAATTGATTTCTGATAAAAAAGATTAATTTTAAGTGATTTTTGATGTTTATAATGAATTATTTAATTGTAAAAGGACGGATGCTTTGACTCCACCATCAATGAATGAAACAATGACATAATCAGGTGTAGACTGATGATGTTTTGACTCTTCCATCAATTATACAGAGACATAATCAGATGTAAACTTAAAAACCTGTTTTAAATAGGCAACTCAATTTTTTTCTTATTGAATTTTATATAAAACTACATCAAAAGTTATTCCCAGAAACCAAGCCTATTCATTTCTACAAACAAAACAAACACAAACGATACACAAAACAAACAAAACACAAAATTTTGGTTCTCTAATACTAAATTTAAATTTTGAATTTTTATTCTTATCTTATAATATTATTGAATTAAATTTTTTGTTATGAAAATTTAATGTGTTCTACTCATTTTCAGACATATTTAACCTGGAACAGTAATGAAATTTGTAGTTTTTCCCTATATTAATTAAGTTAAAAAATTTTTGAACACCAACACTCTTAAATTTTGGCATAAATTGAAGAAGACTATTTTTTGGCGACATACCAAATTTTAGCTTATTTTTGCATTTGCTTTAAAACTGTGGTGGTAAGTTCATAAGCTAGGTAACATATAAAGATCATGCTAATTACTTTTGTCTAGTGGCTATGTTATGAGGCTTCTAATCAAAAGGTTCTGAGTTCTATTCCGAGCCTACACCACCTTCACAAAATGATGCATTTAGGGGTGCACATTTACAAATTTCAGAATGTGAGATATTAATATTACTATAGCTAAGATCTCGCTATCGCTGGTGGGATTTTTAAATAGTAAGAATATATTCCATTTTATTTCTTTTAATCTAACAAAACTTTCCATTTTGGTGCTTTGAAAGAAATTGAGTCTCAAGCACAATTTAAACAACAACAAAAATGCAACAACCAACTCTCAATGCTCTTAAGTATTTCTTTGTGCAAATGAATAAAAATTCTTCCCAAAATTTTTGCTATAGATATGAATTATCATGAAGAAATAGCAATAAATTTTAACATCCAATTGTTATAACTTTGCTGATACTTTCATACTGTTACAAGTGCATATTAGTAACATCCAGAGAATGTCTTAATTTTATATATCTAAATATGAGTACAACCCCTTAACAGAAAAGGGCAAATATTTCCCATTGTAATCGCAGTGTGTAAAACAAAATTTATATTCCATTAAATTTATCTAAGAATATATTTGTGAAATCAAAAAAGTGTGTTGCTGTTGGAATTTTTTTTAGTTTGTTAAATTTTAAATATATATACCATTCTCTATGGAAATTTTAGGCACAGTATCTTTTAATATTTCTTATTACCATTAAGATGGTATCTTCAGTTTTCACTTTGGATGATTGATAGCAAAATAAAACTCTGTGGCTCCCCCCCCCCTTCCCTCAACTGTATATTGCAGTGACCCCCCTTTTTTTGTCAATTTTTATTCATTACTTGCTGTTTGAAAACTCATTCTCTTGAAAATTGAATTATTTTATGTCTAAAATACTATTTATAGTGTTGACTTTAATTACTTAAAATACTTCAAATTTTTGAATAACATTAAAATTTTTAGAAAAGTATGTATTATGCTGAAATAAAAGGAAAAAATGTCATTTTTAAGCATCATCAATACAATTTCGATGAAAAAATAGTCAGTATTCAAATGCAGTACTACGTTTCTGAATATTAAAATTCTAGATAATTAGATATTCCTAATTATTTTACAACATTTTGACATGCTATAAAATTTGTAATGATAGAATGAAATGAAATAAAATGGAAAATTATCTTAAAGGGAGAAAATGAAAAAAAGAGGTTATATAAAGAACAATATAAATGAAAAATTACTGCTAAAGTATCTTAATATTAAAAAAAAGAAAAACAATGATTTCACTGAACATTTCTTAAATCAATTGAATGCAAGTACTTGGTAGTAAAAAAAAAGACACATGGGTAAAAAAGAGAACTGAAAATTTGAAAAAAGCTCAACATATAATCCTACCATGTAAGCTGAAATAAGTCAGAGTTATAAAATTTATCATTAACAATAATCTTTATCTTAAATACAAAATAAAATACTGTAATAAAAATATATTATGAATTCAAGAAAGAGCAATTAGATATAAAACCAGTAAAATTGTACACTTTTTGAAATATAAAAGTGCTTCTTACAGAAATTGCATACAGATTCAAAAGAGGAGGAGAAAAATAAACACTTTCCATCAATTTGCAAAAGAATGTTTTTAAATTTGAAAAATATTCATATATTGTCAGGACTAATTTACTTAAATCAGGAAAGTTTGTTCAATATCGAAAGTTCGAAATTAGTGAAAATTTAATAAGTGTAGGAGGTTCTATCAAATCAGAGCAGGACTCGGAACTATAGATAAAGGTTGATGTGCATCAGAAATTATAAATGAAATAAAGGTGAACCATTCTATCATTAGAAATGATTTTAAGCTTAAATACAAAATAAAATATTCTTATAAGAGATATATTATGAAACTAAAATAGATAATATTTTTTAAGATATAAAATTAGAAAAAATAGGTTTTGAAAATATAAAAGCTTACATTAGAAAAAAATATGGGACTAAAAATTTTAAGAATGTTTAAAATTTAATTTAATGCCATTTACTAATATACAAATCAGTGCCTTGAAATCCAGATATAAAATCTTACCATGAGTGATTCTTAATAGTCATGCAGATTTTATCATTATCAAAGTCCGAAAATTACCAAAAATTCGATATGCTTCGAAAATTTGATAAGCATCTGAAATTCAGTATGTATGACTGCCACTAATTCTAAAAATCATTACTCCAATGAAGATAATCCTCCAAGAATATAAAATTACAAAATTGTTGTAGTGTGGATAATTGAAACTAAGTTATATAATTCTTTATATCAAAATTTATAGTGCTCTGGGAATTAAAATTACTGACTAATGATTCTTAATTTTAGAGGTGATGAATTAATTTAGAATGCATAATTTGATTGGGAATAGAACTCTGAAAATGATGCATGTTTGTTGAACAGAAACGTGTGATCAGTTTACTAGAGCAAGACTTTATGGTGTTTTTTACCACCTGCGAATATATGCATGGGGAGTATCCAGTTATTGAATAAGTTGGTAGTTTTCAGACATAGATTAAGGGAGTTTGAGCAAGTGACAGTAATATCTTTTTAGCTATTATGTATCTTTCATATTTTCCCTTCTTCTATGACATTGACCAATTATAATTCAGATTAAGATTTATATTCTAGATCAGTGGTGGGGAAACTTTTTTTTAAGACGGGCCATTTATAATAACTAGACGATCGTAGCGGGCCAAAGAATAATGCTTAATCTTTAAAAAATTTATGTGTTCTACAAACATATACATATATTATAACATACACTTATTATTTTAGTAGTAAAGAAGTAAAAGGTAAGAAAATTATAAGCACAAAATATAAAATGAATTTAGTGTAGTTCTTGATGTGAAGTATTATTTTTTTTTCTGGTGTCATTACTGGTTGATAGTGCATGAGAAAAATGAAATTGAGACTGTTTTATCAAAATTTCATCATAGTCCGGTTCCATTTGCGAAGCAGAAATTCTTAAAACTGATGAAAGGTGCTCATCTGTAATTCTGTTTCTTAAAGAAGTTTTATTAAGCTTCTTTGTTAAAAACATTTGTTCGCATATATAAGATGAGCCGAACATTGTCATTATCTTCATTGCATGAGTAATTAGATTTGGGAAATTATCTGGACTTAAATTTTTATAAAATTCTAGTAATGATACTGTATGAAAAGTTTGTTTCAGGAGAGTATTACAGTTAAGTTCTATTAACTCAAGTTGAAATTTTGCATCAACTTCTTCGTAATTAACATTGAATAGGGTCCCAAAAATACTAAACTCTGGTTCCATTTTTCTAAAGTCCCGAAATCTCCTTTCAAATTCTGAAGATAGTTTTCTCAAATTAATTTCGTATTTTTTAATCTTATTGTTTGATATAGTGAATTTTAAAGATTGTATTCTTGGAAAATGAGAAAAATCAAATTTAGAGATCTGATTAGCAAATAATAATAACTGTAATTTGAAACTCTTCAGGTATTGCCAAATATCGTGAAGAAACTGATTTTTCCCTTGCAATTTGAGATTAAGTTGATTCATGTGTACGAGGAGGTCTGTGAAAAAAGCGAAATCAGAAAGCCACGTTTCGTTTTCTAAGACATCAAATTGATTATAAATGTCTTTATCAAGAAGAAAATTCTCAATATCGTCTTTTAAATCCCAAATTCTTTCAAATACTTTTCCAGCACTTAACCAACGAACTTTTGAATAATTCAGGATATCGGAATGCTCAGCATGTACGGACTCCAAAAACTGTTGAAACTGGCGATGTAATAATCCTCTGGAACGAATCATATTTACTAGTTTTACAACAATATTAAGTATATGGTCAATATCTAAAGCCGATTTACAGAGAGCATCCTGATGTATAAGGCAATGCAAAAAAATAACATAATTTTCCGGATACTTAGAATTAAATTTCCCAACAAATCCTTGATTGATTCCAACCATATTAGGAGCACCATCTGCAGTTACATTACATAGCTTATCAATAGGTAAACGAAGTTTATAAATAATTGTTGAAATAATTGTTGTAAAAATATCTCTGAAATAATTGTTGTTGACTTGATAAATTTTTTATTAAATCTTTCGATTTAATTTTTTTCACCTATTCACTTAACGATGAGTAGGAGTGGTTTTCATGTTTGCTCTTGAAATGGCATTGAATGTTATATTCTTTTAAAACTGCAACAGTTGTATTGCAAAGTAAGCACACAGGTTTTTCTTTAAATAAAGTAAAGAAATATTTCCACGTCCATTCTTCTTCAAAAACTCGACATTCTGAATCCACTTTTCTTTTTTTAACATCCATTTTAGACGTTACCTACTACGGAGAATAACACACAAAAACGCAATTGACGAAAGCTTACTACTAACTAATTCTCTTGCGCGGGTTTTTTGTTGAGGCAGTGGGAGTTTCGGGGATTACACAAACAATTACTCGAGTCACAGCGGGTCGTTGCAGATGACTGACTAAGTCGCTAACTAACTAATCTTGATTCTTCTTCTAATTCTTGATTCTTCTTCTAATCTTCGCTAACTAACTAATCTAACTAATCGGGCGGCCTCGCTTGTATTTATACCTACCTGCAAGGATTGTTCGGGAATTGGAGTTTTGCGGTTCTTTCGGAAAAACAGAACAATGAATCGAAAATGCGAGAGTGTCTGGAAGTTTCGTGCGAAGAGGAGTCAGCTGGTTGGGTCGGATGGATTTGTCCAGAATACTATTGTGTTTTGAATATCGCCGCAGGTAGTTTTTATGCGGGTCGTCACATTACGAAGTAAGAATGCG
Source organism: Argiope trifasciata (assembly GCA_026543055.1). Taxonomy (NCBI): domain Eukaryota; kingdom Metazoa; phylum Arthropoda; class Arachnida; order Araneae; family Araneidae; genus Argiope; species Argiope trifasciata. The sequence goes on from JAPMOQ010013261.1 coordinate 1,544,556, forward strand.
TTCAAACATTCTCACGACGGCACTCTTAAACGGGCCGGATTAAACCTTTCCGCGGGCCGGACTTGGCCCGCGGGCCGTAGTTTCCCCATCACTGTTCTAGATAGTTATCTCATCTCAAGATTCATTTCAGTGTAAATTTAGATTTTGAGATATATGATTAGTTGGAATAAAAGTTTGTCTTTCACTTTTTGACTATATTTCTTCCCAGAATCATTCAGTGTTTCTGTATCTCAAATTTATTAATTAAAGTTACTTCATTTTGTAAGCTGTACAGAAAAGTATTTGCACATATTCTAGTATATTTCAGAAAGAATCTACATTTGATTCTCGAATTTGTTTTAAATTTCAGTTACTACTTTCATTAATTACCCTTGGTTTAAAATTGAGTTCCTTCACAATGGCCGTATTAATTGTACTACAAAGTTTTTTCTAGAGTTTAAATGGACATGAAATCAAAGTCTTGTATCAAAAAGTGTATTTTTAATATTCCCTCTTACAGAACCATTTCAGTAATAAAAGTATCCTGCAACTCCATATTCCTTTATAATTTCCTACTTTAAATACGTATGCATTAGAAAATAATATAATAAAATATTAAATAATATTAAAATCACTAGTTAATAGTACTTAAAATTATTAAGACAATGAATTTTTAGATTTCAGAAATGCTAAATGCTAGTGATTTCTGTAACTTCAAAGTCATTTACCTGACCACTAAGAATTAGAACAATAATTTGTGATGACCACTGTAAATCCTGTATGTATTTGGACTGTTTAATTTACAATATTTAATGAGAATTAAACATGTGTTGTACACATTTAATTTTATTTGGGCCTCAAAATCACATTTAATTTTATCAAATTCACTTATATCTTAGTTTTTTTAGTGGAAAAAATCTTTAGCCCTATAATCCTTTAATCACTATGCCAGGGACATTGACCTGAATATTTATGACTTATTAGTTTTAAATGTCCTTTTTGTCATGTATTTGTAATTCTGAATAGGAAGGATTGTCTCTCATAGCTTTAAAGTAATTTCAAAGCATGATCTATATCTGATTTTTGTTTTAAGTAGTTTACTCCAGTAACTTTCAAGAAGTTTCAAAATGGATATTAAATGAATCAAATATACATTCTGTCATTGCTTTTTTACTTCCTCCAGATGTATTCATCTTTTCAATTTTAATAATTTTCCTTTCATCTCAAAGATATATCAGTATTAACAAGATTGAACTGTACCATGTTTAAATCTTGTTTTATTGGAGTTTGTAAAAATTGCAACAAATTTAAGAATGAAAATTATTAAGAATATGTAATTTCTGTCCATGTTTTGATGGAGTTAATAAAAAAATGTAATAAATCCATAAAATTAAGTGTACTTAGTTTCTGAGTTTCTTTCTGTCAGAGACAAATCAAAGGGAATAGAAATTTCAGAATTATAGTATATAGTTCTTCTATTACGAATTATTAAATACTTATTTTATATATATGCAGATGATTTCAAAAAGTATAATTTGATATAGTATGTGTATGTTTTTAGGTATATGAAAAATTTTCTTAAAATTGGGTTATCGGCAAAAATTTTATATTGTTGAATTAAATCCATCAAGAATTGCAGTGATTGTGCAAATATTGTGTAATAATATCAAACCATATGTCAGAATTCAAATATTCTGCAGTAATTCTTATTTATTCAGTACTTAAATTGTACATTTTGTCACATTAAAATTAATGAATGTAAAAAACAGAAACATTTACATGAACGATAAAACATATACATGATATTTTATTTACTAGTCCATTTAGATCATGATTTTTCATAAATTATTTATTTTAGGTATGCATATCATTGTCTTGGCCATGTTGCAAATATTAAAGATTCAAAGTTATATGAAATATTTGAAAAGCATTTATCACCAGAAGAATATGGAATTTGTGCCAAAGAGTAAGTATTATTTATTTTCTTAATATATTTGTTCCATGTTGGTTAGTTAAATTTTGTTTCTAAATAATTTATTTCTATTTTTTTAAGTATATTTTGAAACTTGTTTTTTTGAAAAAGAAAATTCGAAATATTTTATATCAACTATCTGAACCATTTATGAAATATTACTTCAGAAATGTCGAGTCAGTTATGAAATAGTGTTGTTTCCTTATACATTAAGAGTGGAAATTGCAAAACCAATTTTAATTCTTAATAGATAAATTAAATTAAAAATTATTTTGAAATAAATTTTAAAAATTAAAAATTATTTTCTTTTTAAAATTTTAAAGTGTTTATAAAGATGACTGTTAGTTTAATTAGAATGCAATCTATAACAATATGTGAAACGTATTTATTGAGTTAGAGTAGTTGTGCAAAATACTTATGAAATATTGGTCTAAGCACGTAAGTTATACACTGAAGTGACAAAAGTCATGGGATAGCAATATGCAAATATACAGATGGCAGTAGTATCGCAGCGAAAAAGTATAAATGCGCAGTTCGTTTTCCAGAGCTTTCATTTGTGTTCAAGTTATTCATGTGAACAGGTTTTCCGTGATTTATGGCGCCACAACGAGAATTAACAGACTTTGAACGTGGAATGTTAGTTGAAGCTAGACGCATGGGTCATTCCATTGCGGATATCGTTTGTGAATTAAACATTCCGAGATCCACAGTATCAAGAGTGTGCCAAGAGTATGAAATTACAGGCATCACATCCCATCATGGACAGCGCAGTGGGTGACCACCTGCACTTAACGACCGAGACCGCCGACGTCTGTGTAGAATGGTCAATGTTAATAGACACGCAACACTTCATCAAATAACTGCAGGAATCACTGTGGGACGTACAAGGGACGTGTTTGATAGGACTGTGCGGCGAAATTTGTCTTCCTTGGGCTATGACAGCAGAAGACCGACTCGAGTGCCTTTACTGACAGCACGACATCGTCTGCAGCGACTCTCCTGGGCTCGTGAGCATATCGACTGGTCCCTAGACCAGTGGAAAACCGTGGCGTGGTCAGATGAGTCACGATTTCAGTTGGTACGAGTTGATGGTAGAGTTCGAGTGTTGCGCAGACCCCACGAAGCCATGGACCCAAACTGTCAGCAAGGCACTGTTCGAGCTGATGGTGGCTGCTTAATGGTGTGGGCTGTTTTTACATGGCATGGACTCGGTCCTCTGGTGAAACTGAACCGATGATTGACTGGAAATGGTTATGTTCAGCTGCTTGCAGATCACTTGTAGCCATTCATGGACTTCACGTACCCACACAACGATGGGATTTTTATGGATGACAATGCGCCATGTCACCGGGCCAGAACTGTTCGCGATTGGTTTGAAGAACATTCCTGACAATTCCAGCGCATGATCTGGCCACCTATATCGCCCGATATGAATCCCATCGTGTATTTATGGGACATCATCGAAAGGTCCGTTCGTGCCCGAACTCCTGCACTATCCACACTTTCACAATTATGGACGTCTATACAGACAGAATGGCTCAATATTCCTGCAGAGGACTTCCAACGACTTTTGGACTCCATGACACGTCGAGTTGTTGCACTTCGTCGGGCAAAAGGAGGACCGACACAATAGTAACAGTCATCCCATGACTTTTGTCACTTTCAGTGTATATTAAAAGATAAAAGAAGAACCCATTTTTAAACTCATTTTCTTGAAAAGAGCATTGCATTCATTTACAATTTGTGAAAGTATCTATCTATCTATATATATATATATAAATTTTATTTTATGCACATTATTCAATATATAATTAAGTTAATACTTTTTTTTCCAATTTAATTCTCTTTCTTAATTAGCTTCATGAGATATTCAGTGCATTTCCAATTATTAGGTATTCCCTTTTTGAAAATTAATATTTTCTTTCTGTTTTTTGACATTTCCAGTTAATTACAAATTTCATTCATCGTTTTTTACAAATCAATCTCAGGAGGGAACGATTTAATATTATTTTTAATCACACATTTTATGATCAATTAAAAAAATTCAAGAATAAATTAAAAGCTTTTTGGGGCTCTCAAGTCCTTATATAAGGTAATTTACGATCTGTTATTATTATAAAGTATTTACATATATTTATGAATATTTATCTGTAATTTATATAACAATTTAAACTTATAATCTTTATATTTTTATAAAGTCAAAAATTGTTAAAAAAAATTCTGCTTTCAGAGCTTTTGAAATTAATAAATGTTGGAATCGGAAACCGTATGATCATACACAGAGGCTGCTCTCTTACAACTTTGAATCAGAAGCTATTTCAGATGTTGCAAGACTAACTGTCAATGTGGGTGGTATTCTTTTAAGCAAGGTTAATGAAACTGAAGTAAGTATTTTTAAAAATTTAATTTACTTTTAAAATTGTTTAATCGTTTTCTGGAATACTCTTCTCTCCAAAAATATATTTTAGTGAATACTAATTAATTTTCAAATGCGTTGAATGTATGTAATAGGGATGACTGTTATTCCATTAGACTTGCAATTTTTAAAAAAATACTCTTGCTTCTTTCAGGCCAAATTACAGATATATACTCTGCCAAGGTACAGCTTGAAGATCATAATTTGTTATGTTTTAATATTGTTAATTAATTTATACTGCATTAATTTTGCCCTGTAACTGGAAAGCTATCTTCCTCATTGAAACACCATGACATGCTGAACTTGACAATCTTTAATATTTAAAAAATGTAGCTTTTTATGTAAGATATTTTCAATAATTTCCCTTTCTGTTTCTTTAAATTCTTTTGTCCATTTTCAACTTATATATAGTTTTAAAATTTTGTTATTTCATCTTTTTCTTTTCTTTTTTTTTCTTGGGTAATAAATTCATTTATACAGCTTAAAAGTATATGCATTTGTCTTAAAGTAATTGTGGAATTAGAAATTATTGTAATCTACATATGGATTAGAAAGAATCTGGAATAGATTACTAGGCCTAATGTTTCAAATCCATTTTTTTTTTTAACTACAGGACTTGAAAATAAAATACTTTAGTAGTGTCTCATTCTTCACGATGAACGTTGAACCCATGTTTTACTAATAGGAAAGCTGTATTCTTTAGCTATCTGAATTAAAATCTAACACTATTGTCTAACAAATGCTCGGATTAGAAGAAAAAAATAATAATGCATAAATTACTCATTCAAAAAATTAAAAAAATTAATTAAAAGTCAATCCCTAACAATTAATTGCTCTTTTTAGGACTAGCAATAACTGGGAGAGGGGAGAGAGACTTAAGTTTTAATCAAATTCAAAACGAAATAAAAAATAATTAAATCCTAAAAGTAAAATTTCTAAAGCTGGTTGCATCCAATCTCTTCATCCTTTTTACAGATTTTTTGGCTTTTACTCACAATTTTGCATTCATTTTCATTTTAAAAGATAATCTTAAATTAGTTCCAAATACGCATGAACAAATTTTAAGCTATTTTTTTTATAGTAATATGAAAAATTTCATAATTTTTGTTCAAAATTTTAACAAGAAAGTATCTGCTCATTTTGCTTGATGATCATTGCATGTGTATTGAATCAAGTATTTCTGTTACTAAAATCATATATTGGGGTTTACAGGTTACAGCCGATTCCAAAATTTTTTATGTTACAAGCACTACCCAAATATTGAAATCCCTAGCATTGGCTGTTTCATCTTCAGAACCTGTTTTGTTGCAAGGCATTGTTGGATGTGGAAAGACGTCTCTAATTCAAGAACTAGCTTTATTGACTGGTAGACGTCCTGTGGAAAATTTTCTGAAAATTCAGCTTGGTGACCATGTAGATAGCAAGGTATTTTAATCTGAGATTAAATGTTCGTCTTTTCTTAAAATTGTTTCCTGCTGATTATTTAAGTGCATATTATGCATATAAAAAGTTGTAAAATCAAGTTAAAAAATTTTTTCCTTGATTTTTAAATAATTGTATTTACTCGTGTAACTTGATATTGCTTGTAATTCTCATTATAATTTAATTTTTTGAAACTAAGTATCTTATATGTGAAGCTTTGTGATATATTTCCGAATTTTTATATAATAATGGAAAATTTATTGAAAAAACAAGCTTGATCAATCTTCTAAATCACATTTTTGTAATCTCATGAAGTTTGACTACTTTGCATTTTAAAATACTATATTGTGTATTGCAAAATATGGTATATATTTGTTTTGTATCTTCAATTCTTAAAACATATAAATAGAATTAATTTTGGGAACTTAAAAGTAAAGTTAATCCATGACCATGCTTAGAGAAATTTGCTCTCATACTGTTGCAAGTGTAGTAACATCCAAGTGGAAATATTAGCTTTAAGCTTAAGTCTAGCCTCCACTTGATACAACATGCACATGTCATGCAACATCAAACAAACATATATAGAAAGCATGAACAATAATTATAAAACAATTTTTATAGCATACATGCAGAAATATTTAGTTGGTTAGAAGGGTAAAAATATGAAATGTTGATACACAAAACAATTCAATAAAAATATACAAAAGAAAATCTGTTTTAAAGTTTAAAAATATGCAAATAACTCATTGTACCCATTGTTACACACTTGTTTATCAACTGTATGTAATCTGATATGAAAACAAAATTCAGCTTGCTTCATAATATTTCTTCGTAATTTTTTTTCCTTTTTTTTGCTAAGGCAAAAAGATTTTGTTTGGATGTACCTCCAGAAACTGACACCTAAAGTTGTTCATGAGAAAAACATCCTTCACTTAAGCCAATTCTAGCAGTATGAAATGTTCTACATTATTATTACCATTTAAAAAATGAATCATTGGAGGCACAACAAATGAATCCACCTATGTTGTATTTCCTTTTATGTGGGAGGGTTTAGATGATGAGTTTTGAGTTGCTATTTAAAATCGAGCATAAACAAAAAATTGTATCATCTATGCATACCACAGCTCTTGTTGTTTGTGCATTATTAGTTTTAAGTTTATTGCATGTGCAGATAAGTGCAAAGCACAGATACTGCTGATTTATGTTTGTGTGAATTGTTATAAGAAAGTAATTTAGATCACAATTATAAAACTCCTTTTTTATTTTGATATGACTACAATATACTAAAACCTTTCCCCAATAAACTCTCTACAAAATGGTACAAGTATCTCCAATATCGGTTAAGTATTTCTTTTTCAAGTATACAGGCACCTTCTGGGGACATCAGTTTATACTATGTATAGATTCAACTCTCAAAAATTATGATAATTACAAAAGTTGGATTATTTTGAAATTTCTTCTAATCTCTGATATTAAATTGATAAAATCATTCATGTGTTTCAAAAACTCCAGAAATAAATTTGAGAAAAACAACAATAGCAACAATAAACATATTTTATGAATAAGTTTTGCTGAATAATTCATAACACTATATTCTTCAGATTGCAGTATTAGATATATATTTTTTAATCCTGATCCACTTTATTAAACAGTTTTATTTATTAACTCTTTCAGATGCTAGTGGGTGCTCATGTGTGTACAGATATTCCAGGAAAGTTTGTTTGGAAACCTGGTATTTTAATCAAAGCCATGACTGAAGGTCATTGGTTGCTTTTAGAGGATATTGATTGTGCCCCAATGGATGTTATCTCACTTTTAGTTCCTGTTCTGCAATGTAGATCTATTACTTTACCTGGACATCCAAAACCTGTTAAAGCGGCCCCAGGATTTCAGTTATTTGCCACTCAAAGGTTATTATAACTTTTTTTATTATTTTTTTCGCATCTTCTAATTTTTATTTGAAAAAATATTATACATTATGTAAATTTTATTTATGATAAAAGTTCATCTGAAACCAGTATAAATAAAAAAGAATAAGAGAAAGAAAAAATATCAAAATTAATTTACTTCATGGTTGAAGTGAGGTTGCTTAGTGTCATTAAAACTCTTTAAAAATCTGTTCATTTTGGATAGCCTTTATACAAGAGCCATAAAAATGTTTATATACATATATATATACAGGTGCTTATATTTTCTTCTGAGGAGGTGAGGGGCGATGGCCTGGTGGTAAGGTCTCGGCTTCTGAACCAGAGGGTTGCAGGTTCGAGGCTCGATTCCACTGAAGAACCACTGTGTAAGCGGGTCTGGTACACCTTAAATTTGTCGGGGCCAAATATCCTGCTGGTGTGGTGTGGGAGTTTGGAGAGGGGGGTGCCTGCTTATTTATCGTCCTCGTCATCTGGCTGCGGTTCAAAATTATGAGGTCCAACCCAAAATAGCCCTAGTGTAGCTTAACGGGATGTTAATATATCTAAATCTGAGGGCGGGAAAAGTTTGCTGTATTGGATCAACTAGATTATAAATTGAATTTATATATTTTTTATGATGTCAAGTGTTTCATCAATGATAATGAATCCAGAAATTAGCAAAAAAGGTTAAGTTCAAGGACATACTGATAGAATCAGGAAAATACATCCTTTTCATTAATTCATACTTCTTTTGTTTCTTTTTGCTTGGTTAAATGAAAGTAAAATTCTATCATTATTGAAATAATTTTATATATTCATGTTATGTCTTAAGCTCATCCTTACTGTACATGATTACATATTTTGTGGATAATTTTTACGTATATTTCAATGCTATTTTATGACTTTCCATTTGTGAATTATTTAAATATTTTTATTTCATTTAATTTTTGTGCAAAATTAAATTTTTTTTTTAACAATAAGCCTGAATATGTGCATTTAATTCATTATGAACTTTAAAAGTGAATATTCTGAATGTTTTAAAGCTTCAAAATGAAAAATAAAATCATTATTATCAAAAACTTGTTACTCTTGTAAAAATGTGCACCAAAATACTAAAAAAATCTTGTGTAAATGGGCATTAAGAATAAATTAATCCTTTATTTTAATTATTTTTATTTACTTTTTCATACACAAACTTTTCAAACAGAAAGAATTGTAATTGCCAAGAAATGTGAACTCAAGATTTTGCACATTTTTGGTATTAAGTTTATTTGTGAATAAAATAATTTGAAAAACTTCTTTTTCTTGGAATTGTCCTGCATAGCAACTGGGGAGAATACTAATAATGCAAAAATAAAAAAAAACAAATTTCTTATTCTGAAGCTCACAAATTGGTATCTTGTACTGACTATTCTTCTATGATTAAAAAATCATCTGCAATTAATCTTATTCAAAACAATGGAACCCAACACGTTTACTGATAATACTTCCGAATTTGCTATTGTAATGTCACTGCCAATAGTTCTCAATAGTAATATTGTTCCTCAGCCAACTAGTTGTAAACATGAAAACATCTAATTTCTCATCTTGTAAAATACCACAGGACCTAGATAAATTTAAAACTGTCACTTATAAGAAAAACATAAAAAAAGATCACAAACAAAATTCTGAAAAATATTTCTAATTCTAAATTCTGAAAGACTTCACCTCGACACGTCTCTCAATCTATGCCAGTCTCTAATTTTAGCTCTTTATACACCATTAATTCTAAATCAACTGATAAAACGGATGAAAATAACTGAGCTTTGAAACCATGACCAAAAATAAGCACAATCAAAACTGACAGCAAAATAGAATCAGATGATGCTATAGAATACAAGCCCCATGAAACTATTGATGAAACACCATTTGCTCCATAACCTTCCTGATTCCACCACAGTTGTTAAAACTATTTTTCTATAAAGTTCTCAAAAATGTCTAGTTAATTTAATAAAAGAAATTAATTTTTACTGTGAACTTACAGTGAAGTACCTCTTTTCATAAAAATACTTGAAAAAACATGAAATCAAAAGTTAATAATGATTTTGTTTTTCTTTTCTCTTGATTTTGTAATTTATTGCTTCTTATTTAATATTATAATAATTGCATTTTCATCTTTTTAAATTTCATTGATATATTAATTTTTTAGCATTTTTAGAAAAAATTTCTTTTTGAGATTTAATTTGCATTTTTAAAAATGCTGATACTATTCATTCTGGAGATACTATTCATTCTGCTGATACTATTCATTCTGGAATGTATAATTTTAAATTGTATGACTGAATTGTGTATGGCATATTTTTTAAAACCTTTGGTGCAGTATAACCGTGTTTGGGTATTGGATCATTAAATTTTAAATTACTAAAACCAATACCTCGGACTAAAAGTATATTCATTAAACATCAGGAAATATTTTTTCTTCCCCGATGTTGGATTTTTTAGCTAAATTTTGTTTAGAATTTGAAATAAATTTATGTTTGTTAATGAGTTGTTATGTAAAGTTATGACAATTGTTATTGTTTTCATTCTAGGTTTATAAATGGACCTCAAGGATCTTATATGGAATTGCATAAAAATGTTAATGTAATGGACAAACAGTGGAGAAAGCTTATGGTTAACTCATTGTTAGATGCAGAGCTTACTCAAGTAAAAAAAAATTCTATTTTATTCTTAGTCCAGTTATTTTTATTTTTATTTTTAAATCTTCAGCTTTATAATTATTGAATATTTTTCATTTATAGATTATAAATTCAAAGTGGCCTGTATTGAAGATTTTTGTTCCTCAAATTTTGTCTGCTTTTTCTGCATTCGTATATGGCTTAAAAGATTATGTTAAAGTTACCTGTCCATCTCCAAATAATCCTTATAAGCCTGCGAGATTTGTAACATTGAGGTACGCATATGATAAATTTTTTAATATTGTTTCCTCTTTTGAAAATAAAAGTTATCTTGAATTAATTTCATATTTATGACAGTTTTTTTAAAGTTGAGACTGAATTCCTTTGTGAGTGTGTGATATTTATAAGTTACATAGAATCGAAAAAAGAAAACTTCAGTTGACTGTCACTGAAGGAATTTTCTGTCGTGTATCTTAAGAAAGCTAATTTCATAACTATTAGTTAGGTTTTGATGATTAAAAGTAAGCTCTTGGGATTGGCTGGTGTAGCAATTGCAGGGTAGCAAATTTTATTGATAATTGGAAAAATGATTGAAAAAAGTCATAAATCAGTACAAAAACATTTTTAATTAATTTTTATTTATATTTGAGCATCTGAATACACAATTATGATTTAATTAGCAGTAAATTTCCATAGTTACAAATTATAAATTTTAATTTTTAAAGGGGAAAATTGGTCGATTGTATGTTTTTTTCTAAAGTTTTAAAGCACTTTTTTTTTGTATACAAAATACAGAAAAAGTATTATTAACAAAAACTCAAGATTTTATGAATCCTTACATTTTAGACTTTCTTGAGACTGAGAAGCACATTTTTGCATTATGTCTGTCTGTCTGTAAACAGAACTCAAAAACACTTTGAGATAGACAGATAAAATTGGGTTTCTAGATTTAACCCTTTAAGCGGTCAATTTTTTTACCAGAAATGCTTCCAAAAAAGGCATATTTTTTCTTCCACGATTTTACTCATGAGAGAAGAATCAATGAATGTTTCCTAAAATTGTAGAACATCAGAAGTGCCGTCAAATTGAATCGTGTCAACAGAAGGAATACTAGTAAATTTAAATCGAAGATACGGAACAGGTTGGTTTTTCACATCAACCTCGGTAAAAATTCCTACAGTACTCTATTCTTCATCAGAGATGAGCTCACTCCACGAATCATCTGAGGAATAATCCAAATAATTCGAAGAAATATCTGTATCTGTATTAGAATGTAGTTCATCATCTAACAAGAAAGTATTTTCTTTTATTCCATCCATAACTTCCATAAGAAAAAACAAGGTTTTAAATTCACAAGCTTTGAATACAGTAGAACAAAAATTTCAAAGAAATGTTCCAGCTACAAAGAAAAAACTCGGATGAAAAGCATTTCAGTTACATGGACAAACCACGCCATCTATTAAAAAATATTAATACTAAATAGTCTCTTTACTATAATGAAAAATACGGGCAAACCAGAGAAGGAAAGGAGAAAATATCGATGCCCGTACGCCGTACGGGCAAACCAGTTGAGGCCAATTTTGGGTAGCACGTACACTGTACGGGCAAACCGCTTAAGGGGTTAAGATTAAATTTATTGACATCTGCCAATTGTTTGATGAAGTCCATTCACAGGAAGATTAGATGTGTTAATGAGTTTAGGTAGATTAAAAAAAAGTTAAGGCTTCAGTAAATAAAATGCAATACTCAAGTTTAGAATCTAAAATGTAAATTTTTATTAAGACTAGTTAATCATCAGTCACATGTGATGGTCTGTGACTGATGGTGATTGATGTAAATATGTTTACTTAAATCAATGAAATGCAGTAAGTGATCTTATGATTACAGTTTTATTTCTCAGTCAAATTTTGAGTGCAATGAGTCATAAAAAAAAGGTGTCCAGAATACATATTTGCATGATAGATTCAGTAAAAATGCCAATTCATGCCCAAAGATTTATATTTGTAAAGTTCCTTCATTGTTACTGTATGAGGCTTTTTTATGGCTTTACCCAAGGTCCACAATTATATGCATTGAGAGAGAAATGAAACTTTTTTTTTTTTTTTTTTTTTTTTTGGAGAGTGTGGAAGAAAATTTTGAAGCAGCCATTCCTGCTGGCTTTATTTGTTACTGAAAATTTTTTAGCTCCATTTTCATAAAAACAATGTTAGATAATCTGCACCCAGTTGTCAACTATACACATCAAATTACTGAGCTTTTTGATATTTAAAGATACTTATTATCTAAATAGGATTAATTTCAGGGAGCATTTCATTGCCTGAGAATTTTCTTTTTTTATTGGCAAAATAATATATATTTTAAAAAAATATTTATTGCAATTGTATTTTAAAACATATTGAATGTTTGCTTTTATTACTATTGAATATTTAAATTTTTAAAGCAAAATTTAAGTGAAAAACATTTAACATTATATGTTGATTATTCAGCAAAATTGTTCTTCAAGATTAGCAAGTGTTACAGTTTTGCTTCCTGCTCTGGGGATTGTGAGTTTGATACTCTACTTCTTTTAACCATGATTCATGTTTAAATTTAATATTATGGATACTTACATTATGTCACAGAAGCAGTATTCTGTATAATTTGAGCTGAAGTTCTGAAATTTTTGACTCATCTGCTGGTGATACAATATTTTAGTACAGTTAAAACTTAATTTTAATCAAATAAAAATCATTATACTGTAAATTTTTAAATTATATTCAATTACTTAACTTGCTTATACAAAAGATTGAATTCATTGAGAGTTATAAAATATTTTTTAGAGTTAATGGGAATGTACTTTGATGAGTGTTGCTTTCTGTTGTCTTTCTTTCTTTTTACAAAAATTATTTTTTAACCTGATGTATTTTATTTTCTATTTGATATTAAAAGTATATAAATCTTCATACATCCACTTACTTAAAAAAAGATTTAAAAAAAAAAACTTTAATTGAAGGACAAATAATGACAATTATCATTGTTGTGCCTGTATTTCTTTCTTTCTCTATTTTAATTTTTATTATTAAGTTCTATTTTTATTAGTTGGATTTCTCAGTGTTAGTCAATATTTCACATTTTAGAATAATGCAACTTTATGATCTAATTGTTTGAAATAAACTAATATTTTACTTGTTCTTTGTTTTTTTAGGGATTTATTTAAATATTGCAACAGAATTGCTGAAAATTTTCACAAGACAAAAGAGGAAACCAAAGTAAATGCTCTAAAACATGCTATAGATTGTTTTTGTGATAACATTCCAAGTGCTGTGCAAAAATTAACATATGTATATCACATTTGTGATCGTTTTGGTCTTGATAATAGCAAGGTAGGTTCATTTCCTTTGTCAGGTTTTTTTGTTGTATATTTTCTTCATTTTTGTGTGCGTTTATTTACTTTTTTTTTCTTCTAGGGTGATTACTTTTGTTATAAGCATAAACCAAATATTGAGAATTCTGATTCAGTTTTAATAGGCCAAATTTGTCTTCCAAAGAAGCCAAGTGAAATTAAATTCACAAGGTATGATTTTATGTATGTATTAAAATAAAGACTACAAGGCATGATTTAACCCATTGACTGGGACTATCTAACACCAGAATCTTTTTAAAATGATGATATTTGAATGCATGAAAAACTCCTTCATTCCTATCAGTATTAGTGAAACTATTTGAGATGACTTATGTTCTAGATGGTTGAAAAGCTAATTATTTTACTTAACGTGTTACTATTAAATTAAAGTGAATTTAATATAGGTAATCAATATCTGTAAAATATAATTAACTATATTATTTCAAAATATTTTTATTAGATACAATAGAAGCATATTGATTCATAATTGTAAAAAATTAAATTCATTTGTCTTCTGTTTGCATTTTATGAACTTTTCTTTAGAAAATTGATTATATCAAAACATTTTTATTAGATATAATATAAATATATTAATAATACAGATTTGATTCATAATTATAAAAATTTTTTAAACCCACTTATCTTCTATTTGCACTTTATTTACTTTTCCTTAAAAAATCTTTTAAACTAGTATCTTAGTTCTTCAATGCCTTATATGTACACAATATTATCTGAGCTTTATAATTCAAGAAAACCATCAAATCATTCACTTTTTATATTTTATAAAGATGTATTTATTGAAGCCATGGCAAAAGTGGCACAGTAAATCAAATAGGAAATCAGAAAGCTGGGAAGAGCGACTGGATGGAATTATTTCAGATTTATATGGTTAAACTTTTTTTTTTTATCTATTTAGCTTATTCAATTGGAAGGAAGAATTAAGTTATTATTATAATCAGTGATGTGGAGATTATTTTTAGAAAATCAATTTATTAGAAATTATTACACGCACACTCATATGTGCAACAATTTCATAATCAAATCAGTAGTTTTTTCAGACTATTTTGTTTTATTACTATTGAAAATCCAATGAAAGATTAATGTCTGAGTTGTGTCTAATTTTTTAATTTATAATTTTTTTTAGACATGTAGGTATCACACACCTAAAAATATGTTGCTAAAAGAAATGTTGGCTCAACTGTATTTTGGAAAGGTCTTTCAAAAGGTCTTCTTTGTATGAAAGTTCAAAATCTTTTTCTTTGGCCTCTTTTTTAAAAAATCTTAGCTTTGGTTAGCTTAGCTTGGACAAAAAAATTTAAATAATTATCTGAAAAGTGGAACTTTTTATCTAAAAATGAAGAAAAATAATTAAACTGTTGTTGAAAGTATACTCATCATTTAACAACTAATATTATATATGTATTCAATAATTTTTAATTTAAAAAGATTTTAGATCTTGAATTCTTTAATGAGAATTGAATGGCTGATATCAAAATAAGAATGTGATCATTTTGTGGTTCTGGTATATAATTACTTGCATAATCTCCTAATAAAAAGCTTGTGTTTAAATTTTACCTTCTTGAATATGATAAAAAATTTGAAATCGATTTACTTTTGTTGTATTATATGTTCTGATTGATCAATAAAAACTTTTGTAATAGATACAGCAAAAGACAATATTTTTTCTTGTTTTCTCAAAACTCTCATTTCAAGTCCTTGCGATTATTTTGCAGGTGACAGGGAAGTATTCAAAATGATTTTTACTGTAGGAATTTACTTATTAGTATATAATTTAGAATAGTATCAGTAAATTTAGTATTATATAACAAATAATATAGTATTATATATATTTATTATTATATAGGCAAGTAAATTTTCCAATTAGCTGATAAAATTTCTTAATTTTTTTTTATGAAACATACCTTTATAGCAATAATATTTATATAATTCATAATATTAAAATTGTTTCAGTTTTCCAATAATAAAATAAGAGTTCAAAATATCTGCTGAATATTAAAGTTTATTCTTTGGTATTAATGTGTCTTCAAAATATTTTTATTATGTATTTTTTTTTTTCCAAATTAGAGTGCAGGCAAGTACTTTTGCTCACACTCGTCAAGCATTGGTATTGTTAGAAAAAGTAGCAACTTGCGTGAAACATAAAGAACCAGTACTTTTAGTTGGAGAAACTGGAACTGGAAAAACTGCAATAGTTCAGTATCTTGCTGAATTAATTAGTAAGTTAAAACATATTTAATTTATGTATAAATTAATATTTTGTTATTTCACCCCTTTCGAACATGATTATACATAATTATATTAGTTTATAAAAGTAATTTTAGTAAAATAAAATTATTAATACTTAAAAATAATTATTATGGATTGTTTTTATTATAAACATGATACCCATTGTTATAATGAGCCAATAGATTGAATGTAAAGATTATAGAGATGAACCTACATTTCCTGTTGGAAAAGCTCTTTAAATGATGGGAGGAAATATTTTATGCATTCTGAGTCAATAAATGTATCTGAAAAGTTACAATTTGTAACTTTTTGTACAATCCCATGATTGTGTGTTGGTAGAAAATTCTTGACTCTGTGGCATTTTAAACAACAACAACAAAATGTTATCTTATAAAAGCTAGTTAATTTACAAAATGTTGAAAATTACTATTGTAAGGATAAATTTGAAGCTTTGTTTGAGCGCATGAAGGATAGTTTGCAAATTATAAATTCTACACCTTTCTATAATTTTTTAAAGTTATCCTTAAACATAAATTTGTATATGACCTCTGTATAGTTAAATATATCTAATTCATTCAGTATTAATCACAAGATGCTTGATATTTTTATTACATGTTATAGTATGTTAACATTATTTTGATTAAATATAATTGTTTAGACTAGGGGACTGTATAAAAAGTTACAATTTGTAACTTTACCGAAAATACATTTACTGACTCTAACAGTATAAAAGATATTTCTTCCCATCATTTAAAACAATTTTCCCAACTGGATCAATATGTTTATATCAAGTGCTTGGATGAGTGGACTAGATGAGTGGATCCTTGTATATTTCAACTGAGAATGAGAATTTGTCAAGACTGTGTGTTTTGAAATAAATTTGTTATTCAGTGTTTTTTTAAGTCAAGTAATAATTAAATGAATTTTTCTCTTTTAGATCAAAAATTAACTGTTATAAATATGAGTCAGCAAAGTGATTCTGTAGATCTTGTTGGAGGGTAAGTTACTTTTCATACATTCAGTTAAGTTGATTTCCATTGCGAGCATTTCCTTTTTTATGTTTAGCATTCCAGAATATGTATTGATTTTTATTTTCTTTAATTTAGGTACAAACCTGTTGATCTAAAGTTTACAATTCAACCAGTTAAGGAGGAATTTGAGCGACTTTTCCCATTAACAATGAATGCAGAGCAAAATGCCAAGTATCTTGGACATATAGCTGTGAGTAATATTTATTTGTAAAAGATCTTGGAACTTCTTTTTTCTTTCCTACATGTATGCAAATAGAAGATATTGTAGCTATTTAGTATACAAATTTTTCAGAAATCTCCATGTTTCAGAGTTTCTTTCCTTCAAAACTCATTTTTAAAGTTGTTTGTGAGCAATGATGATTCCAAAATACATTTGAGATGAAATTTGGCATGCAGTCTTTTTTATTCATTATAAATTTTTTTATAGATTTTTGAGAAAAAAGGATTGCAATATCATCAATCTTTGTGGTAATTTTGCCGGTCTTATAATGGTAACCATTCCAGAATGCTTAATTTTTAGATTAATAGGAGTACAACTAAAATTTCTAAATGAAGTGAGTGCAGGAGGAAATTTGCTTTCTATCCCATCTATGTCGAATCTCATTTGTTGTTGCACATATAAAAATGAAATACAAACTTTTGGTAATAATATATTTCTACATCAATGATGACAATTTTAGAAATGATATATCCATTTAAATAAGCTGGTACTTTAAAAATTATTGAGAAATATCAAAGATCTTGTTTGTGAATTTTATTAAAATTGACTTAACTTTTTGGTAATTATACCTTTTTATATTTTTTATTATCCATTTTGCTTTTTGTCAAAACCAAAAAGACATTTATTTTATAATAGAAGACATTGAGCAAATATTGTAAAAAGATAGAAAATAAGTATTACAATTAAAAAAATGCAAACCTAAAATTATTTCTAAAAAACTTTTTAAATAAAAATTATGCATTGTTAAGCAGAAAATGACCTAGAATTAGAAAATATACAGGTTTACATATGTGTACATTTGGTACTTAATTTTTCATTGGTAAAGGTGCTTAAAAAGTACTGAATTTTTGCAGCATTTTCTCGCTATGCACCTTAAAATGGAATTATGGTTCACAATGTTAGCTCTTAAAGTGAATTAAATCATTTGAACCAAATCTATCAGAGTTGATTGCGTGTCACATTGTGCATGCAAACAGGATAACCTAATTCACAAGCATGCAAACAGGATAACCTAAAATTGCAAAGTCTTAAATGGAGTTTTCTTGGAATTCTTTTTAATGTTATCTGCTTTTTAAATGTTTCCAAGGTGCATAGTGTCATGAAAAGCTTTTAAATTGGAAAACAATGCTTAATTTTGAGAAAAGGTCCTTAAAACGTGCTTAATTTTCTCATGAAGAATGAAGATTTTTGTATTGTCTTTCCTCCCCACTAGTTGATTATGATAATTCAAAATCATGTTTACCAGATTTACCAAAAAAAAAAGGGGGGGGGGATTTGTAGAAATAATCCAAGAGTTGCAGTAAATATTAAGATAAAACTTAATTATTTGTTTTCATTTCTTTGTTTTTTTTTGCTCCCTGTTTCTTTAATAATATACATTGTTATTTATTAAAATGCCAGAATAGTTATCTAGAAAGGGCATTTGGAAATATATCCTGTGTCTAACTTTATGTGATTTGAAAAATATAACAACTTCAATTATACATATAAGTAGTTTGTAGAAAGTATAGCAATCTCCCAAAAATTTGAACTTGAGATTTTGAGGAATCTCCATTTTTAGATTTTCCCTGGGTTTAAAAAACACATTTTTAGAAAATGTATGTATATTCATATGTCTATGACAAAGATAACTCAAAAAATCTTCTGAGCTAAATGGCTGAAATTTGATACAGTTTTTACATCAAATTGGCAGATTTCTTTTAAATTTTGGTTAAAACTTGTTCAGATCCAAGAAGTTAATTAAAAAAGGAAGAGAGTCAACTATATTAAACTAGGTGCACAGATTTAACATCTTTAGTATAGGCACATATCAAATTTCGACCCAAATCCAAATATGGTTTGACTATCTGCCGGTTTGTATTTTAAGGAACATGTAAATGAGATAATACAAAAATGCAATGACTGAAATATATCAAATTACATATGAGATTATATGACTACAAGTGCAGTTAAATCTTAATTCCAAACATGCGAAAAACACATTGAAAACACAAATTCGATTTTTGGACAGTATTAATGCATGCTAGGGATTAATTGCCAAATAACTCACCTATGATGGTACAATAGATTCATAATAATGTTAAATTCACACCAAAAGTTTATATTTCATAACTGTTTTATGGCAATGCCAGCTAAGATGTTCTGTGGCATTCTATTTTGTCTTATCATTTGGGAATGCTGCTATTATTTCTTATTAAAAAAACAATATAAATTACTCTTTTAGGACATGGCATGGTTTTATTATTTTGATGACAGTTTTGCCATTCATACTTTGATCAGTCATTTTAGTTCTAATTTAGGAATATTTTAGTTCTTAATTTTATAATAATGCAGGAAAATTATTAAATGGAATGAATTGGAACAGGAAAAAATTTCCTTTTTTCATCCCAATGATGTTGAATTTATTTTGTTGGCATCTATATAAAAATCAAATACAAGATTTTCAATCATGGTATACTTCTACATCAATCCCAGAAATGTTTTATCTATCTGAAAGAATTGGTAACTTATTAATTTTAATAAATGTTGAAAAAGATTACAGATCTTTATTGTTAAACTTATAAAAGTTGATCTAATTTTTTGCTACTGATAGTTTTTTCCCATTTTTATATTTTAGACAAAAAATAACAAAAGTATAATTTTACGATGAAAGGCATTGTGGAAATACAGAAATAGATATTAAAATGCAAATAATAAGCATTTCAAATTAATTTTTAAAATTATATTTCATTGAAAACTGTGTAATGTATTTTTAGATATTATAA
Organism: Argiope trifasciata; assembly: GCA_026543055.1. NCBI lineage: Eukaryota > Metazoa > Arthropoda > Arachnida > Araneae > Araneidae > Argiope > Argiope trifasciata. The sequence continues at coordinate 1,564,554 of JAPMOQ010013261.1, forward strand.
AAGTGGGAGGGGGATTATATGCTTAAAAAATATGCTATTTACACATGAGTATTTATGCAAAAGCACTTAATTTTTTTTTCTTCGGGTTTAAAAAGTGCTTATAATAATTTTTTCAATAGTTTTATACTACATACCATGCTCTCTTTAACAAACTTTTGACTTCTATCAATAGTTGGTAAAGAAAGTTTTTTCTGTTTCTGTACCAAATTTTGGTATCAATCAAATGGTAATGCATTAAAAATAATTTTGTTTCCTACTTGTCCACATGTCTGTGATTAATAATAGTAAATAAAGACACTAAAGTTTACCTATTGATTGACTTTTATAACTTGCTTGCTAATGGCATGTGATTAATTTACAATTAAAGTTGATTTTCTTTACTATAATTACAAAATACAAAACTCACATATTTATTACTCTAAAAATAAATAGTTAAGCTCTCATGTCATTCATGGTCTTGATCAAAGTTCACAATTTTATGAGAGAGAAGGGAAATGATATCTGTATAAGAAAGTATGTAAGAAAAGTAAGTATGTCAGGCAGCTCACTCTGTTCTTTATAAATGTTCTATTTAAACTATTTGGATGTAAATCATAACCTATTAATATTTGCTAAAAATTTAACTAATTATATTTAACTATTAATTGTGCATTTTTCTTTTACTTCATATACTGTTTTTCTTTTATCTTTGCAGAATTGCTTTAATAAAAGGGCATACTACAAATTAATTGCACTTATGGTTTATGCCCAGAAGAATATTTTGAGTCTCTATATTGCTAGTAAGATATATTCAATTATTTTTATCATCTTAATGTAAGGAAGAACTTTTATGTGTTTTATATGTTTTTTTTTAAAAAAAAAAAAAATGCTAACCTGATGTTTTGCTCTTGCTGAGATGAAATTAAAAATTTTCACATTTTATGTAAAAAATTAAAGTTCTGAAATAAAAGTTGATTTATACAATTAAACAGTTGTATATAAATATAATACTTTTACTAATGACTTGTCCCAAAAATGTATTTACTATGAGTGAAATTTTATATGCAAAACATATTAGAAGGTAATAAAATGTATTTTTATACTATCAGAAATTTTATGAAGTGGCACCACAATTTAAACCTTTTTGTCATGGTCGTCAGTGCTTATTTTAGATCAGTGAATTAAACACTAATGAAGAAAATGAAAATAATACTTTAGTTTTTGAAATATGTAAGATATCTTGAAATTATTTGAAAATTAGGAAAGTATTTTTCTGTTTATTCATCAGAATTGCTCTTTTTAGATAATATTTCACTTATATATATATATATATATATATATATATATATATAATAAGATTGTTTTCTTATAAATGTTTTCTAGGTGTAGCACTTAGTAACAAGTCATTACAATGTTGGTAGTTCTTCTATAATAGTAAGAAAAAACATGATAGATTGATCCCTTTCCTAAAAAAATGTCAATTCATGGCCTGCAAAGGCAATTAATTCCAATTAAGAAAGTTTAACATGTTTTCGAAATTATCATTTCAAGAGATTATCAAATTAATTATAAATTATCTAATGAAGGAAAATACTTATGAATTATTTCTATTATTTGTATAATAAATATGAAGTTTTTTTTTTTATTATGCTACTGACCATAAATTTAACCTTGCTAGATGTTTAATTAATCTTAAAAATATAAAATTTTAATTGTGAATGTAATCCATAATTAATGCAAGCCTGACTAAGAAAAGTCTTCAATATATTTACTTTCAAAGTAGAGAGAATTTTAGTGATTTTTGAATGCAAACAATATACTGGTGAACATGTAGTAATTAAATTTAGAAAAATCTTGCTTATTATGTGTGAGTCTTAATATAATGAATATTGGATAAATTCCTGTTATTTTTAGTGGGAACAAAAAAAAAAAAAAATTTTGATGAAACTTTTTAAAAATGCTTACTATGTCCTTTGTTTATTATTATGTGTCTATTTAAAACCAAGATGCCTTTATATTAAATAACAATTCAAAAATTAAAGGTGTTGAGATGCTTAATCTAATTATTCCTAGTCATTTTAATCTATACTTATAATAAAGCTCAGTGTGTGTGTGTGTGTGTTGGCGCTCTACAGACCAGACCGTTGGATCTATAGCTACCAAATTCGGTACATGTATACCTTGGAGCTTGGGAATGTGCACCTTGGAGCCCTTTTTTCGAATTTTTAATTAGAATTAGAATTAATTAAAATTTAAGCGAAATTTCGACGATTTTCCGCTATAACTTCCGAAAATATTATTGCACAAACATGATTTTTACATCAATTTAAAGATTAAAAAATGAGCTTTCTAATGGCATCTTTGTTTTAATATATAACTTAAGCTTCTATTTGTAACGAATTTTTAAAGAAATATTTTAACCATGTTTTATAACAATATATTTCGGACAAAACAATAAAACTTAATCTGCACGAGCACGTCAAGGGGAAAAAATTAGGTTTTATCAGCATGTTGCCATCCTATTGATGGAAGTTCAAACTAAAAAAAAACAATTATCATTACAAATTAAATCTAAAGAAATGCAACTTTTAGCACATGACTGGATAAAATAAAAGAAATATAATATGTGACGTTTTCTAAAATAAATGATGAACGAGCAAAGGGAAAAAAATAGCTTTTATTAGCTCTGTTGAAATCATACTGACAAAAGTTCAAATTAAAAAATAAATTAACTATGACTGCAAATTAAATCGAAAAAAAATGTAACATTCACCACGTGATTGGATGAAATTAAATAAATATTAAATGTTATGTTTTCTAAAAAAGAAATACAATACAAAGGTTTCTATGATCGTTTGCAACATCTATATCATTAATTTAGTAAATCAGTGTTACGTGACTTTCGAAGTTTAAATATATCTGGCTGAGAAATTATAAAGAGAGCAAGGCACATAAGTATTTAATTGAAAATCTTAGACCCCATTACTCTTGGTGAACCAGCTGGTCGCCAAAGGCGTCTAGTTTATAATCATCATCTCATAAAGGACATCTATTTTTTATAAGTAGTTTTTGCTTGCCATTAATTTTCTCTTATCAAAAAATTAGTTCACTAAATTTCGAAAAATTTGTTTTTTAGTTATTGAGCAACAAGAATGTAAAAGTTTTTATAATGTTCTTTCACTTTCCCTCCTCTTTTTAAAACCTTCTGTCTTTTCAGAATATATGCCACATGGAAAATACTTAGACTTAATTAGTCAATGGAAAAAATTGGGTGAAAGGATAAAACACCTGCAAGAACAGATAAAACAACCCAATCCCACTCTTGCTTTTCAGTTTATAGAGGTAATTTTTGTTTTTACTTCCTGTTTGATTTTGCATAGATACTTTACAAATATATTAATGCATTATTTGACTTTTTCCAGAATTGGTAAATTTATATTTGTAACATAAGAACTTTGTAATCAATTTTCAACCCACTTCCCAATGTGCTAGAATTTTCAAACTTTTTTACAGTTGTGTGTTTATAATGATAAAAATTTATTACTTTGAAAACTTGTTTTCCAATTAATCAGTTAATTTTAATAAAGTCTTGATTCTGTAATAAATGTACTTAAGGGAATGAATTTGAAGGGGGAAAAATTGATTACATTTATCACAATTATAATAATGATTTATAAAATCTAGTAAAATAATAATAATAATTGTTATAAAGATAAATTTTTTTTAAAAAGAATATTATTTTAACAGTGTCCTTAAACTTTTAAAATTTATGTAAAGTGCTGAAAACAATATAAGTGAGAAATTAAATCACAATTATATTAAAATGCAATTCTAACAAGTATTAAAAATTAAAATATGCAGTAAAACCCTCTACAGTGACCAAAGTTTGAAGCAAAGTTACCCTTTCAATTTCTTTTTGAGAGGTTGTTTATTAATGATTTTTTAAAAAATTGTTTGTCAAAATACTTATTAAAATTTGCCCATATCCACATTCCTTCTAATAAATTTTGAGCTTAATATTTATGTAGAAAATGCAACATTCCAAGATTTTTAAAATTTTAGATGTTGATAATAATAATAATAATAATAAAATCTATGTTTACTTGGACTTTTTAACTTTTTGTAGGGGTAGTGGATGCATGGCTCTTAATAGATTATAATTAATGTTATAATTCATTTTATATTATCAAAATTTACTGGTCCTTACTGATGTATTCTAATTTGTATAAAAATATTAGTTTAATATTTTTTATACATATAATAATATTCAATTTATCATTTAAAATTATATAGCGAGTATATGATAAAATAAAATATTATAGATTTTTAATGCGCATAGTTAAGTATTTTTTTTCTGAATGATAAATAATTATGCAGAAATTCATATTTCTCATAATGTTTCTTTTGATGATTGTAGGGGGCACTTGTCAAAGCAATGAAAAATGGAGAATGGCTATTGCTTGATGAAATTAACTTAGCAGAAGCCGAAACTCTAGAGTGTCTTGCTGGTGTTTTGGAACAAGATGATTCTCTAATACTCTTAGAAAAAGGGTAAATAAAATGTATAGACTTTCTTATTGAAAATTGAATTAATAAGGGTGATTGCATAATTAATGAAAGTGCAGTGGTCAGTTTTTGATGTAATTACTTTATGATAATATGTCATAAAGCAGCTACTATTAATAACAAAATTGCAGTGGTACAGAAATACAAAATTCATGATTGTAGAAAGAACACAAGAGATACTGGCACTAATGTTTAAAAAATAATTCACTGACTTGAGATCATAAATTTTTTAAAAGAGTAGAAGAACAGAATTTTGGTATAAATATGACTAATTAGGGTGTCGCTTAGTGAATCAACAAGGAATTAGTTGGATCAATTCAGTGAAGCACAAGGTTTTGAGTGGAACTCAAGCAACTAGTGAATTGAGAATTGGTACCATGCACAGAGTTTTGGAGACCAGTGATGAAGCAGCATCGAATTGTGTGTGTGAGTAGCCAGTAGTTGGATAGAGAAAGCGAGGAGACAGTGGGAAAATAGCAAATGTTACAAACCGTAGTACTATATTTATATAGATTACCTATTTCTGCTGAATTTTGTCAAGCCACTTTGTGTGCTGTGGTTGTTATTACTTGTGGGCTGCTGTTTATTCTAAGTGTGTGCTCATGTACATCTCAGCTGTGTTTTGTATTCTGTTTCTTCATGTTCGTAGATATCATTATTTGTTATTGAAGCTTGTGGACTGTGCCACCATATACAATACTACAAATGAAACTGTTATCATTTTTAGTGAAATTTTAAATTTCTATTGCAGGTATATTGATGAACAACATTCATTTGCCATGAAGTTTTTAAAAATTTGTATTAATATAATGACATTATGTATTTTGAGCTCATTTTAGTTTCATCTAACAATGCACATTTCTTTAATTTGGGTTTTGAAAGCATGTGAAATGAGATATATAGCGAGAGGAAAAAAAAAAAAAAGAAATAAAAAAAAATTGTGATAATATACAAAATGCGGTGAGTTTCAAAAATTCTGTGCATTTTAAGCAAACTGACATTTTTTTACTGTAGAATCTTTATGCACAAATGACATTATACATTCATATTATATTTGTTACATATTATTATAAATATCATCATATTTGTAATAGTATTTCTGAAGTACATCTTTCTTAGCCAGAAGTAAAATTAGAAGCCCTCTTAATTGCATAAGAATTTTTTTAAGGATTAATTGGCTTGTAAATACATAGTTTTTTTAATATAAAATATCAAAAATATATATGTAATTTTTTCATTCATAGTGATAGTGAACCAGTTAAAAGGCATCCCGATTTTCGTATTTTTGCCTGTATGAATCCTGCAACAGATGTTGGAAAAAAGGATTTACCAGTTGGTATAAGGAACAGGTATTTATTATTATTAATTTTTAATTAAAGAAAAGTTTTTTTAAAATATCTCAATATTGGAAACATTTTCAGTTATGCAATCCACTTTACATTTAGTATTGTGTAAGTTAATTCTTTATTTTTTTTGTACAAATTTAGTAAATGTTTCTTGCCTGTATTTTCTTTCTCACTTTAATATATTTTAATTTTTTTTTTTTTTTTTACTTTTAAAATTGTATAACTTTTTAAAACTTTTATTGTGGTATAATGTTTAAAATAACTATTTTATCAATATTTTCATGAAATAGGCATCTCTGATAGTTATCTAAATAATATTAAATTGTTTAAATTTGTAAATTATTTGAATAATGCCTTTTAAAACTTGATAATCTTTTGGTAGATTGTAACTTTTTTTAATGTCACTAAGAGTGCATTATTAATATATGTTATATTAAAATTAATTTTCTTTGTAATTTAGCTACTCTGAAAAATTATATATATAATAGATTATTATCCAAAATAAAATAATGATTATAAAAAGTGAATATACTGTAAAAAAACATTGTTACTTAGTCTAAATATGTTAAATGCACTTTGGAATGTATTTAGGAAATAAGTTCTTAAATTTATTCATTTGATATATCCTATATTTTTATACTAGATTCATACATTTATTTTTCTTGGCAGATTTACAGAATTTTTTGTTGAAGAAGTTACAAATGAAACTGATCTGTTGATACTTGTTCATGAATACCTTAAGACTTTATCAGTGAACAATAAAGTAATTGAAAATATAGTGAAATTTTATAAAACAATTAAAGTTGCTGCTTCCAAAATATTAAATGATGGCAGTGGATGTCATCCTCATTACAGGTAAATTATCGTTTTTTAAAATTATTATTTTTCTTTTGGTTTAAAAATTTTTAAATTATACTTTAAGATTTATTATCTGGATTTCTTTAAACCTATTCAGTATCAGAAATAGAACTGTGGTTCAATTTTAATAAAATCAATAAATTTAACTGAAAGGATGCTCAAGATGGCCTTGGAATCAATCTTCATTAAGTTTTATTGAGACGGTTCCAAATAAATTTAGAGAAAAATAAATGAAAATAATCTAATTATTAGATTCTTTAGTAATGGCATGAGAAATTTCTTTTTTATTTCCATGCTGACTCACTTGCATTAAACCGTGCTATGATTTTTTTTTTGAAAAATTTTAGATTGTTGAGCAGGAAAAAATATTTATTTGAAAAGAACCTCTTAATAATCATTGCAAAAATACAAAGGAATGAATGAAAGTCAGTAACATTTGTGAATCCTCTTAACACATTAAAGTCGGGGGATCTTCATGAAACTATGCTAGGTAATGTGGATCAAATTTTAGTACTACCATTCTCGCCTTTAATGTGTTAATGTTTCATCTCTGATTTTCTTAAAATATTAATACTTCGTAGTACTTACAGATTTCTTTTTATTATTTGTAAGGAACAGTTTTGGATAAAATAGTCAGAAAAAAATAATGATTTAAAATATATAAGCTAATCAATGTTTTGTTGTCCTTTAAGGCACATGGAAATTAAAATAAAATAATAGTAACAATAATAACTGACTTTAGTAATATGTTAAATAGCATTTTTGTTTACTTTTATTTATGTTCTACTTTTTGGCTAAATTTTGTATTCTATATTTAATTATTCCTGTTTATTTCATTGATTATTTTTGAAGTCAAGACTTATTAAAAAGTGATTAAATTGATTTCAGTTTGAGAACACTTTGCCGTGCTTTGAGGTATGCATCTTCTAATCCATGTCACAATGTTCCCAGGTCCTTATATGAAGTAAGTAGAAAAGCATTTGAAAGTTCCTTTTTTCACCAAAATTTTATATTTATTTATTGGGATTATTATAATATATATATTTCATTATTACAATTGTTTCTCAGTATTCAGGCAGATATTGAACTAATGGACTGCTAGACTAATGACAGTTTCATATTAGTTGTTAGTTTTGAAAACACACCTTTTTAATACAAAACCTATGTTTATGATACAAAATATGCAAATTATATTAGATATAAATATTATTTTGTATTTAAAGTGTGAGCTGAAGCCTATTAATTAACCTTTTTGCGACGGGAATCGCTAACTCTCGCTTATCGCTGAGGCCAGCAGTTTCTTTTGCAAGTGTCTGTCCAGGGCCGGAGGATTTTTTGCTGTTAAGCCTAAATCCATGAATTTACCGAAGTATCAATGCATTGTTTAATAATGCTCTGTATAGAATTTGAACGGCATATGCTTTTTTTATACATTTATACGTATTTTATTTACTTAAGTCATTTCTTGTTTAAATATATATTTTACACATTTTATTTTCAATACTTACTTAAATGACGTTTCGACATTGCAACGGTAAAAACAGAAAGAATTCACGTCTACAAAATCTAATTATCCACTAAAAACTGGACTGCAAACCGAAATAACCAATGCTCTAGCAAAAATAAAACTCCCTATTTGCTATAAATAAATACCACGTGCGAATTTAAAGAGCCGTCATAAAGCATTCCATTCGGAAGCATTTATTTCTCCCTATGTTTATATAATCGAAAACCACGTGTATCTAAGTCATGCTTCTCTCATTTCGAGTAGAATGTCAGATCTGCATGTATCTGAAACCATATGGACATACAATGCCATCTTGTGCCGAAAATTATATTTTTTAAAACATTCTAGGACACTGGCACAAATGTGCCAGTAGGCGCGAAAGGGTTAAAGCATGCCAAGTTCTATGATATATACATGCATTAATTTGCTTTCACTTTAAAAATTTTTAGTAGGCTTTTGAAAATGGATTACTGAGAGATGACTGCATTAAGTTTTGTTTAAATTAATCATTTTTTTTCTTTCTTTTCTCCGTTTTTAAGGCATTTTGTCTAAGTTTCTTGTCACAATTGGATAATCCATCTCATCACTATGTAACAAGAGCTATTCAAGAATGTTTGCTTGGGGACAGATTATCTGTTTTAAAACAAAGCATTCCTGAGCCAGGGAATGGGAGATTTGTACAAGTGGCTGGATACTGGATTCTAAGAGGCACACAAGAACTACGTGAGCCAGAAAAGTATATCTTTACTGAGACTGTTCAAAGAAATCTTCATGATTTAGCTCGGATTGTTTCCGCAGGGTAAATGTTTGTTTTTTGGAATTTCCATTAAAAAAAATATTAAAATTCCTAGTATGATTAAAATAACAGTATATTTTGTATATTTCTTGTGATATTAAAAAAAGTTAGATATTAATAGAATTTAGTGACGAAGAAAAAGTTAAAAGTTATTCATATTAAATCATATAAAAATTTAATCACATGCTTTTTTACACTATTTATGCAATGCAACATAAGTTATAAATATTTTTGATATAATTTTTGGAAATTTTTATGCAAATGAAAGTTATAAACCCTCAGCAGTTATTAAAGATTTTATCTTTTATAATTCTAAAGTCAAATTATTGAAAAAATATGTTGCTAAGCATTTGTTTGAAAACATTAAAATATTTAAAGTTTTTTGTACATTGTTTTGCTAACAAAAATAAAATGAAGTAATACTTGAAAATTAGAATTTTCATAAATTTGATAGCAGTCCAAACTATACATAAAATGTAGCAATTTTGTGGACTAGTTTTGGAGAATAGTTAATAACTATATTAATGAAATTTCAAAAATTGCTTCATTGTGTTTACAGTTGAGCTAACAGAAAAATACAAGAAATTTGATGCCTAATATTCAGTTGCATTGTGGAGTTCAATAACAGTTTATATGATATTTTCATTTTTCAAAAAAAGACAAGAAAAGTTCTAATCAACCTGCTCATTGATTTAACAATAAGATTATGAACCAAGACAAATATTTATGATCCCAGTAAATATTTTCTGAATTACTAGATTTAATTGATTTAAATTCTTTCTAATTTTTGAATTCTAAATGCAAAACTTCCATATGATGTATTAATTTCTCAAATGTCATACAAGTGTGCAATTAGGACAGGGAATGTCTCATGAAGGATATGAAGATTGTCTATTAATAACATAAGTTTTTACAAAAATAGTTGCCTGCAAAAGTTGCAAATATACTTATTTTTAAAATTATTTGTATTAATGAAAGTAAATAAAATACTTTTATTAATATGAAGTATGCATTCTAAGGTAACAATGCATCTATTCATTATATGTTTGGTATTTTTTTAGGCGTTTTCCTGTTCTCTTAGAAGGAGAAACATCTTCTGGTAAAACTAGTCTTATACAGTACCTTGCCCAAATCACAGGAAATATTTGCCTTAGAGTAAATAACCATGAACATACCGATATTCAAGAATATGTTGGAACTTACAGTGCAGATTCTCATGGCAAGCTAGTTTTTAGAGAAGGTGAATGAAAGATTCTAGAATTTAAAAATAAAGTCATTTTCATTTTTTTATTGTATTGAAATATTGATAAACAAACAAATATTTGAATATTAAACTTATTGAATTTACAGTTTTAAATAGAATATGTTATTAGAATAATTGTTAGTGAAATTATAATCATGATTCATTGTAAATATTAGTTTGTATCTCAAAATAAGTATCCTTTTTTATTTTTTTATAAGTATTTATACATTGTTGAATCTTTTATAATGCATAAAATGAATTCAATTATTTTATCATCTGCTTTTTTTGTCAATTATTTCTTAACTTGATTATGACAGTTTGTAAATTACTCTTATGTAATGTAACAATCTTTGTGAAATTAAAGATTCAGGAAGTGCATTTTTGATTGTGACTCGAATCTTTTTGGGCTTTTTAGGAGACAGTGGACTTTATTACACATTTTTAGGAATAATTCCCTCAGGGTTATGCATATGTATTAAAATATAAAAAGATCAAATTTCTTAAAAAAACATTTTAATACAATATATATTGTTTTTTACAAATTTAAAAGATACATAATATTAAAAATTTTGAAATATTCCGGGCAACTTAATTTTTAATATTTTTTTATTTCCCAATGTAAATTTATTTGGAGCAAAACTGAGCATGATTTTGTCATTCCATTAAAATGCTCATTTTTAGAAATGCTTTTATGCACACTTGCTGAATTTTAAGAAACTTTTAAAACTAACTTTTATGGCTTTTTAAACTAAAATGGACTAACAAGTTTTTTTTTTAAATATCTTGAAATGTGAAATGTAAATTCCATTTTATTGTTTGATCAAAATTTTCATTTTCATTTACATCTCTTCAAAAATTAAGATATCTGGAACATTTCAGATATTTAAATCTAATTACAATATCATTTTATGAAAAGTTATTAAGATGCTTTCCCCCTGTTAATCTTCAAAGTTTTTTATAGAACAATACATTTTGTAATACTATATTAGTTGAATATAAACATAAAATGTTGAAAAAATAAAAATAAAATTGTACATTTTCGTCTTTTTTTGCTTATCTTAAGAGTCCATCATCCCCTTAATCCTCCATTTATTAAGATGTGATAACTTTGAGCTCTAAGCAGAAAATTTTAAGGGCAAACAATGTCAGCCCAGGAAAAGCTGACTCACCCAGCTGGAGTCTTAATTGTACGGAACAAATATTGGCATATAGTACTTATTTAAGAAGATTTTTTTTTGTATTTTTCATTTTATTTTGATATATTAATCTTTTTTTTTTTTTTAAATCTGTAAAGGTATTTTGGTTGAAGCAATGAGGAAAGGTTATTGGATAATTTTGGATGAATTGAACCTTGCCCCAACTGAAGTCATGGAAGCATTAAATCGAGTAAGTGACACAACATATAAAATAATCTATTTGATCATCCTGTTTAATATCTAATCCATTCAATATAATTACATCTGTCCTTTATAAGTAGTTAAAAAAGCATCAAGAAATTGGAGCTGTATATGTAATTTTATGGAA